>CM046063.1:45606798-45998807 GCA_025215515.1 Schistosoma japonicum | reverse complement strand
GCAAAATCACATGAAAAATAACTAGTTTCTTCTCTTCTTAGCATTTTATTCAATTACATTACTAGTAAAACGATAGCTAGCGCTTACATCAAACGATGAGTAGCCAACTTTGGTTGGCCATCTACAATAACAATAGACCGTGGACATCAGTTTAAATTTGAAATTTTTCACACTCCGACCAAACTTCATGGAACTACGCGTTTCAGGACAGCCGCGTACCACTCACGACCTAACTATTTCGTAGAAAGATTTCATCGACATCTGAAAGCATCACTTTCAGCTACGAACATCCTGCAGTGAACCGATGTCATACCTTTAGTTTTATTAGGAATTTGCAACACTGTAAAAGATGTTGAATGTAGTGTTGGCGACCTAGTCTACAGAACTATACTTCGACTCGAAAGCGAATTTATGTAGACCACTTCCATCACGACAAACCTGGATCAAAATTCTTACGTGAACTGGCTTACAAATGATATGCGTTTAGATAAGCCAGCCCACACTCGATAATAATCGACAGACGCCTTCATCCAACCCACTTTGAAATATAGTACACACAATCTCATACATCGTGATGCTCTACGCTGACTTCTCGACGCAATTCACGACAGATTATACAAGGTCCTGAAACGAGAAACAAAGTACAATACATTCGACAAGAAGGGCCAGGAAGATAACGTCAGTATTGATTACCTTAAAGCAGCCTACCTAGAATGCAAACATTTTAGTGTTAAATTCGCCTCAATACCCTTTAAACCTGACATGGACGAAGTCATCACGCCTCAAACAACGACCAACAAGCAAGTGGAAACATCGAAAAGCTTGAAAACGCTGAGAGCTACACGCTCTGGTAGAAATGTACCATTTACAGAACAATTGAATATTACATCTGCTGAGTTTTTCCTAGTTTCCTACTGCCTATGTAATGTTATTTTTTTACTTTATGGTATGTATTTTACACATTTTGGTATGCTAGGAAAATATAAGAAAACATTTGATTATTCATTCTGGGGTTGTAAATATTATACACGTTTATGTAGCCTCATTAGACAGTGTTCTTATACAAAATGCGCAGATTTATGCAATTTCCTGTTTAGGATTTTTAGGCCGTCTGGAAATAAACAGAAGAATTAAGAAGAAAAATAGTACATATTTTGTACAAGATGTATCAAATCAGCTGACTGAATTAATCCGATTGAGCGGTTACTGGAGTTCAAAATACTATTGCATTTTTTCCACTGACAAAGTGCTTCTAATTGATCGAGTATCGATTTTGATTATTATCCTCACATTCCAATGGAATAACAACAAGTCGTCAGAAAGCGATTAATTACTCCAACTTCTTGCTGCAAGAATGCTTATTCACACCGTATACAAAAACAGCAATAACAATATCAATAGTCTAGAATAATACAATAAATATACAAAGTAATTAGGAATCTTTATCTGAATAATATTGAATCCAACTATAACACGACTGCTCGCTAAATCGTTCCAAAACCAATAGCTGCTAACAATGTAATTTGATACAACCAAACAGCATTCAGTGGTATCAGTGTTCAACGTCTTAAACAAAATGCTTTATGCAACAAAACCCTAGCATGAGCACTGATGTTCAGAAGCTGCACCATATCGCAAGCTATTAAAGGAACGTTTACCAATATCTAACGCATTGAGTTATGTTCTTTGGCTAGTATGCAATAGGGTCCACGCTAACCCATTTGGAAGCTAGCTGTAGTGGTAAATAATCCCCAGAATAAAAAGATGCATGGGCAGTCAAAGTTGTGCTTAGAAAAGAAAGAACTAGTTATTTTGCATGTAATTATTCTCATTTTTGCTATTTTGTATTGATTGTAAAGTTAGCGGTAACCAGTACTACTCTTCATTTCTTCCGCTCTGACCTTGCTAATTGTGATTGGTTGTAGTGCCTTTTTAGTATGCTTATTACTCTAATTGCTACAAGGTCACTTTGTAACTATATATACAGATTTGGGGTATAATAGAATTTAATCTCCTTTGTGTTGTGTTCGTGTCTTCTTGATTTTGGCTTGGGGTGAGTAATTAGTTGTTGATTTGTTGATCACGGTTGCGATTATCAGTTGGCGTAGACAAATTTGCAAATTACAGTTGCAGTTAGTTTGCTTTTGATATTTTGAACTTTCTGCTGCCTGAGGCGTATATATACTGTCACTGTACTATTCTTTGTTCTAAACTGTGTCTCGTTCATCGATTACTTGGAATAATAATTGATCCGGTTTGTTGTATCATAACCAAAGACTCAACGTCCCTGTCGTTTCTCTCAGCTGAACTCACTATAACGAAACTATAATAAACATTTGGATTATTGCATACGTGTGATAGTCACCTGGTGAACAAATTATTCGCCTCAAACATTGCTGGTTATTTAATTAAACTAAATCTTAATATACTTTGTACTTCTCATATGCATTCGTATTAATTAATAATACATATTTATTCCCATGGGTGACTGTTCGTAAGGCGTTACTAACTTGATAATGTTTCGCAGCCACCACATAACTGGTGTCAGCTAACGAATGATAAGGTCAGGCTAACATGCTTCACCAAAACAATATAATGAGGGAACGAGTAAGCACATACAGAAAGAGGGGGAATACATGATTTGTGACATAGTAACATATTTTTAAAAAAACCATTAGCAATAAAGTGGACATAAATCACATGATTGACTAGATTCACCTGAACTAGATACCGAAGATTGCCACAATAAAATTCATGGTGCATATAAAAAACATAATTAATGTAACAGGTGGATTCAGCTTAGATTTCACATCTGATCATCTGAAATTGGATAGTTTATATGGAGTAGAGTAGTACAGAACAAAAGTATAAATATCCAACATTTAACGATCTGAATGAAATTGGACAACATCAACTAATACTAGGATGAAAAATATGGAACATTAACATGAAACTAGGTTGAGTGAGTGAATTGCGTCGTGAGGTTAACATATTACCAGTTTTAGTCATTTCGCTAGTAGAGTAGGAGATAATCGTTGGCTCGAATATTTTCAGTGAGGCGCCAAAAGAGAGAAAGTTGCCAATATGTTATATAATTAAAGACTGAATTCGTTTCGTGAATAGTTTGTAGTAAATTGTTACAGATTGTTGAGGGTTTATTCATAAAGTAATTCATATAGAGGATGGACTTAGAATGCAATAGTTTAGTTTTTGAAGCTAATTAGCAGAGGCTTTCAATGAAACTGACCGACTATAATTAGTGTTATGATTACTGGCACAAAATATATGGTTTATCTTGGACTGTGTTCGAATAGCTGCTTTGAATACGAATAGTCATATGTAGGATCAAATAGAACTAATCCTGAAAAGTATTGACCGTGGTAGAATGTTCCTTGTCTTAGCTCATTGTTTTCTTGTGATCTGAGCGTGGTTGTGTGGCTGAATTAGTAACTCTGTTAAGTTCAACAACCGTATGCACATACTATCATTAATTTTTCTATCGCTAATAACAATAACTCATGCACGCATAACAATCACAGAGTAAGTGCAGGATCAAGAAATCCAGGACGACGATGAAACATATGTACTTATTATAACCAAAATAATTCATTGTCGCAAATGGCATCGAGCTTTAAATTTTACTAATACAGTTCAGTTTAATATCTAGCACATATACCAAGTAAGAGACATACAGTCTTAAGATCATTGTGTCAAAGAGTAAACCAAAGCATTTATAGGTTATAACTAGAAATATTTACAAATTAAATTTCAAGGACTGATGTAAAAGCCAATTGATCCAGTATGTTGGAAAGAAAATGTTGATTTCGTTCTAATCGTCGTCTACATAATAGGTCACATCTAGTATTATAGTCTAAAATACAGTCGCTCCCGAAAATATGAAGTCTGAAGCAACGGTGGAAGGACTCCATTCTGAGTTCATACATTATACAAACATTGCTAACAATAGAAGTTCAGTATTCCAGCAGTGATAGACACACACTATACAACGTAGAGTGCATAAGTTAGGTAGTGTATAACCCGGAATTCGGTGTAATTTAGGAGTCAGTAAAGAAACCTGCTGCTAGAATCATAGATAGTTAAAATACTTGCTTACATTTAAAATAAGACCAAAATTAAAGTGTGCATCCCGAAAACACATCCATCCACATTCAGAAATACTTCATTCCGATTTCCATTTTGAACGCTATACAGTGGCTTTGTCAAGATCGGTATATACACTACTGAGTATATAACTAAGCTAGTGAGAGGGAAACGATTACACAGTTTTAGAGTAATCAGCATACAGAAGAAGATCACCCAACCTAAAGCATTTACAAGTATCATGCACATTAGCTTAAACGAGCAATGAGGCTTAGACTTAACCTCTAATATCACCAAGGAATCAGACTTCGACATGGAGGAATTAATTTTGGTAGTTTGACATTGGTAATTAAGAAGAGAGTTATACCAAGCAGAAAATGGATCTCTAGTCTCATTAGATGAGAGTTCCTTTAAAAAACATGTGGTCATAAATATCAGAAGTAGTACACGTCCATTCCACACATTATTCTCCCATCTAGTCGATGATCCCACATATGCCCTGATGCTTACTCAGTCCCTGACTAAATTGAGGAATAACAGAAGACTGATGAACCAATCAAACAAACCGAAATATATTTCAAGCATTGCCTTATGAATGTGTTAAATCTAATCATATAGTCAAGCAATGCGGAAATTAGTATCTATCCACAGTAAGAGCAACAATGATGAGAAACTGGTGTAACGTATACACAATAAATAAAGTGTAATTCATAAATGGAGAATGGCTTACTGGCAGTTAGTAAGTGAAACGGGATGATAGGGTAGGGAGAAGTGAATAGTAATATAAATAGATTGTTAGATTCACACACAACAGAGTCTGGTCATGTGTTGTTGATTTCGCAAAATTTGTTTAGTGCATCAGTTAGAGTACTTTGTGGAATAGCCTAAGCACCCTACATTGGTTTGTAGGAGATTAAAGTCCAGCCGTTTGTATTCAGTGTATATCTGAGTGGTTTGAGATAAAAGGAAGTGTACGTAAGATGATTTGTGGCTGCTACTTGCAAATTCCTTGTTTAATTGTATTGTCAAATGATCGAAAACATGACAGAAGGCTTATTCGAGAATGGTAATATCTTTTGTGGAAGTATGAACGTACTTCGTTCAACTGTGGATTTTATCTTCACATTGAAATTTTTCGTTTCCCATTTCATGTGCCTACGTCTCTGGCTTTAGC
Source organism: Schistosoma japonicum (assembly GCA_025215515.1). Taxonomy (NCBI): domain Eukaryota; kingdom Metazoa; phylum Platyhelminthes; class Trematoda; order Strigeidida; family Schistosomatidae; genus Schistosoma; species Schistosoma japonicum. The sequence goes on along the minus strand of CM046063.1, from coordinate 45,993,532 downwards.
TGTCGGCGGTTCATTGCTAATCGACATGGATCTTTGTTATGTACAAACTTTAGACATTTAGCTTTGAGATTTAGTATGCAGCTTAAATGAAGCAGATGAAACAAGGCAGGGACGTAAGTAAGAGTGGATTATTATCCCCGAATGGAGTAAAACTAAACGATATTGATATTAGTAAAAACAATAACAGTGTTAGTTTTAAAGGACTATTGCAGTTGGATTGTTAAATCGCTTAAGTCTGACAATGCCTTAAGATTATTAACCAAATTAGGAACAAAATTAAGGAATTGTTAAGTAGATAATCGATTTATATTAACGTGCCTTTAGTATATGATTTATTGAACTTAAGTAAGTTTAACATAACATTATAGCTCCTGAGCATCAGCTGAAATACTGAGAATATAGTAACGTTTTTTAAGTAATAACAACGTGAATTATAACAGTGAGTCACAATGATGAATATTATTGGATTTTGGTCATTCTTTATTGGCTTATGGCGTATATTTGATATAAGTGTTACCTTAAGGAGTTGGGCGTTTCCTTTATCAGTATTCAAGTCGATTCGTGAGTTCACTTCGTTTTTCTGATCGAAAACTGTAAAGTTTTATAAATTTACCTGACAATAATGCTATCTCGGAAATCTCTGTTGTCTTTATATAGGCAAAAATGTAGCTCAAATAATATTTCCTGATATCCAGGTTATTCTCGAATATGTACTTTTGTTGAAATTATATTCGCACATATTAGACATGTTTATTTGGTTAAGCAATGCCCTCACTGATTTGAAATGTTAAAGGAATGCCAATTTTAATCATTGGGGCCAACAAGTATATTCATATATTCTTGTTTCCCAGCCATTTATTATGACTGTCATGTGGATTCCAAACGTTTAGTTTGCATTGGTTAACATAGTCTAGATCACTGGTCGAAGACTTAATAAACTAATGTCATATTATGATTTGGCCGCTCCTTTGTTCCTAAAATCCTACTCCTACTCCAACCAATATCGTGCAGGAAGACAAGTGTTGGCCAGGTGTACCCAAGACGTAGAGTAAATGTATGAGAGCCATTACAATTAATTTGACGTTGCTGATTATATGATGATAGGCTTTTAATAATCACATACTGTACCATTCGGTTATTAATAATACAAATTACACTAGACTGAACTAGGTGAGATGTGTACACAAATCAGGATATTTGGTCTATAGCAAAACAGCAATGACTCATTAGGGAAAACAGACAGTAAGAAGTTTTCAGAACGCTTACAATTTAAGAAATGCAAACATTATAGTTGCTGAATACCTGATTGATGCAGCCTTTTTAGTAAGGGTTTGAATACCGCATGGAATAGACTCCCATAGTTTGTGATTCCCGATTCTCCGTCGCGTTATAAGGTCTATCATGCATTAAATGAATCGTGTGGTGGTAACTAACTTTGGAGTTTTCCATCATAAACCAGACTCATCTTTCGATGTAACTCCTCAGTGGTTTTCATAAGAAGAATGAAGAGAACTTGGGAAGAAATGGAAAGGAGAGCCCAGAACAGAGTTGGTGGAAGAATGCTAGTCATCAGCTTATGCTCCACGTGGGATAATAAGCAGTGAATAATTGATTGATTGATCTATTCATGATCGGTAATATTCACTGGTTGTATCGTTTCATTGTATAATAAACACATCACAGAAGAATGTTTCTACGAAGTCATCAGGAATTAGATAGATGACATTTAGGCATCATGGCTAAACCTTTAAGTATATCTAACATTTTCATTAATAATGTAATTTTGATTAACGTATAATATAGAACATCATATCTCTTTGAATTAACTACAGTATTCATTGGCTTCTTTACTTTTCGTACACTTTTCTAATTGATCTTTAATTCATATAACACAAGTACATCAATGCATTCATCAAATGAAATGTATGCAGACGAGATATCAGTAGTATTTATTAATGATATTACTAATAAACTGAATTTTATTAATTTCTGGAATATACTTCTGAAGACTATAAATATGAATAAAGTAAGTTAAATAGATATTTTACTAAATTCAAAATTGTTCATTTACTTACAAATAGTAATGGTGGATCTTATTCATTATTAAGAAGTAATAAGTAGTTAGTAACTCTTATGACGTAACAATAACTGCTATGGCTGGTGTATGAGACGTACTAATCTATATTTCCTTGTGCGCACGAAGTCGCAATGACAAACGCCAATGAGTGTCTATCTATTTTCTGTATATCTGTTCGACACCTACTCGATCACAAACTATAATAAGAAAAACACAAGCCGATGAATTAACCAGATAAAATTGTATTGTATTTCAAATATTCCTTTATATATATAGAAAACCGCAGTTCATAAATGAGAAATGATACACAAACAGTTAATTTACTGAATGGGAGGATACGGCAAGGCAAACTTAATAATAATAAGAGTAAAATGTTCACTTTGTATATAACCACAATAAGTGAGATAGTCTACAAAAAGACAGTTCACGATGATAATCAATCTTCTTTTAATGCCTGGCATATTAGTAACAACACGTCAATATTCACAGATCAATAATTAACTAATCAAACTTCAGCACAAGACATTAGCTAACTTACTACTTTTCATTATTTCCTTGTGATGAGATGAATTCTTGTTGATGAGTTCTAAGAGTATCAGAAGAATGGTAGAGAAGATTTGTAGTTTACAAAGTAGGTTTTCGTTTCAGTATGTTCTTTGAGATGTGTGATTTTAATGTAGGACTGTCAGGGAAGAACTGATGGTACTTTTTAAGTCTACAGCATTATTCACTTCGATAAAACCGAAACCTAGATAAAGCACCATATCCTTTCTTCTCACCAATGATGTTAACCTTTTGATATATACAAAGCTTTGAAGACAAAGCCTATTAAAGCTAATCGATATATGCTTAACACTGTAGTTGCACTCACGGGTCTCAAACCCTTCTCTGATGTACTTTTATTTTGACGTGTCTTAAGAAGAAGAGCATTCCCATGGTGCCGGCAATCTGTACGTGATAACTGTCCTCATACCTCTAACGACACTCAACATAGGTCTGTTCACATGCATATCCATTCTTCTTCTTACGTTTCTACTATTTTAGCCTTTTTCTGCCAACCTTCTCCCTCCACCTTTTCTTTACGTGCCACTAGTACTAATTGTTCGAGATGTTGATATGTTATCTGAGGTCTCCTGAAACCACGCTCTGTAATTCATCTTGGAGTATCTTATGTGCTTACATTATTTCGAATAGGTCAACATAGATTGTTAGCTAAAATCCTATGATCTCATGCTACTAGTATAAAGTGTGTTTCCAAAACACGTATACAGGGTCCAAGGGGACATAAATATACTCAGACTACCGCTTATTTTTAGCAAACACAAACTTTAAGTGTGAAAGGATAAATCGTTTAACCTGACGACTCCAAGCATCAACACGACGATGGACAGAAATTGATCACATCGGCATCAGTTATTTTTAGAGCGACTCCACAGTGGATTGCAGCTCTCTCTGGGGATGGTATTTGCATTGTAACTACGCCCTGGTGAGAACACGTAATTCTGCGCTTTTTACTGAACACAGGAATGTCACGACACGTAAACCCATTATATGTGAATTCCGAATTGAAAAGGCTAAGAATGCATTCAGAACAGGTTAGTTGTTTATAAACAGCAGATTCGTCAAGAAGGGGCTTTTGACGATTTCAATGCAGCTGTAAATGCAGCAACGATGTATGCATTTAACCTAGCTGCAAAGGCTATGAAAAACCGATGGAATTCTGAAACATTATGTGAACTGATGGAAGCTCAAAAACTCGTTTCGGAAGGTTCTGATAATGATGACGAGCGATGACACCTGATAAGTGAACAAACTAAAAATTGACTCAAGGATCATGAGCGATAGTGGGTGAGCAAAAGCGAATGTGATGGAAACAGCGGCGGTAGTAGGCAATACTAGTCAACTGTTTCAACTCATGTAGATTTCCGGTATTAGATAACCAAGAGTTAATATGACCATCGGTAAGATTATAAATGGCTGCATGATCAACTCTTAGTCGAGAAGTTTAGACCAACAGACCAAATATTTTCAGCAACAGTTCAACTGCACTCCTTTAGGCTATTCTCTGTCTACGGACTCTACCGTGACTACTTTAATGGAAAACTAATACATGTCACCCCATATTTTGGTGAGGTTGTAATGAATAAGCGACTTGAAGCAAGGTTAAGCAACAGGACATGTCAGGTTGACTCTAGCTATCTTTTATTATTGTGGTCCAGTTTTGGTGATCAGGTTGATTGATTTATTCTTCATAGTTTGATAACCGAACGTCATCTCATCCGAATAGTTTCGATCGTTAATCCTTCCAGTTTAAAAAAGAGGTGGAAATTTTCTTGTGATAGCCGCAGAGGAATCAGCTTGACTGACATAGTGTCCAAACTATTAACCTATGTAATTACCCGACGTTTATCTGACTCTAGGGGGTACAATCTCGTAAAAACCAGGCTAGTTTCAGACATGGACAACGAAGCGTTGATCAGATATTCACTCGACGTTAGTTTCTAGTACATGCGTAAGCTTACTAATAATAGTGGTATTCCTCGACTTAAAAGCTGCTTTGGACTTCATAGATTGAAATGTTGAGTGTCAGTGTTCATCACTGGCTCACTACTCCATGACTGGTTTACATCATCACCTAGACTAGTCATAGGGAGTGAAGCATTTTAGTACGTTAATCACTCTACTTATTTTGGAAGTCACACCGATTTGGCTGGGTCGCTGTGCAATAAAATGTTAGCACCGATTCAGAAAGCGCACTTAAATTTTATCAACTTTCTCTACTTGTGACTAGAGGTGGCTAAAGTGAAACATGGCATCAGTCGACTGAGTCACTGACTGTTGATCTAAGCTTTGTTTATAAATCCAGTCTACTATGTTGGAGTTCGCATCACAATCGTCATTATTGATTAATTAGACTGGGTGAAATGGCTAAGAATCCGTCTCACGGGACCAAGTGTATTTACTCTCTATCTCTATCTACATCTTAAGGTCCAATATTGTTTCACGCTTATAATCACTTTATTCTACCCTAGTACATTCTATTGTCGTGTTATTCTTGCAAATTTGGTTTCATCTTGCTAACGTTATATGACATCTTATCGTTTCTGCATACGAATGTCAGATTCTACATTGTCAATAAATGACTGATATAGATGTCAATTTTAGTTGCTTGTGTTTACTACAGATTAATGTTAATTGGGTACCAATAAAAACCAGGGACCGATAAACAACTGTTTTGTTCTAGTATAGAACTCTTCATTGTTACTAATTCTTACTTTTACCAAGGAGATGAACAATAGATCATTGTCGAGCTATATCACAAATTAAAAGTAGCATGAATTGTATCTTTGAACTACAACCCTTAGGTGCAGATAGTTATGAAGGTTCATAATGAGACCTAAAGGTCTCAGGTTCAATTCCCTAGATAATTTGAGGACACACACTGCTAAGCTGCTCCATATTGGGACTAAACAGCTGTCTGTCAGCTAACCTTAATTATTACACATCATGCAGAGAATTTTAGTTAGAACTTCTAAACCTACTAATTTGCATCTGGACTTATTAATAACTCGCTTGTCATTAATAATAATTTGTCTTTGAGAGACAATGTTGGTTCTTGATCAAGACAATGTAGTCATTGTGTGAGAATATCAGAAAACTTTTCTGATTGCCGGCTGCAGATAAGAATCATGCATCAATCAACTTCATTATTGTTTCATTTCATTGTCGAATAGCGAAAATTCGTAGAGAACTTTTAAAAATCTACTACACTTATAAAATTTGTGTAACTTACTCTTTAAGTCTATCAGTCTTCAGTAGTGAAAAAATGTTGATTGATTGATTTCTAATTGATTATTGGTGGATAGAACTGTATTTATTGCTTATTGATTGATTTATATATTGAAAGTTTTTAAGTGATCGATTTAGTGATTGATTGGTTATAGTGAGTGATCACAGCAGACATTTTAATAATGTTACAGTCGTATCTTCATATGTATACAGTCACTGTGATTAGAAGTATGCCTTGAAGGAACTGTTTACACTAGATTCGTTACTGACAAGAAATTTCACAGTATGTAATATTACAATTAGATTAATTAAAACAGAATTTAGGCAAGTATTACATAAGTTGGATTGTGACTGGCAAGCTGAACCGAGGACGCGCGTCTTGAACTGTTTGCAACTCGTCAAATGAATGTACCTTCTTCCTAATGTTGATGTTCACTCTAGGATTCAAACACTAGTCCGTTTTGTCTCAAGTGCCACCTCATTCACCAGGAAACTTCTGAGTCTGAAAACAGTTGAAGTTTAAACATTTAAATTTGATGTATGGTGGAATTATTAATGATTTTTAATTACTTTTAATTTGTTAATAGATATATGTATGAAAATTGAAGTTGATTCACGAACATTTGCTACTATGGTATACCCAACAATAGATCAAATTCATGAAAACAAAATGAAGTCAGTCAGTTACAACGTAGAACTTGGTGCATGCGTATATCAGTTCAAGTTGTCATGCCTCAATTAGCAGATGGAGATTAAATTGTCGGACCAAATACCAGAGTAGGGGAGGTAGTAACAGAGTAAGTACTCATGGAAAGGCATAGAGATCAGAGATGAGATTCGAAACAAAAAATGTGATTCAGTAAAGAAAAAATTATGAGATGATCAAAAACTAGAATTTGGAGGAAGACAAGGAGTGGATGCACCTGCGCGATCGCGAACGATTATGAGCCATATCACTTAAAGTTTAACCATTCGTTACGATCATCGCGTGGGCCCCAACCAGGTAGTCTGCATTTACTAACATGGCTCAGCCCAATTGTCAATGACTTCATGGATTGGTGTCATGTTTTCGTTTGATCACCCCTAACTTTCTTCCAGCCCACTCCCACAACAGACAACATTGCTCGTTGCGGTAGACGGTGGTCCGGCATACGTAATACATGTTCTTACCACCTCAGCTGGTGAAGATTCACTACTTAATCAATAGACTTACCATATTTACCTAGTACTTTATTCCTAGCCCATGCATTGCTTATTCGGTGGTCCCAGCAAACACGAGCAATGTTTTGGAGACGTCTATGATCAAATACTAGGAGCCTACGAATATCCTCTAGCCTTAATGGCCATGTTTCACATCCATAAAGTAAAACGGATCTGACTGCTGCACAGTAAACGCGTCCTTTCGTCAGTAAACGAATGTCTCACCTACGCCACAAGTGACGTAAATTGGCAAAAGCCGATCGGGCCTTATGTATACGAGCCGAGATTTCATCAGACACCAGACTGTCAGGACTGATGAGGCTCCCGAGATAAGTAAAACGGTTAACGCATTCAATAGTTTCACTCCCTATCACTAACTTTGGTACCGAATTAAGCCAGTCCTGAAGCATGTAAGATATCAATTAGTATACATTAGTTAATTATGGTTGCCTTAATGTTAATTAATAATTCAATAGTTGATTCATCAGCTTGTGTTTTTTCTGTTTCTGGCTTAGGACTGAGTGGGTATCAGGCATACATGTAGGAACCGTCTAGGCACTCATTGGCATTGTTACTGTAACCTCGTGTGCACAACGTCACATCAACCAATTGGTAATACTATCGTCAGTCATTAACAACTTTTGACGCCGTAACAAGTGATGACACAGGTGATAATGGAATTGAAGATATATAATTGAGCATATAGTCTAGACTATAAGCCTGTAAAACTGTTAAAGGTCCGAAAGATAAATGTTCATAGTGTTATGCAGATTCATATTTTGAATTGATAATTGATGATTCAGCATTTTAAAAGTGTTTACATAACTGTATCTGTGGAAAGTGTAGATGTTGATGACCCTATTGTTTTACTTTTTATTTGTTTGGATATTATATTATTGAATTGGTATTGTTTGGTTTAGCTTATATGAAAGAGGTTTGACATTTATTTTGTATTCTGCAGGTTTACTTTTCTGAATTAAATCATAAATTTACTTCAAACTATCCATTAATCACTGAAGAAAAGTCATTAGAGTTGGTCAGTGAAGCAGGTATTATTTGGCTGTATAATTATCACTTCACAATCGATGATAATGTTAATGATAGTAATTTTATCAGTAGTAATGAACCCTATTTCAAAACTCTTAATTATTCTATTCAATTTGTGAATTCTTGTAATCCTGGACTAATCATAATTAATACGAATTACATTAGCAATAATGATACTAGTATTTATAGTAGTAATGTTTATCCATCTACATCAGTTAACCAAGTTAATCACTCCACAATGATTCAACTTTGACTATTTTGTGATTCATATTCTTCATATTGTTCATTGATAACCTCTAATCAGTGCATCGAAAATCATCATCGTATAGATTCATTGATAAACAGTACATACAACTGTCAAACAAATTTGAAATACACATGAATCACTTCCACTAATGTAGTTCATGATCATAACAATAATGATGGATATCTTATAGATCAACTAAAATCTTTTAATCCTTCGTGATATCGGAACTGTATACAACATCCAAATAATAATAATAATAATAATAATAATAATAATAATAATAATAATAATAATAATAATAATAATAATATATACACAAATAATCAAATGAGAAACAGTCTTTCTGTTGAAGTTGAGAACTTGTCTTATTAAATACATTGCCATCCTGTTAAAGTATTCATAATCATGAAATATTTCAATGACTGAATCAGAATACAATTGGCAAGTAAGTGTTTAATACAACTGAAATAAATTTCTTTTGAATTGAATTTCATGTTAGAATTAAAGAAAACCCTCTTACAAATAAATTGTAATCAACAACAGATTACTTTATATTAACATTAATGTCTATAATGTCTCATGTACACTAAGTCGAACTAATCATGTTCAGTCGCTGTTGGTGAGATAGATGTTTATAACAAGAGGTTAAATATGTATGTGACTGATATAAAGAATGTATCTAAATCAATAAACAAAATTGCGTTCATAGAAAACAATATGGTTTAATTTAATTTGGATTGTGTCTAACAATTGAAATTCAGGAAGCGTGTTCCGTCCTGTTTGGAACTCATCAACTGGATACGTCACAAGAAACATGACATCCGTCGATTAAGTCACTGTCTATGCCATGTCGATAAATCCAGTCTACTATATTGGAGTCAGCATCCGAATCGTCATCATTGAGTATGAATGTTGAGTAACTTATCTTAGGATTTGTCACAGAGGCTCAAGTGTATTTACTCTTTATCTCCATCTAGATCTTTGGTTCAATCATTCTTTTATTTACACATTTAATTTGTTATTTCCTAGTACATTCTATTGTGTTATTCTTGTAAATGTGGTCTCATCGTGCTGAGGTGGTATGGCAACACTTCACCTACTCTCATGTGAGCCAGATTCTACGTTATTAATAATCGACTGGGATTGGTGTTCAGTTTATTTACTTTTGCTCGGTATAGATTGCTGTTGGTTGGAACCCAGTGAGAACCAGGGACAAATGTACAACTGTTTTGTCCTAGTTGGAATACATCGGCTACATACACCCCACATGATGTCCTAGGGACTTTATGTTGGAGAACGCTTATCCTCTTGCACACCTGAGCTGGTATCCGATAGTAGAATTGTCACTTGTATCAATTTAGGAATCAGGGAGACGACCATCTATTTTCATCGGTAATGACTGTCTCACTCCAGATAAATATAAATTTCTCTAGTCACGCATTCTCACTATACTTTCGGAAACATCCTAAAGTTGTTCACTAATGAGCTGATTGTTATATCTGAACTAAGGTGGCTTGTCGGAAATTATACCAAGATTTAGTTGATTGAATTCGTCATATTTTGATGTCCATTGTGCACCACTGAAAGGTATGTAAGAGATGCTACGAGTTAGGCTGCTATCCATGATGACAGTTGGAGGTCGTCACATTTAGATAGAAGTGAGAATTCAACCATTATATACCAGTACAGTGGTGCAGAAGGTTAGACGTTCGCCATTTTTTTCTTCCATTTCATCTTTTATTCTTCAATTATGTCACTATAGTGATTGAAACTGATATAACACAACGCCTACGTCATACACGGAAGCAATAACTGCCACTCTAACTCGCTGAATTACCTACTCGGACAGATACTCGCAACCGTGACCAACAACTCGACAACTGATTACTCGCCCAAAGCTAAATTAAGAATACATAAACACATCACTAAGAAGATTCGATTCTATTTTGTCCCAACTATATGTATGGTTAGAACAATGATTTGCCGTAATTAGAGTGCTAAGCACATTAAAAGTCCACTTCAACCATTCACGAACTGCAAGGTCAGTGCGGAGAAGATAAACGGCAGTACTAGTTACCTCCTACTTTATAATTAATATAAAAATGGCAAAAATAAGAATATTTACATGGAAAGTAACTACTTCTATCGGTGAAACTAAACTTTGCTGGCGAACATGAGAGCGCCAATGAGAATCATGGTAATTGTTTCAAGGTCGTGAGATTAGTCTAGTTCAAAATGTTTACATTGGATCGGTTGATTGGGATTTTGTATGAAGATGTTATTATTACTAATCTACAAGCCGTCGGTTTATTTTGTACATAGTTGATTTGTGATTTTAGACTCAGTATGTCTCAAACACTGTCCTCAGATATTCGAAATCATCTTTCGAATCATCTTTCGTTGTAATGGTTGCTGGCAAAATGAATCAGTTAGAACAGACAGCTTTTTTAGCAGTTTAGACTGACAATCAGGCAATTTTGCATGTTAGTTGTATTATGAGTTATGCAATTGCCTGTTTCGCTGACATCGTTCCTTATAAATGTAAGCGAAGTGTCACCAGTGAAATGATATCAACACTGTTAAGGTATATGCTCATAAATTCTGTTACGTTTAAATCTGTCTCTAGAAGGCGTGGTAAAATATTGTTTAAATAGATTAAACAGATATTAGAAAGAAAAAAAATTAGATGAAGGAATATCTCTTAAAACTGAATGGGTAAGTACTAATTACTTTAATCTTACTGATAAGTGATTGCTATTTACGACCGAACATTGGGAATGGGATATTTTTAGTATATTCCAGATCAGACTGCGAAGATCCTGATACCGATAATCAAGATGTACCTTCTACCAGGATCCACAATTTATACTGACTAATGTAGAGCTTATCGGACTCTTTGTAGACTTGGATATGTTCACTATGTGTTAGATAACGAAAGACATTTCGTGAACCCGAATACTGGTGTCCACACACACACTCTCTGTGTAAACATTACAACTAGAATGTAAGTACATATAGCTGACATATCGCAAACAAGGCGAAATACAATTTCCGGAGTCTGTACGCCAGCCCTTATCCAAATTAAATTTCAACTGAATGCATAGTATTTGTTGAATACTATGAACTGCTCACTAATAATCTGATCAACCATTATCAATGAAATGATCAGAGATGTGAGTTGTCGAATATAAGTATCAGGTGTAATACAACAATGTATTCAGTAATTATCCAATCAGATGTTCAGAATGGTATGTCTTTGAAAACATGGGTCATTATATGCTTAATAAATATTCAGAGTGTGGTAGACGATGAAATATCTTCATACATGTACGTAACTCATATCTATGACAAAATACTTTATGAACATTCTCATAGATCCTGTGGTAGTCACCAAGTAGATTATTAGGCAATCTTGGATTTGGATGCAGTAGCAAGTTTGATTGATAGATTATAACTGAATTCAAGGACTAGTAATTAATACTCATTGTGACGTCAGTACTACCTTGTTTCATCCGCCTATACTGTTTTTGATCAATCAGTGTTTGTTACCTACATGGAGTATAAGCTGTCGGTCAGCGTTCCGCAACCAGTTCTGTCCTTGGCTTTCCTTGCCAGATCTTCCCAAGTGCTGTTCGTTCGTTTCATATCTACCTCCGATTCACGCTTTAAATTCCCTTAGCGTTGTTGCTAGTTGTAAGCCCTGACAAAGAAGGAGGGTTGGGCGTGGAGTTAACAACCCCATCTTGTAGAAGACAACCTTACCAAAAAACGGTAACCAGAAAATCATCAAACTGTTTGGGATGGTGAATAAGTATTAAGGACCTCAACAGTTTGTCTCTACAAATTAAAGTATTTTTAACTCACGAAAATTGGTGATGTGTCCTGTTTGGAGGAATTAAGAACTTATTTCAAACAAAGTGTGTATACTCCGTAATTGTTACATTCAATTGTCATGATAATTATCATTAGATTGTATTTAGCCCTTTCCGATGATTTTTCATGCAAAAACATGTAGCTGTCGATTCGTAAATAAGACGAAACGAGCGTTCTTATTTCCGGTTGTCACAGTCACAATCCATTTCAAACAATGTCATGAGTGATATCTGTTTCATGTATACACGAATACATTCTGTACATGTAATCACATAGACATAATTTGAATGTTCATCCTTCAGTGTGCTTTATTTCTGATATTTACTAATAAAATTTATGTGTACTGTTCATTTGGAAGTGAAAAACATTCTTATATATTGATTGTTATGAATTCTTGTAACTTCTTTAAAAGTTCATTATAGTTACAGTATGACCATTACTCTTGTTATTCTATCCTTTCAGGTTTTGTAGAATCAACCGAATTCACTATGTTCACCATAATATTCAGTCGGTCAGTCAATGAGGAGCATCACAGTACCTGGGACATTTACTCATACATCCAAGTTACCACATCAAATTTGAACGACAAGTCTAAATTTACAAGATTATCACGATTGTATGATTCAACAGGAAGAAAGGGAACAAATTTGTATAGAAAACAATAATAGAACTTAGGAGACGATGAAGAGTGAAAACACTTGCCCTACTATGGTTAAATCTGATCAATGTCATCCACTTTCTCTAACCACTCATCCTGATAATGACGCTCAACTCGACCAAGTAGTTTGAATCCACCAACGTGGTGTAGACCAACAGTCCAAAATATTATGAGCTGATGCCACAATTTGGTTTCCTAGACTTTATCTTTCTCCCATCCTTCAACTTTCGCAACTAACATTGAGCAACGAACCAAGCAGTGGTTAGGCATACGAACATATATATCAATCGAATCAGTTGATGAATGTATACTCATTCAACTACTATGACATAGCTAAGCGATGATGTTGAATATATACAAAGGTCCTAAACAACATCGAATAATCAACACTCAGCCATTGTTTAACTGATTGTCCTGATTAACCTCGGTTATCAATAATCACCAATCGAAATCAATTTATGATCAATATTTACAAAATTACATCAAATTGAATATACAGAGATTATACTTAAAAACAGTTTTCTACCTTTCTCAATGATTTGCCACTTTTTATAGATTGTAAATAAACTTGATAGTACTGAATTAAATTACTACTAAAGTTAGTAAATTTCAGTAATTGAAAACAACAGTTAATTCAACATTATTAATTCACAAAATATCACTAAGTAGTTTCATACTACTAGAATTAATTCAGTAGATTGGTTGTTTTTGAATGAATTGAAGTGGTTTAATGTAGATAGGAAGGTTGTTTCGCTTTGCCTATGATTGATGTCATATGGATACCAAGGAAAATCAGAAAGCTCAAGACAACCATTTTGTTACAGTGTGGGATTCCTAAGCAGTCTAATGAATACAAATAACCCAACTTTATGCCTACCTCCACAATTCCACAGCAATTCAATATGAATAATCAGTCCACTAGTGACTAACTTCATGACGTTGATGAAGTTCTGGTGAGAAGTTATGACTGGTGGAGTTCAGAGGTGTCAAGAGTAAGACAGTTATTATCAATGAAAATTGATAATCGTCGCTCTATATCATTAGATGTTGAGAATGAGAATTGTACAATTTAACACCACTCAGTCTAGTAGTGCTAATCGTTGATGATATGGTTTTGAGTTGGATGTATAGGCAGAATTCACATTACGCACCACTGAACAGTTCCAAACAATAACGAAACAGTTGACTAATACGTCATCTTTTTCACCCTGTAATAAATACGATCAATTCATCCAAATCCTCTTCATAATTCATTGTGTAATGTTATTTCATCATCCATTTCCCTAAACGACTTTCATATTCTCACTTTTACAATTCTACTTCATTAATCGGTTCTTATGTTTAGGTTGAACTTTGAAATTTTGTTTAAATCAAAACTTAACAATGAACCGTCATGTTGCGATGATGATATGATCTTTGTCCGGAACCCTAAACCTTTAGATCACTTTATCACTATACAACGATAATAAATATTTTTCAAATTAATAAGTAATTAAAAAGTTTGAAGATGAATGGAAGAGACAACATGGAACAATCTTTTTTGGAGCATCGATTTATTTAGTAAACTATACCAGAACGAATAAGATGAATAGTGAACATGGTGACTGACCAATACAAAGATATTCTACGCATTATTGACGTATTAGAGCAACACTGACTGAATGTCTAGTACAACGATATTGTTATTGAGTTTTGGTAAGGCGTGAATTATTATTTTATGTATGTGAATGAATAAATAGGCTCGAAAACGACAGTTTCAGAAAATTGTACAAGGTATGCACTTGGTATTATGTGTTAACCAAATATCTTGATAGAATACTTAGGACGAATTCCGGTTATTTGTTTACAGCCATTACTTTGAGCATGTTATCTTTACCTGTAGCAACTCCTGATATCCATCAAGATAATACTAAGCTTTTGTTAATTGTATAATTTGCATTATCGCATGTATACTACAGAGTGAGGGAACAACCAAACTAACTGTTCTTATGTTTTTGAATTGGGTCACTTTATCGTATGTGCCAGTCAAAGAAGATAATTAATGGCTAAACAGACAGGTTTATGTGAGTCATTTGTTTATTGTATTAAGACCCACCGATTGTTACTGAGTTGTATCATCACTTGAGTATGACTATAATTCGCCTAATCATGATAACAGTGAAAATATTATGATGACCTTATGTCAATTACTGATTTCGTCGTAGAAATGCGACGTTAAAGCAAACTACCAAGTACTATTCGATAAATAATAGTAAAGACAAACATTTACCAAACATACTTTATATTTAACTTATTAAATTAACAAGAAAAGAGAAGAGAGTGTTTTTAATGTGATGTGTTGCTAAGCCAAGTGGTACACAATTAGCAACTGAATAAATTATTGCCAAAATAAAACTTCCATACGATCATTCCAACTATGAATGATACGATTACTACAACTCCCAATACAATAACTACAATGTAGTGAACGTTGCTAGATTCACTTTTATGAAGTTGAAAATCAGTTGCTGAATTTGTCTGCTCTACAACGTGACGTTGGGTTGTGGCTTGAAGAGACTGATCATCTGTAGTTAAATTGTTGCTGTCATTTGTATTTTTGTTTGACTGTGTAACTCTATCCTCATCTGTCGATATTTCGTGAGCTTTGTCAGGTAGCTGTGATGCGGCTTGCGTCGAAGGGTAATCTGCAGATGGATCATTTTCTTGCTGCTTATTCATTCCTGACTTGGTTGTCTCTGTATCTACCAAACAATTGCAGGATGATTCATGCTGAAATTGTGAAAAAACAATACTTTTACTTGCATTAAAATGATCTTCGAAAAGAAGAACTTTTGATAAACTTATCACAGTGGTGTTTACTGATTATGTAATTGAAGTGTGTAAAACACATACGAAAACTTACTCTAATACCTTGAATGGAAACATCAATTATGTGACTGACATGTTTCAGCAGATTACTTCTGCCATCATGTTTATGATCATCATTATTAATATTATTGTGAAATATGTTAGATAAAGATGCGTTTTTGATCAGAGTGATTGTGTTGTCTGCTTGCAATGAAATTAATATTAACGTACATGCGTGGGGTTATTTCTGTTTACCTCAATCTAGCCCTACTCTATGATTTGCATTCTAATATTCATGAATAACCACTCGGCCCTACGTTCCCTACTTGATTAGTTGTGATTTGCCTGCCAATTTCTTTATGTCATTATTGTTGCGATGTGCATCTTTAGCAAACAATGAAAGTAAATGTTAGATGGTAACCGAAGTACCTACAAATTGCCTATTTCTGTTCAGTTACGTAACCGAATAAAAGTACGCTTATTGTTTTCGTACTTAAACAGTCTATGATGATTTCCATTCCTAAAGTTTATTTTAAGTAATACTGACATTTATACTGTGATTTGCAGTATCCGAATTTCGTATTGTGTGTACCTGGAGAGATGTGAGGGATAGATATCCCAATAAATGTGTACAATCTGATGTTTATCTCATGAGAAGCTAGCAAATGCATTTGGTCCTAATAGAATGCATGCCAGTTTCAACTAGGGATTATCATGGTGCATTACATTCGATAAGCATGGTAAACCAGACATATTCACTAACCTACTAATCATCATCTACACTTTCTCCTTATATTTCATATTGCAATTATACAAAAGTGATAGTCATTGCATCCCAAAAACAAATTGACTGTTTAATAGAGATACATAAAGCTAAACTTTTCTGTGTTACTACACATAAGTAAACTTAAAGTCGTTCTAAAGTATATCATTAGTGGATGGACAGACTAAATTAGTTGTTGGTTTACAATCGTAAAAAGAAGTCATTGATTTAATTGATCTTGGTACCTCAACACATCAATCGCAACATTCAAATGATGTGGTCCAATTATTCTGGTCAAATGAACCGCATGAAATTCGATGAACACTTTGAATCATGAAATGCTAACGAGATACAAGTGTAAATATAAACAGTGACGTGTGTTCAATGTAAACTACAACAAACTAGAAACATAAATAACACAAAATACTCTATGTGTTATTTACTTACCTTACATTCTCCACATTTTTCACACCAAGTACATTCGGCATATCGTTGTGACTCAGATATGCAATTATCTTCGGTTGTTTGTGCTTCACATCCTTAAATGTAAATAAAAAAAGTCATTTAATTTTTGTTTATTACTCATGATATTGTCGTTGTTAAGTTAATGTCAATCCGCAGTCGATAACAAAAACTTACCGACTTACAACGTAGATTACTGATGGTAATTTAAGAATGACCGATTCAATGGAACTTTATTGTTTTATTTTGTTTCCCAACAATAAACAGTATGAGAATGGATTAAATGGTTGGGAAGGTCATTGTGTATTTGACTTCTACAAGTGAGATCGAGTTGTGGAGAACGCCTTTCAGTTATCTATTATGTCTTCTTGTGACCAACAATAAGTGTCAAATTAACAATTAACAACCTTGAACGTCATTTGTCTTTAAAGATCATTTTTAATAGGAGAGTTAGATGTATAAAACAAGTAAGTAACAAATTTTATGAATTTGATTTAGACTACAACAATAAATGACGGAGTACAACACGATCGACAATCAACTTGAAGATTTGGACAAGCGTGAAAATAAGTACGAGATGAACAATGAAGCAGACACAAAGTTCATTGGAACGTGTAGTAGTTAAATGATTCATTGATAAACATTATGAATGTCAGAAAGACAATTCCAGGTTGATTGAAATTCATTAAACACCTACCTAACTGAACAAAACTGTTCATGATTGTTAAATACTTTGACAGTACAAGTTGGTTAAAATTTGTGTTGGTTTTATGAAATCAGAATAAAAAAGGGTAAGTCGACTCACATTGTAGAAACACACACACACATAGGACTGCATAAAGTTGAGTTTACTTACTTAGAATTGGGTTAAATACTATCGACATCTCATCACCATCTTTATCCATTTTAATAACTTTCCTGTGAATAGGTTTTGCTTGAAAGATATTTCCATCTGGATGATAATTAATTTAAGAAAATTATCACAAATACGAATGACATAAACACAGTGTTGACATTTCTAGTTACTTCAGATGTCTACTTTGATGTCATTGCATTCTGATGAAAATGGTTATACTGAACATCTTCCTGATTTGTTCACTCAAATTGTATGATGTTCAGCGGGCGAATAATCATGCAATTAAATGATGATTTATTTGCCATCAATAAGTATCTTATGTGTATACGACAGATTACAGCATCTACTTCGTGATTCATCCTACTACAACCAATGGATATACACTTCATTTTCAACACTCATCAACTATGAAATTCCACTTGTTCAGCTGAACAAATTTTCTATTACACTAAAACCCTGTTGAAATTTATTCGCACTGCATTACAATGAATGTTACGCGTCATCCATGTGAAACATTCAATCGACAGTATCAATAGTTAATACAATTCTGTCAAGTTCACTTGATGCCTTTGCTGGTTTTATAAGTCAAGCGAATTCATTGAATTTACAGATTTATCAATGTCTCTTTGTACAATCAAAGACACTACTGCAGTAATTCCATATACACACAATGATAAAATAGATCATACCTCCATCAAAAACTCCTTTGGTTATTTCAATTGTCATAAAACAAGGCACAGGAAAATCTCTACCCTGGAATGCAGAAACAAATAGAAGATAAAACTGCAGGATATCTGATAGGCATATTTTTGTATTCAATATAGAAATTGAATGACCGTAAATAGTAAATCAACTTACATAGTGATTTACTTCGCTGTATGAGGTAAAAAAAACTTATTTCTCTGTGTTGTTGAGTGTTTTATTAGCGCGTCATTGAAAAGTCATTGAATCAGTTACATGATGAACATTAACGTCGTAATCCATAAACTGATATTGAGAACTGTTCGCAGGCAACTGTATTGACTAACTAACATGACGCAAGTCGTGGTTGTGTTGAGCAAAGTTCGAAATATTAGTGGGTTTTGATGAATTCGTGTTCACCTCAAAGTGCGTGCAGTTCAACGATGCCATCAATTTACTAACGCGTCTAAATTTGTAGTAAACGTAATCAACCAATTGTTTGTCTATTTCGACTTAAGTAAAATTGATCATCAAAGATGATTCTGTAGAGTTGTCCACATTTCAATAGTTTCTAATGAAAAATGATCCATTTTAATAAAACAGATTAACTTTTATTTGCTGAATATGATGTTAATGATTTGACCGGATGTGTTGAGTCATCATGAACTTCATCATCATCATCATCATCATCTACAGGTGATTCGTAGACAGTCTACACTGTGTTCCATTCCTTTCAAATTATCGTTTAAATTTCACTTATGATTGAATTATTAAAATAAAAGTAGTGATTTGATGAGTGTAGTGAAATAGACAACAACATTCACAATCATTGATTGATCAATGCACACCAAGTAGAAAACCTACCCACGAAATTAAACAATCAATGAATCCATTATCGTCGATAGACGCTGCAACAGTTACTAGATGAAATAAACAAAAATGTGACAATCAATCGATAACTGAATATAAATCACCATCAACAAACTACTTAATTCGTGATCAGTAACAATCGAACAAGTAGAAAGTGAGGCAAAGATGAATTGACTGTATTGAATGACGATCTGCCTAATACATTCAACTAAATGAAGTTGAGCCTATGAACTGATAAATCTCTATTACATGATGTGAATTTAAAATTGTCACAGAGTACAGCAAATATTCATTTTTTGACAACATGTAACATTCGGGATGGATATGACTGCAAAGTAAAATACAAAGACATATCAACTGCTTTCTCCTGACTGATTGAATTGAGAGTCTTCATTGTGGATTTGGACAGCACTTGTACACAATGATCACTTCAGTTAAATGTGAACATTCTAATTGATCTACACGTAGTTAGTCAGTTCATGTCGATGTGTACACAACAAAGTGTCAGTTTCACTTATCAATTCACATGATTACCGTTAACTTTAATGGAAATAATGGTAGTTAATTGAAAGTAAATTGTTACAGGATTCAGTGAATGAAATCGTGCCATGACGACTACTTGATAGTAATGAATATCATAGAGTTAAGCAAACAGAATAACAGGTTTCAACTTACCAGGCATTTCGGAATGTGAACTGCAGTAAGGCATGTCATGCCACTCAACGTTGAGCGATGTAGCTGCAAATTTTAAAAAAGTATGTAATTACTCCCACTTATAACATTAAAACAACATTTTTCATCCTACCAGAAGTCAACATGAAGAAAATGATGTTATAAAGTCATTTATTGTCGAATTTCGTTTAATTTAACTGAATAAACTCTATATACTTCGTGTATTGTATCGCCTATTTAACAACTTATGAATGATACGATAAGAAGACGATCTTAAATCTGCTATGTTTCTTAAGGCGCTTGCTGTTCTGTTGCTGCTATGGGTGTTGTTGTTAAAGTGTCTAAAAGTCTGCTCGCTGTCAATTTTTTTCAAAAAATTTACCATCAATACTTGTTAACGCGAAGTGGGGTGTCGATATAATAAAATGTGAAAAACGATAGAAGTAAACTTACTGTAGGTATTTACAGAGAAATACTTTGGAGTCATATTTTCACCGACAATTCGAAACGATCTGAATTGATTATTGGAATTGGTCACAAATAAAGTCCCTTCAAAGTAAAAGCAATCCACATATTGAAGTTGTAAAGTAAGATATATTCAATACAAATATGAATTTGTTTCAATTGAGTTAACAATCAAATCAATCATGTGGAATGTGTCATAGTTGAAGTAGGTTTGAATGATGTGATTGGTGTCATTAGTGTGTAACATTCATTCGATTCATTCATTCATTCACAGTGATGTTCCATAGCATAATGTTTAATGAAATGCAGTCGAAAACATATTGAATGCATCCACATCAATCTGCATACACATATTGGTGGATATGCTAAACACAAATACTGTGACCGCTTACCATTTCTCAATGCGATTAGTGAATTATAGCTTTCCTGTTGGACTTTTATCGTAAACCCAAAGCTTTCTAACTAAATTCATTTAGTTTTTTTCAGATTATCCACTAACTACACAACCTACCACCAATTCATTTTCAAGGGTTTCATTTGTAAATTGAAAGTCACCCGTATTAAATGAGAGCGTGGATTTCGATTCAGTATACTAGAAGTCAATTAATTATTAGTGCAAACCAATTTTATACAATCACTTACATATTCGTTCAGTGCTACACTGTTATCCAGAAACAGCATATTGAAGTACATCACTGTAGGTATAAACCAGCATAACAAGGAATTCATTTGTCTCAGATGAAAACTCATCTCTGCTAACATCAAGTAGAAATGAAATTTCTTACATTTACATCGCCTTAAATACAGACTCCAATAGTCGGTGTAATTCACTGATTGGCTACAAGTTACGAGTAACCACCAACTAATCATTGGTGTTCATTACAGTAGTTGTATTTGATAAGTTCATTCAATGTGTTACTTGTCGCATTGAGCCTACATTGATTTGATGGTATATTTTATGATTACGGCAGTCAACACACATCATTTAGTTATGATGTTCTTCCTGTTAACTTACAGGAAACATTCTCACTCCTATTGTCTGAGATTAAAAATAATTGAATTTGACTCATAATTATCGTGATGGTTTTAGTGAAATGTACTTAAATCCACCAGCACACTTACGGCATACAGGGAGGGGAACCTAACGCCAACAATCGTTGACGCAAATAAATTAACATGGAGATTATATTTTGTAAGCATCTTATAGTGAGTTGTGATTCATCTCTTATGCATATATCACAGTATTAGTGAGATGATGTAATTAACTCATAAGATCTAGAAAACTAAACACACATGTGAGGTTAGGTGTTAAATGAAATCTTTAATGAATTCATCAATATTTGAGGTATGAAATGATTGCAGACCAGCATCAATTATGTCAACTTCTGACAAGTTTGAACAAAAGATGATCAAATACTAGTTTGTTACTTGGAACTGGTGTATTTCCCTTTCGTTTGATTGTATTTACTGATGTGATACTTAGTTACAGCTTGTAAGAAAATATTTTATGGATGATTAGATATCAGGTAGTTTTGTAATGACGTTGTTCACACATAGAAATGAATGAAATGCAATGTGTGATTGTTGATTTGAATCTTTGAAGTAGAATTTTTGAATGGATCATCAGATCGAAAATAACGATGCTTGACTGAATCACTAACATTCATTTGTTGATTAACTCAACACACCGCTAAATTCATAAGAAAGGCATTCATTAAAAAGCTGTATAAGTCGATTATTGCGTCAGTAGTTTATTGTCTGACCACAAAAATTAGTTGATGTTGAATAGATGGTTGCTTTTCTGAAAAATCAGCATTTTAGAATATTTTGGTAATTTACTTTGATATCTAGATCCACGTGAATATACAAATGTTAATAGTTTGTTGAATGAAAATATATCCAGTGATGATTCAATGTAAACAATGCTAAAACTCTCTTTTTTATAAACCAAAATAATGTTCGAGTGGAATTCGACTGACACGGTGATACATTGTGAGGACTAGGTGTTACGATGAAACAGGAATTAATGACAACCCACCAGATGATTGTCACAAATTACATACCACAATGTATTTCAAATGATAACTGATACTTCAATAATGCACAACTCATCAGATATTTGATTAGAATCGTGTTAATATTTCAGTGGCACACAACTTAGTCAGATATACGCAGCTTAACTTGATGCAACGATATACACTAAGTTCATCATATTTTTGGAGCAGTACCAGTGTGTTTGTTATGTAATGGCAAGTTAGGTATTTATGCACCGATGAAGTAGAGATGGCATTTCGATTGCAAATGTTGTGGCGTTTCGACAAATATCGCTGTACACTTGATGTCTATATGTGCGATGGGTGAATCAGGTTCGACTCCTTTAATTAGTATATTCTTATATAATGTTGCTCATTGATGATAGTTGTTGATGTTTTGTTGTGTTTCAATGAATAACGAATATCTCTGTTAGCTAATTGGTGGATCAAATCCATGATATTCAGGTTTCACAGTAACTGCTTTGGTAAATTGACTTATCCGAAATTGCCATATAAAGAGGCAATGAAACACACTGCATAAGCAGCAAGTCATGGAAGATTGTTGTCAATTATCATCCTAGAAACGAGTTCGTTGCTACTGCTCTCCCTACTGATTAGATAAAATCAAGTAAATCATTAATCTGAGTCACAAAAGTTTTCAGCATAATGAGCTTATAAATCAACTTAACAAATGATTCTTACATTCGATGCCCAAACATGAAGTTTGTGCTTGATCTTGTATAACCTAAAATACCATTTGATAAGCACGTAACAACAGTACTTGTACATTTGTGAAGCATCAATTATTATTTGAAAATCATTATGATGATCATATGATGTGTTATAATCGATTACCCTTTCGTCATTTTTCCCACAACTAAAATTCTACAAGTGAGAGATTTTAATTCACAGTGTAGCCGACAATATCAGTTTATTCATTCAGTTATTAATTGATTCACAATTCATATTCAATTCTCATTACATAATCACGAGAATAAGATAATTTGGAGAGTTTCAGTAAACATCTCCTAATTTGTTCCGACTATATAGAAGTAAAAGAGAACAGTATAATTTTCTTTCTTTCTATTATTTAATTAAATTCAATGGAATGTTTTTATTATTGACCGAAAACTCTGTATGTAGGTCAGCGGAGGCATCAGAATGGATGTGATTATGCCATTTTCATTCTAATTAGTAACATCAATAACTGATTCATATGAGTTGACTATTGAGACAGACTACCCCTTTGATTGAATGAATGAATGAATGAATGAATAATGAATAAATGAGCAGAATTTGTGAGTTTAGACAGACGGTTGTTGTGTAGGTAAACTTACATTCATTGTTATACACCTTAGTTTCTAATGAAGGTTACTTCAGTGAATTCAAGTAAATGTGATTTATATTATTATCTCAGTGTAGAGTAGACAAAAGTTTCACTTTTTCATTCTAATTAGATAAATCCAAACAATAGAAAGTTTTTTTTCTTATTAGAAGAAGTTCATCAGACAGGTAGGTGAAGCTGATCAGATTTATCTGAATGAGACTCTCTCTGTCAACTCTCTTATCATGTGAATTAGTTTGAATGTGTGTTGTGTACACGTTTATCACATATTTCAATGTCTTCTTATGTTTATCTAATTGAAAATCTGAAAGTAGAGAAATAGAATAAACTTTCGGATTTCTATTGAAAATGTTCTCTGTCAATTGGTTATTTCACGCAATTCTCTACAGTGCAGTCATTCTCTCGCTGCCCGTAATCCATCGAACATGATGAAACTCATCAGCTTGCTAGATGACATAACAATAAAACAAAAAGGGTAAAGTTTCACAAAAACTTATTATTTTCCGAATAAATAGAAATTGAATGTCGTCTGATTGCGTGATAAACAATAAAGATGAATGGAATCGAGGCGGAAAATTCAAGAGTGACTAGTGTCCATTGTAACTCTGTTCTGTAATAATATCATTGCAAACTGTCTATAGATCACTATATACTATAGTGACTGAAATACACATTCACAATTCATAGGATGAGTGAACGTATTCAAAGTCAGTAACGATGAATGTTGTAGAATAGTATATGGACGGGACGTGAATCAGACAAACACAAAACCATAAGAAGCAACAATCAATTGTAACATTTCTGTGTTCATTCAGTTTACACTCTTTACTATTAGGTACCATAACTAAACCTACAATCTTCTAGTGAATAATAAATTCCATGTTAAATGGTATACCCGTTTATTGAGCTCTCTGTAAATTTAGAAACTCTCGCAACAAACTATTCTGATTTTCAGTACACAGTGTTTCATTAAGTTACTCCTCTCTCCATGTACACATTTGATAAAGATACATTTATGCATGAATAGATATGATGTTAACAAAAATAAAGTCAGTATGTGTTTATATGCCAAACTTAGATTTCCATTACATAAGAACCTGGAGATTTTGTATGACATAATCCACCATACTTTAACAATTCTAATGATAATTTATTTCCTGATATCAGGAGTAAACCACATTTAAAGACAAGATCAACAAAAACATGTCAGACCACAGCAGTGTTGAGTTGTTATACAAGCGAATCAGACAGGGATAAATAAATATTCAGTGTTAAAAAGCACAGTAATTTAGTAAGTCATCCAGGGTTGTGTATGACGATAAGATATGGAATAATTTAATGCATTTGATTAACTCTTACTTTTACCCGATGCTTGTTAAGTATTTAGATTTGAACAAGGCAACGCCGAAAATATTATTTGTAATCAGCCATGTTACACATCACATCACGACTACTCTACAACTTGTGTTTTCTTAAGTACCCAACTTGAGCCCAAAAAAATTAAGGATTGCGAAAAATGAATTCGATCATATCATTGACTTAGGAATAATCCTTCCATCAGGTAGCTCATGGTCATCTCCATTACATATATTTTCAAAATAATATAGCAATGATTGGCATCCTACCTGTAATTACTGACGTTTAAACGCTCAATCTAAGCCTGATCTTATCCCTTCACCAAACATTTATTACTTAATGGCCACATTGAATGGAATGACTGTATTTTCGAAAATCGACATAGTAATAGCGTTTATTTAAATGCCAATGACCAATCATGATATCATAATAACAACAGTTTAGTCACAAATAGCACTTTGTACATGAAACCATACCAGTTTACAGGAATGATTAGAATGATATAATTTGTATTTCCCAAAGAAGTTTAATTATACCTCTTGAATGCGTACCTAACAATCATATGTTCAATGTAAATATGTCAGGATGATAAGTGTAGTGTAATTGGATAATCGCAGACTGAACACTATTCACTCTGTTTATGTATTCCGATCAATAAACTAAGGTCAGTGCATATTATCACAAGTGAATATTTGAAAATGTTCCATCAGTTTTAGTCAGTAGTAAGCAAATTGTAAAGTTGTTCTTCCTAATTCTCGAACTGATTTACAATGAAAGACATCTAAAGTTGTGAGAGTTTCATTATTCAACACTCATTGTTATGTCAGTCGTGTATCACTTCTGATTGATGAATGTTACTTACCTCATATAGAAAATTTATTCTTTTCTTGTAAATTTTTTGTTTGTGACTTATTATGAGATTTTGCAGCAGTGCGAAATTTTTATGATGATTAAATCAATCAAATTTTTTGCCATTTGTAATGACTCTCTCAGATTCTGCCCAGGTAAATCTACTTGTGAATACCATGTAAAGCTTAGTGTTGTGTTTTTCTTAAATACTGAACTGTGTCCTTCTCCAATAAACTGTGATGGTTTAGTCAAAAGCCTACGACTCCCACTCTTATTAACATCCAGATAATTTAATGATACACTGAATTCAATATCACTAGATTAACGTCATTATGTACACAGTCAAAACGGTGGTTTATTCTGTACACAATCAAGTTGTATTTAAATGTGATAAGTAAGTTTCGAACTACGAATCTCAATTCCTCAGGTGTCCAGGCATTTGTGATGCGTCAAAGTTGTAATAAAGAGAGAAAAATTCAAAAATCAAATGTCACGAATTTACATAACACAATGAATATTAATTCAGAATAGGCTTGTATCTTCCCGTTGATTTGTAATGGACTGAAACTGGTCAGCCTCTGTTGCCATATGTGCATCCTGAGCGGATCGCTTCTATATAGCGGTATTACACAAGTTATATTTAAGTTGTATTGTGACTGGCAAGTGGAAGCCAACGAGTCCCAAATAGGAACGAAACGCGAGTCCTGGATTCCACTTGCCAGTCACAATACAACTTAAATATAACAATGAATATTAGATAGTAAAGTCTATGTATGAGGTCACAATGGTATTCACATTCGAAATGACACCAAATGATCATAAACGGGGAAATCAACAAAAACAAAGAAAACTCCAGTAGTTTAATTAGAAGTCGATTTTAGGTTCGCAATCTAATTGATTACAAGTTGAAAGTTAAAATGAGTCAGCCAACAACATGGAAAGTAATTAGTAGAAAACTATCAAGTATTATATAAACTACTGCATAGTAATAAGTAGTATAGATAAATACACAAAAGAATTAAGTGAGTCAATGAAATTAGTGTGTATAATTCTAAATGATAATGTTCAATAAAACAATGAAAGCTTCTTAATAAAATTTTCAAGCTAAAAAAACAATAACTCAACAAAAGTGGTTTCATTTATATCAGACGACATAAATATTAAAGCTGTTGAATCCAAATAGTGTTACTATGTAAGTGAACTCCAATTAAATAAAATTAACCCTAAATACGCAAAAAATTCATCAACCTACATTCATTTCACTAGTGATTTCCATCGAAATCCTCAACGGTTTATCGTTCCTAATATTAATTCTCCTTTGTTTTATAACCAGTTCATCCGACATCATTCAAAAACTCGTCAAAATGATGCATAAACTTATTAAACAACCAATAAATAAATAAATGGCTTTTATTCTCAAGTGTCATTTTGTACAGAAGATCATGCCAGTATGATAAAAACGGTACAGGCTTATATACATATAAGGATGCTGATAAAGTGTCATTTTCAGGACATTCATAACATATGGACATGTGAATCTAGTACCAAACCAACGGCATCAAAGTTTGCAGTATTAAGACACCAATTATATGTAATGCAGCATGGCCCATATCTGAATTAGAAACGCGTGCTTCTCAACCAGGTCATTACAATATTAAAAAGCGGCTGAAAGTAGGCAGAAAAGATTAGTGAGCATGATCAGATGAAGGATAAGACCACAAGTACTTGGATCTTTGGCTTGGAAGAAAAGTCAATAGTAATGTGCCAGTAGTTTTCATGCTTGCCATACACATGATCATCTACAACTAGTGAGAAGACGAAAGCAGAGAGAATACAAAAAATAACACCTGTATTATGAAATGAATGAGCGGAAATCAGTGTTTATACAGGCATTGAAGGACACGACATGCCACTTTTGCTGATGACTCGATTAAAAGGGAAGAACACTAGTATATGACTAAGACAGATAAATGGCGCTCACGTGTGCAGAGTCACTATTATTTCACTAGTGGAATAAGAAACAATTGTTGGTGTGAGCACTTTTAATGTAACATGAAGAGAGATGAAATAGCTAACATGTCGTACAATTTAAGTGAATCTGTATCCCGAATGTTTTCAGGCCAATTCTTCCAGATTCTCGGGGATTTATTTGTAAAATAATTCACACAAAGAGAAGGTTCGGAATGTGACACTTCTATTTTGGAAGCTAAATTGTATAGGTTATAGCGAGAGATAAATTGTGTTAGACGATGAAAACGCCAATTTCTCCAATAACATGTAAAAAAAGATTAGGTTTAATATGAGTGGCTCTTTCAAAATGTATCTAATCCTAACTTAGTGCATTTAGCTTTGTAGTCTAGAGTACGAACAGCTTCACAAATACGAAGAGTAAAGTGACGTTTAGAAATTCGATATCAACGACTGAGGAAAGAGTTTAGCCATGCAAGTAATGGATTCCTAATTCCATTAGTGGAGAATCTGCCTATAATAAGCCTGTGCTTAACCATGTCAAAAGCTTTAGATATGTCCGAGTACAATACTCATACCAAGTACCCAAGGCTTTGTTAAGTAAAGACTGAATTAAAGAATTCAAAGTGAAAAGTCATACAACACCTAGTTTTGAGGAAACCATGTTGGGAATTATAGATAAGTTTTACGGATAGTAAGTAAGTAAACATTTCGTCACATTCTATTTTTCCGTTATTCTAGAGATAACTGGGGTGATATTTGTGAACCTATAGTTATGCAATTTTGTTCTGTCACCTGATTTAAATCTAGGGCACATGTATGCGGTATACATCTATTTTTACCGTTTTTGTTTTCTACTACAACGTACATGATTGTAGTGTTTGCAGTTTTAGAACATTAGTAAGCTATTGCTGGTTAATTCGACATTAAGTGGTAAGTTGTCGAAGAATTGGTACGAGTCTTTAGATTTTAGGTATGAAGTGACTAGTCGTTTGAACCTTAGGATTGAGTTAGTAGTTCGAATATTTTGTGGTAGTTTATTCCAGAGTTTGCTGTAGAATACAATAAAGAAATTACATCGATGTTGTGTCTGGTACTTATTGATAAGTAATGTTGCCTCATAGTTCCGACGATCGTATCTAGGCGTTTGGTTCCATGAGGGAAAGAAGGCCGAGTATGATATTTCGCTGATAATTTTGTAAAAAAATATCAAATTGTTTCTTAGTCGGCGATCACACAGGAGTTCTAAAGAGAGTGTTTTACGTCTAATCATGTAGTTTATGTTACTATTAGTTCCCAGAATTCGACGTGTAAAACTTCTTTGAACACTTCCTATACGTATCCTACCTATGCTATACATGCTCGAGAAAATAAATAAGCAGTACCCGAGTGTAGGTCTTACACATATCTTAAACAAAGTCAGTTTAGCCTCCCTTGTAAAGATGTTTTTAAGAAGAAAGGCTGTTAATCTTTTAGTTTTGATGGTTATACAGGAGGCGTGCTCTGTGAACTCCAAGTTACCTGAATATTTGATACCCAAGTCGCTTGTTGATTGTAGTATTTGGACTTTAAATACATTTAGATAAAACGTAAACTAGGGGTTATGGTTGCCTATGTGCATGATTCCACACTTACTATGGTTAAGTGGTAGTTGCCATTTTTGGCCTGAGGCATTTAGGCTATCGATGTTCTTTTGAATAAGTGTCATTTTTTCTAAAACATCCGGTGTATTGCTATATACTATCTTGAGATCATCCGCATATAAATACGGCCGGCCATGTTTTATAACGTTAATTATGTGATTTATGTAGATAATGAACAATAAAGGACCGAGTACACTTCCTTGTATTACGCCGCTAGTAATTAGTTATGGTGATGATAGACTATTATTAGACCTTAGTGTTTGCTGTCTTCCTTCTAGGAAAGATGCAAACCATGAGTAAAGTGGGTCTTTGACCCCGTATGACTTTAGCTTAATGAGTAGTCGTTTATGCGGGACTTTGTCAAAAGCTTTACTGAAGTCGAGAAATAAAGTGGATACTAGAAGTCTTTTGTCTCTATGTGTAGTTATGTCATCTAGATAGTTTAACAAGCATGTGTCCCACGACCAAGTTTTATGGATCCATGTTGGGAGGGGGAGGGCAGTTTGTTTTTAAGTAAATATTGGTGTAATTTCACCTTGATTATTTTTTCTATTGCTCTTGATACAACAGAGGTTAGGTTGATAGGGCGGTAGTTCTCTATATTTCCTACAGGTCCGAAATTAAACATTAGCTGGTATACCTTCAAGGCCCAAGGTATATAAATGCTTTAACGTAGTGTAGTATGTCTTAAATGTGCAACTATGTCAAGTGCATTATAAGTGTTGTAGTAAAGTATACCAGTCAACTTACCAGCAGTCTTCTGTGAAGTAGTTATTCCAGTCAAGACGTTTGAAGTAAGTCACAGAGCTCGTCCAGTTTATTTCGTGGAAAGGTTTGCTGGGTATTGTAACCGGACAGTTATATGTCGTAGTTCCTAAGTTGCATTTGCACATGACAATACTATGGTCACTACCTGGGAATTGTTTTCCTGTATGTACGGTACATGGGGTAAGTTCATTTGTAGAAAATAAATCCAAAATGTCTTTATATCTAGTAAGGCTACAAACATACTGTAACCAGCCTCCAAGTTCTGAACTTTCCATAAGTAAGTCATAGCGCTTCGTAGCTTTGGTGGGAAACCATGAGATTTCAGGCATGTTAAAGTCTCCACTGCTAAGAAGAGAAGAAACTAGTTAATTTTTATGTGATTTCGCTATTTTTTATTTAATTGTAAAGTGAGCGGTAACCGGTACTGCTCTTCATTTCCTCCGCTGGACCTTGTTAACTGTGATTGGTTGTAATATCATTTTAGTATGCTAATTACTCTTTTTTCCCAAGGTCGCTTTTGTAACTATATATACAGACTTGATTTATAATAGAGTCTAATCTTCCTAGTGCTGCGTTGGTGTCTTCTTGATTTTGTCTTGGGGTGAGCAATCAGTATCGAATCGTTGGTCACGGTTGCAAGTATCAGTTGGCGCAGATAAGTTTCCGATTAGCGTTGCGGTTAGTTCGTGTATAGCAGTAGGCGTCATATTGCGACATAACACACATAATTAGTGTCTTAGAACTGCTAAGTTTATTGCCGTTGGTTTATTACTATATGCATTTGTTCATATGTTATGAATGTTTCAAAAAATTACATTTTATCATATCCCCTCTCTGAAAGTAAATAGATGCCATTTTGATTATATCTGCTAAACAAGCGGGCTCACCAAAAATAAATGACACAAGACAATAAAATATATTTATTTATCACTAGTATAGTAAGTTGATGCATCATTTTGACAAGATTTTATGTGAGGTTGAATGAAAGATCATGATTGCTTACTAACATTGAAAAGGTAAGTTATCTGCTAGCCAAATAAAACCAGTAGAAAAATATGTGCGTAAGTAATTAGGAGTGAAATTGAAGTGTCAATAAAAGGGCAGAAAAGAGCTTAATAGGCTGAATGTAAAATAAAAAAAGTTGAGAATAATGTCAACATAAAATGATACACTCAAAAATTTTTCTAATAACAACTCCTTCAATCAAGTCATTTATTTATACAATTAAACAAACACCATCTATTTTATAAGTAGCAGCACGCATATTCCAGTCAATTCAATACCGACAGAATCACATTCTGTCAAACACATAGACAGTCAAACACAGAATCACACAAACAAACAGACAAAAAAATAAGCAGACAGGTAGGCAGTCAAACAATTAACGCAAGCAAGCATATCTGTAGTATATTTAGGCTCTTCTCATTCCCCTATCTCACAGTCTTTCTACTTCATCCAACTTCAGTGTGTAATCTTGATAAATCAAACATTATGTCATGTCATATTATGTTATATTATAATATATTATTTTACATCATATCATATCGTTTCATATCATTACTTACCGTTATTTATATGATAAGAAGTTATGTGACGTCATGTCACAAGGTGATTAGGTGAAATCAGTACATTCCAAGCATTCAGTCAATTGGAAATATATTCAGTTTGAATATTTGTCTGAGGAGAATGAGAGAAGTGTATTCATTGCAAACGTAAAGTTTGTGTAGGATTCACTTGACATCGTGTCACATTCACCGGAAAACGCGAACACAAAGTCTATAAAGTCAAAATATTGTCTTGACTGTTCGGAATATTTATATATTGATACATCTATAGAAATACCTTGTGTGGTTCTAAAACAAATAATTATCAATATTCTAGCCACTCACATTCTAGGTGATTAGGCAACAATAACAACTACTTTTATTACTACTACTACAATACAGTTTATACTGGCGAGTTATCTGCACCGTCTTGTTTCGAAGTATGATTGTCTGAAGATGATTTCGCAGATGTCTAGTAAGTTGTTCGCTTTTTGTGTAAATTTATTTAAAACGGTTATATGCCTGCGAATTCAACAGCCTTTACATTTGGTACGTTTGAACAGCTGCTTGACCTTAATTTCACCCAACAAGCACCGTCACCTGCTTCCTAGATCAGTAAAACATTGTACTATAACTTAATTACTAGTATCTATAGGTACTAACCCTTAGTAACAAGATTCAAATTTTACCATCGCATCTTCAGTAGCCTTGACCAAAATGTAGGCAGCTATTATGATGTTCAAATTACGACATAGAATTGTGAATTTCAGTCAAATATTACAACAGTGAGAACTAAAATCTAGTAGCAAGTAGTAGTATTGTATCGTAAACACCAGAAATAGGAATGGCAAGCAGTCGTCGGTCAGCACTCAGTAATGAAAGGATCAGCAATCATGTAATCCATCTATTCAGTAATGCACAAATACCGTTTATTATGAATCCAGATAGGAATATTCATATATAAACTTATATATAAATATGTGTATATGTAAATATATTTTTTACATATATATTTTTATAATTATAAAAATATATATATATATTCACTTAGGAATAACGATGTACCAAATAAAGATAATCACAAATGGGTTAAAACCTGACAGTCAATGACAAGTAAATGAGGTCAGACTGACATACGTTTCCAGAACAATATAACATAGGAAGGAATAAGCAGACACACATAAGGCCGAGAACGTGAATTACAACACATAATAATCCATTTATAATAATATACTGAGAAAAAGTACACAGAAACATTTGATTGCCTAGATTCAACTGAACAAGTTATTGGAGATCACCACAAGGTAAGCATAAAACTTAGTATGTCAGCTTAGTCCTACAATAATGTAGTCATACTGGGAATCAATACAGATTGTGTCATAATATATAATATAATATAATATAATATTATACTATATTATATTATATTATATTATAAACTTACAGTTATTTATATGATAAGAAGTTATGTGACGTCATGTCACAAAGTGATTAGGTGAAATCAGTACATTCCAAGCATTCAGTCAATTAGAAATATGTTCAGTTTGAATATTTGTCTAAGTAGACTGAGAGACGTGAATTCATTGAAAACGTATAGTTTGTGTAGGATTCACTTGACATCTCGTTACTGTTGTATTTTAGCATGGATGGCCGAAATTATCCATGTTGATAATTGCTGCGCTGTGATGGATTATCAATAAGCCTTGCCTTAATTTATTGCTAAGACACATTAATGTAACTAACTTATCAAGACACCAACCAATCACTCTATTGCATGTATAACATCAACAATTAACCGAAAATATGCAAGACACATACATATATAAGATCTAACCATTGACTCATATGTCTGTCACACTATATTAACCAACCAAATGTCCTCTTTCAGATATGCCACACACCCTTCTTTAGTGTAGGACCTAACTTTCGGATCAATCTGCAATAGTTCCCTCTATCTACACAGCCTACGCGGTCTACACTTCACACTTCATTCTGACCTTCATTTCTTTCCATATGTGACGCATAGGTGATGACGTAGGTAGTGGTATGTCAAATGTTTCATACACGATTGCCATGAGAATTCTACTTTTCGAGGGTGAGCTATCATTATCTCTCCTATGTCTTCAGTTGACTAATATGTCGCATTATCACCATAGTCACCCACCCTTACTTCACATACCACTTGGCCTTGTCCTAGCAACAATTTGTCCAATGGATCCATTTCGGCCTACTAAAGCCCGTAATCACGTGCATGGACATAGTCACCGACGTTGAATTTACGAGCTATTATATAACCATTCTTACCATTATTTGATGTTACACTGACTTTGTATGTAGGATACAGAATATCAACAAACGTTCTCATAGGCTGGCCAGACATAATCTCAGCTGAAGATGTGCCATCTTTCCTATTAAGGCTTGGAATCGCTCTATATGAAATGAGAAAATGTTGCAAGACTTCCTCATCATTGATAGCCTTATCCTCTCCCATTTAACAAAGCACTTTTAAAAATATCCACAAATCTCAGCTTGGTCATTCGATTGTGGGTGATAAGGTGGTATTCGAATATGTTCTAATCCATAACGTTGGCAAAAGTTAGCAAACTCAGCTGAAATAAATTGTGTCCCATTATGCGAAACCAGAATATTTGGCGCACCGAACTTACCAAATAACTGACGTGCATGAAATATAGTTTCAGATGTATTAGGTATTCTCACAGAGAAAATCTCAGGCCACTTGGAATAGGCATCCACCTCTACTAAAAAGTATCGACCATTAACAGGTCCAGCATTATCAACGTGTAAACGTATCCATGGTTTGTTGACCTCAGCCATCGCTGACTGTCTGCTTTAGAAGACTGTCGTGAAAATTCAACACACCGATCACATATTGTGTTATAGACCTGCCCATTAAAGGCCAATAAACATGAAAACGCATCAGTGCTTTCATACGTATAACTCCTGAATGGCTCAAGTGAAAGTGTTTGAGAATAGGAAGCTGAAGAGAGTTAGGTATAATAACACAATCCCCAAACATTAAATAGTCATCATAGATAGAAATTGAGTCACGACATGAAAAAACTTGGTGATAAGCTTTATGAAACTTGTCCTGCTTTCAGCCGTTCTGCAAAGACATTTTCATCAACATGCACAGAGGGTCGGTAATAGAAGCTGCTCGTACCATGTCGGCAGTTACAAGCAAGGCTCTCATGGCATCGCAAAATACTCGCTTGATCTCTGGTTCTAAAGACACCGCGGCCACAACCATATCTTCTTCCGTAGAACGGTAATAAGCAATTAACCGCAACAAAATATCTGCGTGACCTGTGCTAGCTGACTGTTTGCACTGTAACTCAAAATTGTAACCTAACAACATAGTTGCTCACCTCTGCAAACGGTTAGCAGAATGAACAGGTATACCTTTTCTGGAACCGAAATTGGCTAACAAAGGATTGTGGTCAGTCTGTATGGTAAACTTTCTACCATGTAGCATGTTATATAACTTCATTATGGCAAACACAAGCGCTAGAGCCTCTTTCTCGATTTGACTATACCTTTTTTCTGCAACGGAAAGTGTGCGTGAGGTATGAGCCATGGGTTTCTGAGACCCATTCGGAAACCAACGGAGAATAACTGCTCCAATACCGTAGTCGGGAAGGTCGGCAGCCACAATAAGTTCGTGCGTAGGGCCGTAATGACGAAGAAGTAGATCAGATGTCAAGATCTCTTTCACCATCTCAAACGATGCTTGACACTCCTTAGACCGATACCACTTGGCATTTTTCACTAATAGTTTATTAAATGGAGCACGAAGACAGTGCATGTTAGGTACAAACTGATTATAATAATTTATCATTCCTAAGAATGACTGTAGTTCCTGCACACTAGAAGATACTGACATACGCACAATTGCATTAAATTTTTCATGGTCAGGTGTTCGGCCATTCGAATCGATACAAATTCCCAAATATTTTAAACTAGACATAAAAAATGAACACTTCTCTAACTTTATGCAAAACCCATATTCGCTAAGACGACGTAACACCTTTTGTAAGTGAGCGTAATGCACTTTCTTATTTTTACTAGCAACTATAATGTCGTCTATAAAAGCCATGGAGAACGGTAAATCAGCCAATATAGTATACATCATTTGTTGAAAAATTGCCTGAGCACATTTAACTCCAAATGGCAGTCTATTATACTGAAATAATCCTCGCTGCGTGTTTACTGCTAATAACGGTCGGGACTTCTCTGCAACCTCAACCTTGAGATAAACATCCAAAAAGTCAATAATCGAAAATACAATACAACCGTTCAGTCTAGCAAATAAATCTTAAGGAAAAGGCAAGGGATATAAACGATATTGAAATGCCTTATTTAATCCCGCTGAAAAATCTCCGCATACTCTTAATTTACCATCAACCTTTTTGACGACAACTAACGATGTAACCCAAAGCGAGTAGCTCACAGGAGAGATGACATCCATATGTTGAACATGTTCAAGCTCGGGGTCCAGGACAGCAACAACTGAAAAAGGTACAGGGCGTTTGGGGCGAAAAACAGGCTTGACATCCGGGAAAACAGACAACTGAGCTTCAGCCTTTGTACATAGCACTAACTGGTTTCCAAAAACATCAGGGAATTCTTTCTGCAACTGTTTTACACAATTTAAGCCATACTCATTCCCTATAGCTTTCTGTACGTATGTATTTGTAACGACACGACAGACAAATCTAAGTGGCACATCCCAAAATCCTAATTTCCCAATCAAGTATATATCCAGTAATTTGGATTCACAGTTTCTTGAAATATAGCATTTACCAGATTCAGACTTACCACAAAATGTAAGATTCAATTGAACACCACCAAGAAGAACTGACTTCTCCAGTACCACTTTTGGTTTTATGCAACGTAGGATGCAACTTTGGTCCTCCGATACTTGACCATGCTGCCTCTGAAATCATAGTAGTGTCCAACCCAGTATCCACTTGTAACTTGATAGGTTTACTTCCGTAATAAGCTGTCACAAATATTCTCTTAGCTGAGAAAGTTACTCCTCATCTTCGCAGAGTAACAGTAGAATGACATGACGTGTCTTGACGCTTATTCTCGTTATTAAACTTATACAAATCACCAGGACGATCATTTTTCTTCACTGTGGACTTGCAGCATTTTTGGATGTGGCCCTTTTTACCATATTTAAAGCACATACTCTTCTTAAAACGACAAACTCTAGAAAAATGACACTCCCCACAACACCAACATTGTAACCTCCAATCCGTTCGATACTTCACTTGATCATTCGTAACAATTCTCTTCTGCGGTGTGGACTCATGCAAGGCATTAATTTCCATGGAGTCGCGACACTCCACCAGCTGGGTATCATGTTTCAGGTTTACTATCCGCTGACATTCCTCAGAAACAGATTGTAAGCTTGTATGCAGATCAGCTTCGATTCTGGTTAATATGTGGGTGCGAACATCAGCATCTGCTGGCGACTTTAAACCACAAATAAATACAAGACATTTGAACTGATCTGCGGTCACCTTGTAGAGTCGGGATAGATAACATTGAGAATTCACAAGGCTGGCATAAGTTAAATAGTCATCATTGGGTTTTTGACTAGTTGCAAGCAGCTGCATCGAGTATGAAAGAGAAACGACCTTTCCCCGAACATGAGTGTCAGACACTCAACTGTGTCTGAAAACTGTAGGTCAGTAGGCTTCTTCGGAAAGATATAATTACAATGTTTCTCATGCGCAGTTACACCAAGTTTCTGAAGTAACAGTCTGAGTTTTGAGCCTTCATCCCAATCTTCTAAAAGTTGTTAGACATCCTATTTGTTAGGATGACCATACTGGTCAACTAAAATACTCGGGACCTTAAGCTACATCAAGACGCAAGTGCGAACAAACTTGAGTGGACGATGTGTTGAACAGTCAATTTAATCACAGGATTGATTGGTTGCTACAAGAGAATTACGAGTTTCGTTTCCTTGGTCTATATGGATCTTAAATTTACCTAGGAAATTCAGGACATTCAAGTATAATACTTTGGGACATTCACTATAGTTTACTGTAAAAAATGTCCATGAATTCACACATCATATGTAGAATACTCTAGTTGAACTTCACTAATCTTAATTAAGCATTTTCCCATTTTTAAATACTCTTTCCAATTTTAAGGTATCAGATGGCACATATAGTGACTACAAAACACATGGAGGTAATTACACTGAACGAAGCCAAATTAGACATTCTTTAATTGGGACTTCTTTCAACTTAAAGTCATCTAAATTACAACCCCTCAATGCTCTATTCCAAACTCATATTCAGGCTTAGGTTTCTGTCCCTAACTCATGTTCACTTGCTTTCTTATTTTTATACGTAGCATTTTATGTTGACATTTTCACACATTGTGTGAGCTGTTAGATTTATCATTCGTTGGTCAAGACCAGTAGATTCAGAATTAATCAATTAGCATTTTAATGTGAATTGACCCATGCAAAAAAGCATTATCAACCCTAGTAAATTCATTTATATGTATCTAGCTAACACTGTCAAGAGTTGTCTTTATAAGTGATTGAATGTATATTTGGAGTAAGTATTTATATTATTGACCCATAATATATTCTCAACTTTCGTAAGTTAACCTGTACCGATAAGCTACTTAGAATCTATTTTTTACTTGGTAATTATATGTTGGATGCAAGATGGTTGTATCACACTTTAACGTGTTGCATCAAATTTACCTTACTACGGAGATGTTAACTGTACGTACAGAATGTTAAAATTGTGTTGTTTTTAATGTTGTGGAAGTAACTGCGGTAGACACGTAATAAACCAAAGCATCAAAACCACTATATTTTAACTTTTTATAAATAAGTTTTATTAATTTGATTTCCCTAGAGAATAGTAAAAGGGTCTATGCTTAAGTAATAAAGTACTCGTCTAAAGCTATACAAAGTGTCTTTGTTCTTTAGTACACACGAGGTGCGACCTATATTAGGAACGGTTAACATATGAAGCTCTTCCTCTATACGTATCCAAACCTTATAGCGAATGAGTTATATAAAACACTTCTGTGCCCATAACTATACGAATCACGTAACGCAGTCCAACATGTAACATAAGATCGTAAATATCATAAGGTTAGAGGGTTAAAGTGAAGATTTAAAGAATGTAAATTCTAAACTATTCTAATCTAATTACTGGATAAACACAAATTTATAATTATAGAGGCCACTGTTTGTATAGCAGCAAGGTTACTAACCTGTGATATATTTCCAGCCGTCAAATATCTGAAACTAGCAGCTTACATTAATATTGGATAGTAGATATGCGCGCTAAAGAAGAAGCCTCCGGTACGTTTGACTTGTTAATGTAGTGCAATTTGGTTTACTGTGTAGTTTAGTGTTGTATACGCTTTCCTATGTAGCCGGATGTGCTTTTTGCAAGGTTCTTTGAAATAGTTACCACTAGATATTGGTTGAAATGCCAGTTTTCCGAAGGTGCAAACAGATGAATTATAAAAATAATCATAATTAAGCAGATTTCTGGTTAAGTTCACCTGAAATCATGTAGTTAAGTGTTTAGAAAGCATTTTTTGAACTGCATAAATTACCTAGTGGTGAAAGTTAGCATTTAAAGACGAGAAGTAGATTAGTTATTACTGCTCAAATTTTCTGACTCCAAATATATTTGATGCTAGTTAAACATAGTTTCCTCGTCTACGAAGCGGAACTATATACTGAATGCAACGAATATTCAGTTTCCGATCAATCATTCTCTCAGTCCCTGGTTTACTAAAGAAGTTATTATTAAATGTTGTTGACATGATATACTTGTCCTGACCTGAGCTAGTCAAAACATAATCGAAAGCTACTAATCTGAATGCAGGAAAACTCGAACAGAAAATTTTTTTATGATTACGTTTAATTTCTACGAAATGTCATTTAAAGAATCAATATAATATGGCTCTTATGAATATATTTAGTTGTTATAGTTAGAGATATGTTCACAGACCCAAAGAGATAGTTATTAAAATTTTGAATCTTCTCGCTAAAGGTTTATGTACAGCGGTTGTAAGTTTAACGAGTTTTGTTTCTCCAATGATCCGAAAGTGTTAATTTTGTTCCGAATACCAATACTGTTGGTCATTTCTAGTTTCTATTCCCTTGCGTACTGCGTTATAGTTCTACTTATAACTTCAAATACTAACTTCTCTAATTTTTTGACCCTAAGTACCAATCCGAAACCAAGTTCCTAACTCTAAACCCTAGTTTTAATTTTGAAATTTTAAATCGTGCTGTTAATTTTTATTCACACTATAAATATTATTTCTAGTCCTAGGTATCAATCGTATTGCTTGGCCTTGTGTTAATCCTGACTTTAAATTACTTTTACAATCTTATTTCATGATTCCGATTTCTTTTCCTAAATACTTATCCGAAGTATGGTGTCCTTCGGTATTATCATCCAAACCCCGCGCATAAGTCAGCACCGCTATGTTGGTTCTTATCTGGTTTGCCGTGCGCCAAATCCAATTATATATATATATATATATATATATATATATATATATATATATATATATACTGTCGAATCTTATTATCTGGTTGCCTTACAAATAACTGTCTTTAATGCCAGTCCATGAAGTGCATTGCGGTGAAATGTATAACCTTCTTTACGCACTTATTTTCTATGGCACCATATAGCTCATAAATCTTATTCCAATTTTAACTATTATACATACGTCATTTCGCGATGTAATGCAATGAAGATCCGGGTAGCAGAATAACTCTTCATTCTGACTTTTTTTCTCTAGCCCTGACCGTGCTACTACCTTGACGTAGTGATCGGGACTGCCTATCGTGATGATTCGATCGGTCTATACTGACAATCGTTCTTCAAGGTCTTACAGGGTCAAGCAGATCGGTTGAAGAGCGGTGAGACCATAAGCCTCCCTAGCTAAAACATTAGAATCCCATGCCATTGATGTATGTTGCGTCTCCGAAACATACATACAGGATTCTAGCATGCTCATTCACTTGACCTCACCTAGTCAGAGTAAACAACCTTCTTCTATCTAGTAATTCAGCAGCGACTTCTCGTGGGCTAGCCAATGTAGGTATTAGGTTAAGTATGAGAGCAGAACAGGCACTTCTTGAATGGATTACTGTCAACAATCGCTTTTGTGCCGTCCAACTAAATGGTTTGGTAAGAACTTGGAAAGATAGGGACACATGCCGTTGTATTTTCGTTGTTTTTGCCTAGGCTCCCACTGACTGTAACCCGGATCAATTGAAAAATGAATTTTACAGAAAACTTTCCGAACTTCTTAGTAGGGACAAACACTTAAATTCGGTACTCGTGGCTGGTGATTTTAACGCCCAAATAGGTAGCTTGAATCAGTCTGAAAGACATTTAGGTGGATGTTCCAGTGTTGCAGCTCAGAGAACGGATAACGGCAACCGTCTGCTACAACGTTGCTCAGACAATCGTTTATTATTAGTAGACATGAACTTTAAGTATAAGGAGCGACATCCTCAAACATGGCAACCTCCTGACCCTACTCAACGATCGAATCAAATAGACCATATCACCGTTCATGGGGCTCAATAGAAAATTGCCGATCTTTCAGGAATACATGTTCAGATTCTGATCATGCTCTAGTACGAGTACGCATTTGCTTGCATCTTACTGGGCGAAGAAAAACTACTACAGGAAAGCCCATTAGAATTCAGTTTAGCAACGAAACAGCCAAGATTAAATCCCAGGAGCAACTGAAGAATCACCTTAGGCAATTATAAAGATGCGACTCAACAAGATATTGCTTGGCAAGATGTCCAAACAGCTGTGGCATCTACATTTGCATCTATCAGGGACTTAAATCAACATTTCAAGGAAAATCAATGGATCATGATGGCTTCTGTTAAATTGGCGGACTCCTGAAAACTTATGCCATTAGGCTTCGGACATGATAAGGAAGCAAAGAGTAATCAGGTACAAACCGACAAAAATTCTGCGAAACGACCATGAGCAGTGGGAGGGGTAACAAAAGCAAAGGAAAAGGCTTCTATAATTATCAGACGTTGAACTACTTGTTATCTACAGATGCGATAAAACCAGGCAGGTTTCGGACCTGGTCGCGGTTGTATAGACCAGATATTCACCATATAACAGGTTTTAGAACACAAACATACTTTTCTGTGCCGGACAATGGTGGTTTTTTTTTAATCGGCACTTGAATCTGTTGACCAAGAAGTTCCAAGCGAGTGTGTTTAATTAAAAGGCGTACCCCAGAAGTACATTGATCTTGTTAAGGCTCTTTACTCAAACATTATTAGTGGTGTCAAAGCGTATAGCGAACTGTCATCCGAACCTATCCGTCAAAGCTGCCCAATGTCTCTATTTTTATTTAATTTATAGTCGATTGACTGTTGGAGATTGAACTTTCATCGTCTGACTTTTCAGGAATTGATCTCCTACCAGGAGATCTACTTACTGACGTAGAATATACTGATGACATAGTCCTGTTTGGTAGAGAGCACGTCAATCACTTAACTTAGCTTGGAAGTCTGATTAGTCCTGACCTGTTGGTCATTGACGAAATCTCATTACAGATTCAAAAATAAAATATTTATTCATTAATGATAAAGATATACACATTGTACGATGTTTGTTGGTACTGCTTCTTTTCTTTGTATGGTTTATTTTATTGTCATAATACATGTAGCCTTATAACTGTACAGTTTTCTCTTTTTAAATGATACCTACTTTGCAGCTGTTAACTCCCCATTGATAATAATATTTATTTGGAACGCACGAAATTAGTTTTCGAATAGCTATTTTTGAATGACGTTTATTCGTTATTTTGTATTGCTTGAATCATTCAATATTACCGTCTTGAACAGATGTAGGTAACAAGGTTATCTGATCGTATTCAAAGAAGAAACTCTACTTTGTTATTAACACGTAGTATTGACTGTTTATTTTATGTAGACGTTTTCATACAAGTATCAAACCTAATCATTTTTGCTACGCCTAGTTTCATGATGCATCCTGTTTCTGGACTACAGTTAGAATTGGCATTTTTATTATGTTTTGCTTAGATTTTCTTTTTATTCAACCTCTTATGTTTGTGTCTGAATTGTCTCAGATAGCATTTCGGAGTTGATTTACTTTTATTCTGAATCTAATTATAATTTGTTTAGATTTTAGGATTGAAAATGTTGGCGTATATACCTAACAGGTAAAATAGTTTCAGATCGTATTTTAAAATCTGATATGCTCAGTAAAACATTTCTGATATCAGCTCCTTAATTTGTAGTTTTCGGAATTAATTCCTAATATTAGAGTCAGAATGCTGTACGATTATTGTAACTAGATTATTCTCATCTTATTTGGAGTTTAGAGTGACAGACTTTCTGGCAGTCCTCCACCATGAATATATAGCTCATGATGTCCTGTCTAATGAAGTAGATATTTATTGTAAATGGTTGCCTAATCTTCTGAAATTTGTTACTTTTTTACATTTTATGACATATAAGATGCAAGAACTCAAAGTGTTTTGTTAGCATTCATCAATTTTTTGAACTATGCCTACATTATTTATATATATATTGTATTACTACTAACTTTTGTTTTCTCTGTGCTTCTTTACACAGTGCAAAATTTACTAATAGATGTGTCATTACGTGTAATTAGATGGTTACCTTCCTAATACTGCTCTTTAATTCGTTCTGATGTCACCCCATTCTGAAACCATTACAGTCGTTTGATTTTCTCACCTTTTGATCAATGAGACATCTTGGCCTGAATTCATTCTTCAATATCTGTATAATTGAGTTGTTCCATATCTCACAGACCCTTATTCAACATTACATACACTTGTTTCAATGGATATGACTCTATATATATCGTTGTTTGACTGATGCATCTTTACGTCCACATAGATCCATAAATGTACATAGTTTATATTCAGGTTTGTTCCAACTATGCTATAAATTGGAGAAGCTGTTGTACAAGTAATAAGAATCCCAAGAGAATGTTTATCAGCACAATAAAGGCATCGTTTGTTGACATTGTAATTTTCAATATGTGGACTGTCTTGTCGTATTGTTTTGAGATATAGACTTCACAAATTCCATCTCATCAATCAGTTGATCACCTTTTGTACTCGTTATATTAACTTTTTAATTTAGAAGTATTACGTACTTTGAAACTAGCCTATTTTTACACTACACTTACATTAGGGTATTTTTCAATACGTTTTCGGCAGTGTATTAATTCAGAGTTCGCTACACAACGGACAGCTACAGTGGAGTGAATCAAGCTAGGTCGCTTCAAATGACGTCAGGATTTTACTTTGTCTATAATAATCTATACAACGCTTTAGTACGTGTATGTTTGTGGGTTCTGCATCCTAAAAGTATTTGATCATGTCTACTTTTATAAACACTGCTTAAACTTTGTACTGAAACCTTATTGGCCAATACATGGTCCATTGATATGTAAACATAATAATGGTAGTATTATTTAATTTGTATTGTGACTGGCAAGTGGAATCCAGGACGCGCGTTTCGTCCTATTTGGGACTCATCGGCTGGATGTACCTGCATCCCAATGTTGATGTTCACAGTGGGATTTGAACACAGTCCGGTTCGTGTCATACGCCACCGCGTACACCACTAGACTACTGAGTCCAGACAGTCACGTTTCTGCTGATAGGTATTTCTCTGATGAAATTATCTTGAAACCACGCTTGTGCACGTTATACTTAAGACTTATGTGGTTGTGAGAAGAGAAAATATATTTCTATAATATGAGTGTTTCGATATTTATTTACGTTTAGCACCTATTGTTGCCTTTTCTATTACTATGCATATTTCTTTTAGCCATACTCTTTTCATACCTATGATCTCAATTTTAAATGAACATAGAATATGCATCCTTATCATTATATTTTTCAGTTTGAAG
Organism: Schistosoma japonicum; assembly: GCA_025215515.1. Taxonomy (NCBI): domain Eukaryota; kingdom Metazoa; phylum Platyhelminthes; class Trematoda; order Strigeidida; family Schistosomatidae; genus Schistosoma; species Schistosoma japonicum. The sequence goes on along the minus strand of CM046063.1, from coordinate 45,948,539 downwards.
AAAAGTGTCAAACGTATTGATTTGTTTCTAAGAAATTACTTGTTGTATGTTGAGGATAACGGTATTTGGTTTGTATAACATATTTGTGTCACCCTATTCAACAACCAAGAAGAAGTTACGTATTTCAATCATTTCTATCTTTTAACTTATTGTACAATTTTTTTTGAAATAGGTACTTCAATTCAATTGTTCATTTTGGTGTTACCGCTTGTGTTTTTCTTATGGCAATCGAATTGCCTAACCTATAATCTGTCAACAAACACAGTCTTTTATTAGTTCACAAGTTTCTTGCAGACCAAAAAAATCTTTTAAAACGGTAACTTTAATTTCCGAACCATATGCTACGCTTGACGCATGGAATCCATCCATACCCCCTCCTCCAGAGTCGGGACCTTCAGACTGTTGCCGATGGTCAGATGTATTCGCAAATCCTGCTTCGAAACCGTTCATTATTGATGTACGAAGCCCTAATGAATTCAATGAAGATCATATTCATGGAGCAGTAAATATTGCCTGTTTTAAGTAATGAAGAAAGAGAAATTGTTGGACGTTTATAGAATCAAGGTAAGGTATTACTTTAATTGATTGTTAAATAGTGAGCTTAAAATCGTTTTATACTTTTCTTTCCACACATTAATCATATTTTTTGCGTCCACACTTTCTTCTTACTACCACTAATGTAACTACCACTTCTACAAATCCGATGTTCTTGTTATGCTAATGAGGTGTGGCGACTTAGACCACTACACACATTTGCTTGGTTATATGATGTACATAACTAACTAACTAACATCTTAGTATAGGACTACTTAGAGGAAGTACGGACCCCCTATGGTCCATAATAGTGTTGTTCAGAAAACCGTATAGATTCGATTGCACACTTCAAAAATATGATGAACCATCTACAATTTCTCCTTAATGTATACAAAATCAGGTGTTTATAGACACTGAATTCAACTAAGCTATTACTTTTTTGAACGGATTTTAAATATGTTGTGTACTAGTAGAAAGCAACAGTCATGTTAAGAATTCTGAGAGTTAATTAGTTTTATGTTCATGTTCTTATTTATGTAGTATGTATGTAACAAGTGACTGAGCATCCTAATTATAGCTACTACCTTAACCAGACCTGCCAGTTGGGATCACTTTTCCACCTTATCATATCGGGTAGTAAAACAAAGTCATCAAATTCAGGTCCGTTGACGTCTTACTGCTGATTGTACAAAGATTTCACGGCAGTAATGTGTGTGCATTAGATGACCGGCATGTAGGTCGGCTCGAAGAACTCACGCCTCACCTCATTTGTGGATTGTAGTCTCTCGATGTAATGCCTTTACAAGTACAAAGCCAAACATTTAAAACTATTTATAAATGGTCCTATGCGACTGGCCTGAAGCAGTTGTCCTTTGGATACTGCAACCATGCTCTCAGATTGTCATGATTACTCCTAATCAAGCTTCTTTTTCATATACATCAGAAGGAATAGCCGTTAAAAGTTTTAGGCAAACGGTAAGAAGTAACTTCCCTCATACTTCTATTGGCACTCGAGATCATCCTTTCTACTCACGAGTGACACATCTGGAAGACGTGATTGGTTGATATAGTTTGACAGACATATGAGTCGAAGATTAGATCTTACATACATATATCGTACATTATTGAATTATTGTTGTTGTAATACATGCGTGTGAGTGACTAGTTTGCTTCTTGATAAGTCAATCAGATTATTGCGCCTGATCAATAGATTAAGACAAGGTTGGGTGCTATCTGTAAGACATAGCACTGCGGCTAACAGAATTGATAATAATATCGGCCATCGCTGCTCAGATAAAACAATGGCGACGGGTATTTAAAACGAAGAATCTGCGTCTGATTTAAGAGTGGTGACTGGAAACTGAACTCAGATTTCCTTAATTATTGATGGTTTCATACTTCACAATGGAGGATATTAGGTTGTTATTACAACAGCAGGACACTCTTATCGAGTTTATGATTGAGAGTTTGTCTGTCTCACTAAAGTCAAGTTAGGAAAATTCTGTTATGACGTCAGAAGCCATTGCAAATTCAATATCGCAGTTTGTTCAGGATCCTGAAAATGGAGTGACTTTTAAAGCCTGGTTTAGAAGATATGACGACCTATCTATTAATGATTGCAAAGATTGGGATGAAGGCTCAAAACTCAGACTGTTACTTCAGAAACTTGGTGTAACTGCGCATGAGAAACATTGTAATTATATCTTTCCGAAGAAGCCTACTGACCTACAGTTTTCAGACACAGTTGAGTGTCTGACACTCATGTTCGGGGAAAGGTCGTTTCTCTTTCATACTCGATGCAGCTGCTTGCAACTAGTCAAAAACCCAATGATGACTATTTAACTTATGCCAGCCTTGTGAATTCTCAATGTTATCTATCCCGACTCTACAAGGTGACCGCAGATCAGTTCAAATGTCTTGTATTTATTTGTGGTTTAAAGTCGCCAGCAGATGCTGATGTTCGCACCCACATATTAACCAGAATCGAAGCTGATCTGCATACAAGCTTACAATCTGTTTCTGAGGAATGTCAGCGGATAGTAAACCTGAAACATGATACCCAGCTGGTGGAGTGTCGCGACTCCATGGAAATTAATGCCTTGCATGAGTCCACACCGCAGAAGAGAATTGTTACGAATGATCAAGTGAAGTATCGAACGGATTGGAGGTTACAATGTTGGTGTTGTGGGGAGTGTCATTTTTCTAGAGTTTGTCGTTTTAAGAAGAGTATGTGCTTTAAATATGGTAAAAAGGGCCACATCCAAAAATGCTGCAAGTCCACAGTGAAGAAAAATGATCGTCCTGGTGATTTGTATAAGTTTAATAACGAGAATAAGCGTCAAGACACGTCATGTCATTCTACTGTTACTCTGCGAAGATGAGGAGTAACTTTCTCAGCTAAGAGAATATTTGTGACAGCTTATTACGGAAGTAAACCTATCAAGTTACAAGTGGATACTGGGTTGGACACTACTATGATTTCAGAGGCAGCATGGTCAAGTATCGGAGGACCAAAGTTGCATCCTACGTTGCATAAAACCAAAAGTGGTACTGGAGAAGTCAGTTCTTCTTGGTGGTGTTCAATTGAATCTTACATTTTGTGGTAAGTCTGAATCTGGTAAATGCTATATTTCAAGAAACTGTGAATCCAAATTACTGGATATATACTTGATTGGGAAATTAGGATTTTGGGATGTGCCACTTAGATTTGTCTGTCGTGTCGTTACAAATACATACGTACAGAAAGCTATAGGGAATGAGTATAGCTTAAATTGTGTAAAACAGTTGCAGAAAGAATTCCCTGATGTTTTTGGAAACCAGTTAGTGCTATGTACAAAGGCTGAAGCTCAGTTGTCTGTTTTCCCGGATGTCAAGCCTGTTTTTCTCCCCAAACGCCCTGTACCTTTTTCAGTTGTTGCTGTCCTGGACCCCGAGCTTGAACATGTTCAACATATGGATGTCATCTCTCCTGTGAGCTACTCGCTTTGGGTTACATCGTTAGTTGTCGTCAAAAAGGTTGATGGTAAATTAAGAGTATGCGGAGATTTTTCAGCGGGATTAAATAAGGCATTTCAATATCGTTTATATCCCTTGCCTTTTCCTTAAGATTTATTTGCTAGACTGAACGGTTGTATTGTATTTTCGATTATTGACTTTTTGGATGTTTATCTCAAGGTTGAGGTTGCAGAGAAGTCCCGACCGTTATTAGCAGTAAACACGCAGCGAGGATTATTTCAGTATAATAGACTGCCATTTGGAGTTAAATGTGCTCAGGCAATTTTTCAACAAATGATGTATACTATATTGGCTGATTTACCGTTCTCCATGGCTTTTATAGACGACATTATAGTTGCTAGTAAAAATGAGAAAGTGCATTACGCTCACTTACAAAAGGTGTTACGTCGTCTTAGCGAATATGGGTTTTGCATAAAGTTAGAGAAGTGTTCATTTTTTATGTCTAGTTTAAAATATTTGGGAATTTGTATCGATTCGAATGGCCGAACACCTGACCATGAAAAATTTAATGCAATTGTGCGTATGTCAGTATCTTCTAGTGTGCAGGAACTACAGTCATTCTTAGGAATGATAAATTATTATAATCAGTTTGTACCTAACATGCACTGTCTTCGTGCTCCATTTAATAAACTATTAGTGAAAAATGCCAAGTGGTATCGGTCTAAGGAGTGTCAAGCATCGTTTGAGATGGTGAAAGAGATCTTGACATCTGATCTACTTCTTCGTCATTACGGCCCTACGCACGAACTTATTGTGGCTGCCGACCTTCCCGACTACGGTATTAAAGCAGTTATTCTCCGTTGGTTTCCGAATGGGTCTCAGAAACCCATGGCTCATACCTCATGCACACTTTATGTTGCAGAAAAAAGGTATAGTCAAATCGAGAAAGAGGCTCTAGCGCTTGTGTTTGCCATAATGAAGTTATATAACATGCTACATGGTAGAAAGTTTACCATACAGACTGACCACAATCCTTTGTTAGCCAATTTCGGTTCCAGAAAAGGTATACCTGTACATTCTGCTAACCGTTTGGAGAGGTGAGCAACTATGTTGTTAGGTTACAATTTTGAGTTACAGTGCAAACAGTCAGCTAGCACAGGTCACGCAGATATTTTGTTGCGGTTAATTGCTTATTACCGTTCTACGGAAGAAGATATGGTTGTGGCCGCGGTGTCTTTAGAACCAGAGATCAAGCGAGTATTTTGCGATGCCATGAGAGCCTTGCTTGTAACTGCCGACATGGTACGAGCAGCTTCTATTACCGACCCTCTGTGCATGTTGATGAAAATGTCTTTGCAGAACGGCTGAAAGCAGGACAAGTTTCATAAAGCTTATCACCAAGTTTTTTCATGTCGTGACTCAATTTCTATCTATGATGACTATTTAATGTTTGGGGATTGTGTTATTATACCTAACTCTCTTCAGCTTCCTATTCTCAAACACTTTCACTTGAGCCATTCAGGAGTTATACGTATGAAAGCACTGATGCGTTTTCATGTTTATTGGCCTTTAATGGGCAGGTCTATAACACAATATGTGATCGGTGTGTTGAATTTTCACGACAGTCTTCTAAAGCAGACAGTCAGCGATGGCTGAGGTCAACAAACCATGGATACGTTTACACGTTGATAATGCTGGACCTGTTAATGGTCGATACTTTTTAGTAGAGGTGAATGCCTATTCCAAGTGGCCTGAGATTTTCTCTGTGAGAATACCTAATACATCTGAAACTATATTTCATGCACGTCAGTTATTTGGTAAGTTCGGTGCGCCAAATATTCTGGTTTCGCATAATGGGACACAATTTATTTCAGCTGAGTTTGCTAACTTTTGCCAACGTTATGGATTAGAACATATTCGAATACCACCTTATCACCCACAATCGAATGACCAAGCTGAGATTTGTGGATATTTTTAAAAGTGCTTTGTTAAATGGGAGAGGATAAGGCTATCAATGATGAGGAAGTCTTGCAACATTTTCTCATTTCATATAGAGCGACTTCCAAGCCTTAATAGGAAAGATGGCACATCTTCAGCTGAGATTATGTCTGGCCAGCCTATGAGAACGTTTGTTGATATTCTGTATCCTACATACAAAGTCAGTGTAACATCAAATAATGGTAGGAATGGTTATATAATAGCTCGTAAATTCAACGTCGGTGACTATGTCCATGCACGTGATTACGGGCTTTGTAGGCCGAAATGGATCAATTGGACAATTGTTGCTAGGACAGGCAAAGTGGTATGTGAAGTAAGGGTGGGTGATATGGTGATAATGCGACATATTAATCAACTGAGACATAGGAGAGATAATGATAGCTCACCCTCGAAAAGTAGAATTCTCATGGCAATCGTGTATGAAACATTTGACATACCACTACCTACGTCATCACCTATGCGTCACATATGGAAAGAAATGAAGGTCAGAATGAAGTGTGAAGTGTAGACCGCGTAGGCTGTGTAGATAGAGAGAACTATTGCAAATTGATCCGAAAGTTAGGTCCTACACTAAAGAAGGGTGTGTGGCATATCTGAAAGAGGACATTTGGTTGGTTAATATAGTGTGACAGACAGAGTATAGGCTGGCAACCAGTATTCTCCGACCAACTTTGTCCTGAGATTTCGTTTACATCTCTTCGCAAGAGCTCTTTATACTCTTCACATCTGTCTTCAATGCCCTACTGCAATGTGCTTTTCGTTCTTCATCTTTTCTTTTGGCCTTGAGGATTCCATTTTAATGCCTGTCTTGATAAAGTGATTTCCTCAGTATTTGTCCTATCCATCTCCACCATATTCTCCTAATTTCTTCCTCGACTGGAAGTTGATTTGTTCTCTGACGTAGAAGGTTACGGCCAATGGATCCGATGTATCTTTCTTAGACATTTGTTTGTAAATACTTGTATTTTTTTTTGAATGGTGCTTTTTGTAGTCCTCTCTGCAAGTTTTAGCTCCATATAACCGGACCGTCTTCACATTTGTATTAGAAATTTTGACTTTAATGTTGACTGACGGTTGCTTTGAGTTCCAGATGTTCTTCAGTCGCAGAAATGCTGCTCTTGCCTTTCCAATCCGCATCAGACCCTCCTTGTTTATCGGTGATGCTGCCCATGTATATTAATGTTCCTACATCTTCCAGAATTTCTCCGTCAACTGAAATTGGTTAGTGTTTGTTGTTTTGGATTGAAGGATCTTGGTTTGTTCCATTGTGTTTGTTGAGGTCTACTGCTACCGAGGCTGTTGTTTGATTGTCCATTTTCATCTGCATTTGTTGCTGTGTGTAGGACAGGAGAGCTAGATCATTTGCAAATTCCAAGTCATCTAGCTGCATCGATGTTGTCTACTGTATCCCGAGATTGCTTTGAGATGTTTCAGTCTTCATGATCCAGTCAACCACCAGGAGGAAGAGGAAGGGCGACAGTAAGCAGCCTTGTCTAACACTGGTCTTTACTTCGAATGAATCTGTGTGCTGACCTCCATGCACGATTTTACAATGTAGTCCGTTGTAAGAATTCCGTATGATGTTGATTATCTTTACGTGTACGCCATAATTTCGTAGAAAGCTCCATAATATTCTCCTATTTACGCTGTCGAATGCTTTTACGTAGTCGTTTAAGTTGATGTTAAGTGGTGAATTCCACTTAATTAATTGTTGAACAATGAACCGTGGAGTAGCGATTTGGCCGATAAACGATCGATCATTACGGAATCCGGCCTGTTGGTCTCGACCTTGGGCATCGACTGAGTCTTTCATTTGGTCCAAAACTTTCTGTCGAAGACTTTCCTGGTATCGAAAGTATAGTGATGCCTCTGTAGTTCTTGCAATTGCTAAGATTTCCTTTCCTTGTTATCTTGATTAGGTATCCTTCTTTCCAGTCTCCTGGCCCTTGTTCTTTCCAAATCTTCCTGAAGAGAATATGGAGTATCTTTGCTGTTGCTTCCATATCTGTCTTCAGTGCATCGCTCAGCTGGTATGTTGTCTGGCCATGCTAACTTGCCATTCTTGATTTGTCGAATGGCCATTTTGATTTCTTCGACTGTTGGATGGGTCAGTGTTTATGAGAAGATCTGTGGCCGATGCTTTTATGACTGGTGGGTTCATTGGGGCCGGTCTATTTAAGAGTTCTTTGAAGTGTTCTACCCACCTGTATCGTTGTTCATTCACTTTAGTGATTGGTTGACCAACCTTGCTCTTGATTGGCCGTTCTAGGTAACTGGATTTCCCAGTTAGCTTCTTTGTTTTATTGTATAGATGCTTCAGTTTTTCCTTCTCTCGCAGCTTTTTCCGCCGTCATTGCTAGGTCCTCAACTTATTTCTGTTTATCCGACCTGATGCTCCTCTTCACTTATTTGTTGACTTCTGTGTATTCGGCCTGTGCTTTGGCTTTCTCTATTCTTATCTGGACTGTTATTAATTACTAACTTTTTGCTTCTCCTCTCTTGGATCTTGTCCAGAGTACCAGCAGAAATCCATCGCTTATTGTGTTGTTTCTTACGACCCAAAACCTCCTGACATGTTGAAGTCATTGTTTCTTTAATCTCTTTCCAGTTGTCCTCCATATTAGTTTCATCTTTTTCTAGTAGATCGTGAAATACTTGGAACTTACTGTTGAGAATTATTTTGAATTCATTGAGTTTATTAGTATTCCGAAGAAGGATTGTATTAAACTTTTTTAATACTGCTGCTCCAGTTGTCCAGTGCTTCTTCAGCTTCAATTTCATTTTATCCACCACCAGATTGTGATCCGGGGCTATATCAGCTCATCTCCTTGCTCTTACGTCTTCCATGATCCTTCTAAACTTCTTATTGATGCAGATGTGATCGATTTGGTTCTCCGTACTGTGATCTGGTAAAAACCGATGTAGTTTTGTATATACGTTTGTGGGAGAATACAGTTCCACCTATAATCATTTTGTTGAAGGTACATAGGTTTGAAACCTCCCACCGTTTTCGTTCCTTTTTCCCAGTCCATATCGTCCCATGGTGTCTTCATATCCGGTGTTGCCCATTCTAAACTTGGCGTTGAAGCCTTCCATCAGAATGTTCAGTTTCTTGGCTGAGCATTTATCTATGGTTGATTGCAGCCTCGCATATAACTGGTCTTTGTCGCGTTCGTGGCTGTCGTCGGTGGGTGCATAGCATTGGATGACGTTTATTGTAATCCCCTTCTTTGTCTTGAAGGATGCTTTAATGATCCTAGGTTCATGAGGTTCCTATCGTGTAAGGGCTTTTCATGCTTCTTGGGACCACATTAGTGCTACTCCTTGTGTGTATGAGGCCTTTTCTTCTTCGTGACCGGAGTATAGAAGCACTTCTCCTGAGGATAATCTTTGCTGTCCAGCTTGTAGCCAATGAGTTTCTCTTATTTCAAGTAGCTTCAGGTTGTATCTTTTTATTTCTTCAGCTATTTGGATACTTCTGCTTGTCTCCCTCATCGTTCGAATATTCGATGTACCTATATTAATAGATGCTGTGGTTGTCAGAAGGGGCATCGGCTACATGGCTTCCGAAGAAACTCGGCATTCGCCATGAGGCGTCATAACAGACCTTTCAACTCACAGGGCAGAGTTTAAGTGGTTATAATGGTTTTTACTGGTTAGAATTATTTTAGCAAACTTGTTTAACGGGATGGCATTGCTAACCCCCTTGTCCAACCCTTCTCCTTTATCCGGGCTTGGGACCAGCAGTAACCCCAGAAAGGCTCCAGGCGGAGTTCTATGATAGAACTAGTTTACTAATATTTTATCTAAAACATTTCTGTTGGAAAGCACAAATAAATGTTATTAATCATTCACAATAACTCGACGTTTTTTTATGATCTGAATGAATTAAACTGAACTTCATTTGTTTATAATTATTCTTTTAATCACTATAGTATCACGATAGTATTAGTGGATTATTTAGTTGAAATCTGAAAAGTATTGTCAACATTTCCTGTTTATAATATAAACAGTTTTGTATTGTGTACTTGTTCATTATGTTAAGAAATGCATAGAATATGCTTGTTCTTCAGTTGATACAATTTCTTATTAGCAAAGAGAATTGTCAACTTTGATTACATTCTTTTTGAGAACGTTCTGCCTTTTTTATATATGCATAGGCGATCATGTTCATGCTCGTCTTTATGGTGCATCTTTGATCTGTGCAAATATTAGCCATTGTTTAAAAGAACTTGCTTATCAGTATACTTCGGAATCAAACAATTCAGTTATCAATAAGAAATTTCTGAAATATCCCAATTTTCTGATTTATTGTTGGCGTGGTGGTCAAAGATCTTCTTCTCTAGCAACAATACTATCTGAAAGAGGATGGCCTGGCAATATTTATACACTTGTCGGTGAATATCGTTCTTGGCATAGACTACTACTTCAACAATTAGATGCATGGCCTCGCTGGTCTATACTTAGTCCATTTTGGGTTATTTCTGGTTTGACCGGTAGGTTATGGTTATGAACCTAATACAGTCATGAATTATTCTTGGAATAGGTTTTATATTGTTCCACTACTATCTTGTGTATTATGTTTTCAGGTTAAGAACTCAAAGACAAGTCTCCTTAGAAAATCATCTGTTTCGATTTAGTACTTAATATTTTATATTTGTTCTAACTAAATACATTTTCGTAAATTAGTGTTCATCAATCAAAACACGGATATCAATGATTAATGCTTGCTTAAGTAAAAAATTGGATAATTATGTTACTACTCACTTAATTTTCTAAAAGTAACCATTTAAATTTGTCTTTCAATTAATTTAATGATTGATATCTCTGAAGTTTTTCTGGAATATGCTTAAATAGACAGGTGGACAATTGCAATTTAGCGTACAGTGCAAATTATAGATGTGTCTGTTAATAAACCTGTCTCACTAAATCAACTTGTGATAGTGTGGGCCGTAGTTGTAGACCTCCTAGCTAGAATTAGTGCAACAGCTGGGCTAACTAATTAGGTACTTTATTTAACAATGGTCACAGATACACATACATTAATTTTTTATCTTACCCTGTATTTTGGGTTGCGATATTTCTTCTAGTGTTTATATACCATGAGCTCATCCCTTCTCTTCAAATTGTATTCTTTAATTATAATCTTGATGACTGCTTTTGTTATCACAGTTATTTCGACTTATTAGCTATTCACCTTGTTAATTTCGCTTCACCCTACGGATATAGTTTAGTATCTTGAGCTGATGCAGATTTTCACCGCATCCCATGCTTATTCTTATTTATTTTGTTTATCCTTTGTCAACGTACTTCACTTTTTTGGTTGGTTGGTTTATATTTTAATAGGATCTGGAAAATCCTTAATACTTTGTGAATTACAAGACAAAGGTGAGATTGTTTTCGATCTGGAAAAATTAGCTAAGCATAAAGGTTCAATGTTTGGAGGTAATGACCGCTTCCATCCACCTATTCACCATTCATCAGATGATGAAATTAATGTTCGTCAAACTATTACTGCCAATGGAAGTCCACAAAAGTATTTGACTCTCAACTTCACTATGAAATGATGATAAATAGCGATAGATTGTCATCTTGCAAAAATATTTTATGGATTCAGTGCGAATCGTGGCATATTGGACCATTATGTGGTTTATCGGGATGGTTTATGGTCGCGGTTAACATCTACTAATCCAAACATCGGGACCCATCGATTGTGGATTGATATTACAGAGGAGGCAAGAGTTGCCTGGATTTTAGAAAATTATGCTAATACTACTCAGAATATTCCCAAAGTAATAGCTATTCTTAAAAAGTGAGTTTGTGTTTATTGTATAAAGTAACAACTAAGGTAAATTAAATTCACTGGATCGATATTTGGAAACAGTATCTAAAGAAGTTTCAATTTTTACGCTTTCTTAGCTGTGTCGTTTTCAAGTTTGTTACCATTTTAGAGTATTGCTCGAAGCATGACTTAATTCCATTACGAATATAACGTTTCTATTGCTTTTTTAAAATTCTGTTGATACTCAAATAATTGCAGTTTATTTCATTTGTCAACCCGACCGTAGCTGCTACCTTGACGTGGTGGTCGGGCTTGCGCTATCGTGATGACTCAACCAAGCTATATTGGCTGGGATGCATGTTCCTCTAGGTCCTACTATGACAAGCAGGTCTGTCGGATAGCGTTGAGACTATTGGCAACAACCTAAGATCTGAGAGCGAAGTCGTACGACTGACTGCAGTGGGGTGTGACATCAGTAAGGTGTTTTGCGCGGAAAACCAGCATCTGCAGCGATGCTGCTTTCTTACAAAGGAAGGTAGGGGTTATAAAAGATCGACCCTAAAAATGTCGCACCTCACCTTACTCCACGAATTTTCGTCTCCGATGGTAAGGCCTTTTAAAGGACGAAGCTAACATTTCAAAAACTTTCCGTAACAAAGTTGTGCGTGATCGGCCTGAAGCAGTCCCTTGGGTTCTGCGACCGCGCTTCCGGGTCATTATAACCTACACTAACCCAGTTTCCTTTTCAAATATTTCAATAAATAACATCCTTCCACGGTGTGAGCAGCCAGGAAGTGAAAACTGTCCTCATACCTTTAAGAGCACACGAGATCATCTTGTTCATTAATCAACAAAGTGAAATATAGGGTTCCTGAGGAGTATGAATTTGTGTCCTTTGTAGAATCATGTATTGCGAGTTTAAATGTATTTCCCAATCATTATTACACATTTTTTACTTTTGGAGTTCTCTTCGACATAATAGTCAGTTCATATTCATTCAGTTCAGTTAATCTGTTCATGCTGATGACATGTTTGACCCTGATGATAAAAGTGACATTAAACTATGCTTTATTTATGAATCGGTGACAACAATCTCCTGAAGGATATGTTGTGTTTATATCCACACTTTTCTTTTCTTCATATTCTACCAACTATATCTGATCCTCATATGCAGATTATAAGAATGCCAATAATAGTTTCACTGTTAATTACTTCTCTGTAGTAAATGTACATGATTTCATTTTCGCCTTATTTACTTCACTTAGTTCTTCTTTTCTTCCTAATGCATTAAGTGATTATAAATAGTTTAAACAAATATTTACCAGACAAACTGATTAATCAATGGATTGAAATGGTACATCGCGGAGATTTCACCAGTCTTGTAACAGGATTACTCCGACATCATTATGATCCACTGCATACAAATTCTCGTCGTCAGTTGACAGAAAATGCTAAAAAGTATGGTTTACTTCATCGCATATCTCTTGACAGTGTTGACGTAACAACTATGCGAACAAAGATAATACCACAAATATTGGATTTAGCATATTCTACAAGTGTTCCTGATATTCGGAATATATTAAACCACAGTAATGTACTGTAGATTGTTGAATTTCTTTCTGTTTTTTATCTGTGAACATGTAGCTTTTAAAACTTATTTGTTGTTCAATCTTACTACATGATATGCCGGGCACCTTAAGAAGATTGATTATCTTCGAGAACTGTTTTCCTGTAAACTATTTCTTTATTTCTGGTTGTATTTAGGTTGAAAATTTTATTTCTATTATTATTCACTTCCTACTACTCAATCCTCCCATTTGACACGTTAACTGTTACTATATCATTATTCATTCATGTATGTATGTACTATGGTTAATCAATTGTGTATACATACTTCAGTTCACATTCACTATTACTCCTATTTTATGTAAATGTCAGTTTCCCAATTGGTTGACAGTGTGATCTGATCTTGTGTATATATAAAGGGTTGTATGAAATATGATATGATTCTGTTTGTTTGGTCTTGCGGCTTGGGACTGAGTGGCCTTAGAGTAGACATGTAGTGATCGATTAGGCACCCCATTGGCGTTTGACATTTTGAACAGATTTTTTTTTTCTACGCATAACATTACAATGGACCATGGGATGTAGAATTATTTTAATTGACTAGAAGTTAGTTTAATCTCTATTTTTTTTTTTACTTTTTATTATGAATGTGTAACTAGTCATTGAAAGTATAGAGTTCCCATTTTTATGTAAATATAATTCTCACATTTATCATTTGCTCATAGTGATGTATTTGTTGTACGAACTACTTGTAAAATCTACATTAAATATAAGTTTGTAAAAGAATTTCAGTTTTTTTCTATTCGTTTTTCTTCCTTTCTAGTTGTTTGCTTGAAAACTTAGTTTTAATCTCTTTCATCTGTTATACTGTCGATGAAATTATAGTTTGTTTGCATTTATTACACATTGATTTTAGTTGAATACCATCCAAAAAGTAGGGAATACTAGACAGTTGTTTCGTCCTAATGTGTTGCACTTCATCATTTTCAACTCTGCCAGGAGCTGAACTCAGTACTTTTAGATATCTGTTCATGCTTACTTATCGTAGATCTCTTTGTTTTGAAAAAAATTAAGATGTAATTATTCTTACACTGGGAGCGTTTCACATGTGCACACATGCATGGATCTTTATTATTATTATTTCCACTGTTTAATTATTATGTGGTTAGATTGAACTTTAAAACCTAGAGACACAAAGTAGAATATTGTATTATGTGGTTGTATGCTAATCATAATTGAAACATAATCAGATATATTTTTATCAGCCCTCTGTTTTTGAGTCATTCAACAGTGAAATGTGTAAACAGTGAGGACTTTTTAAGCGTCCAGTGCTTTTAACCATAAACCTTGCCTATGTTTTCATCTTTCACAGTATATTTTGACTTTGTTAGTAGTTAGTTGTTGAATTTATAAAATAGGTATTTCATAGCAAATATAGTACATGTTTATCAGTCATAATTACTTCTTACTAATAACTAGTAGTATAGGTGGTTTAAGATTATTGGTTGTGGTAGACCTGTAGGTGATTTCAGTGAATCAACTATGTTTAGCATATGTGAAGTATTTTGAGCTATTTCAAACGTCAATCTTACTACTGAACTAACAGGTAAACTGTGAAGTTCTTGTTTCAATATGTTATAGAATACATTTTGTTCAAGTCTTGAATCCTAGACAATCTATCGATTCTTGTTCATTGTAATCTCAGGCACTTATAACATACTAGTGATGTGTTGTTTTATTTTAGGTATTCACATGAATTTATATAGTCATTTGACTAATTGTATACGTTCAAACACAAACCGTGATTTTGTGATCAAGTTGTTTAGATCGCTGAGTTTTGCACCAACGTGTCTAACTACGTAAGTTAATTTTCATCTAATCTTCTCTGTTATGTTTCAATACACGGGATTTAAGCTGTTAAACCAGTTATATTAATCTTCTTGATTGTCAGTGTCTGTATTTGGATTATAATGTAGAACTTTATATAGAGGAATATTCTGTATTATTATACTCCTGTAATATTAAATATTGTTGTCGACTTTCTAACATTCGCAACAACTTCATTTACCTGTCTCAGTCACGTTTGTCATCTAACGTAAGTGGAAATTCCGAAATGAATAATTTGTTGTGATTTAAATAATGAACCTGCAGCAACAGTCAAGAAATTCAGTGAATTTATATTATTTCATCGCTTTCTCGTCATATACATACAAGCACATCAGTTTAATCATTTCAAATTATTGGCACAATATAGAATTTCGGTGAATGGAATCTTCATCATTAAGAAGTAAGTTGAACAAGTTTCGCAGAGATTGCCATGAATTCACTGTTCATATTCATCTTACATTCATCTTGGTCGGATATTGTTGCAAACTAAGGAGCATTAGACTAGTGCGTCACCCTTGAATGGCACTCTTTAGCACTGCTTACCCACGACTCCACTGTAGATCGGACGCAGAGCCTTTAGGTCTCACAGCGATTGTGTCTAGCCGTTTTGTCTATGTCTAGATCGAAATAGCTGTCCAGTGCCCCCTAGTTTTATGTGATACTCGACCAAGATAAGTCTGTGACGAATGTAAACATCAATCTCCAAGAAACCAGTTAAACTCGCCTTTTAATGACGGAGATTCTACTCATTCATACTCGACATCATGTAAATAATTTGAAATTAATAAATTAATGTTCTTGTATGTAGCCACAATCGTCTTTTGAATTCAATGTGATGTAAATAAATGCGAATGGAGAAAAGGGATGCGAAATGATAAGTTTTAGTGAAGTAGAGCAATTACTAAGTATTGGTTAACAATTAAAATGTATTAGAATTATAATCTTAAAGCAAGCTATACATCAAGAATAGTTGGAGCACAGCTACGAGTGCTTATCGCAACATCAAATTTCAGCGGTAAACTGTGTTGCACAACGTAAACTACTCTTTTATAATTAGTAAACATTTGTATACAAAATTATTTTTTTTAGGAGTGTAAGGATGGTAGTTGGTTAACCTTAATTAGTCAAAAGAGATTTAACAGTCCGTTTTGTTAAATCCGAATTGTAACTGACAAGTAGGATTCGGGACTCACGTTTCGTACTAATTAGTTTTCATTCGCTGAATATACCTGCATATGAGTGCTAATGTTCACATCGGCACTCGAACGCAGTCAGCTCGGTTCAAATGCTATCTAGTTATCTACTGCTCTGATGAATCCAGACATCCACAGTGAAACAAATATGTATTTATGTTTTCTTCCGAAATATACCTTTTATGAGAGGCTTGTAGTCTGTTAATAAGATTTGTTCATGTATTCTTTTAACTTGAAATAAAATATTTAGGTTAAGTCTTCCACAACTTAATAAATGTGAATTATCAACGAGCTGTAGTTTAAATCGTCATCCTGGGATAATTCATCCTCGACCAGTTAGTCGCTATTGGGCAATTGGTAAAATGAGAGATCCTTTTCAGTATACAGTCGATGCACTTCCATTAATAAGGACAGGTGGACGTGGACCTGATGGTAATATATATATATACTACTTTTGTAATAATGATGACAGTTAATCATATTGTATTTCATACAACCCTTTATATATACACAAGATCAGACCACACTGTCAACCATTTGGGAAACTGACATTTACATAAAATAGGAGGAATAGTGAATATGAACTGAAGTATGTTTACACAATTGATTAACCATAGTACATACATACATGAATGAATAATGATATAGTAACAGTTAACGTGTCAAATGGGAAGATTGAGCAGTAGAAAGTGAATAATAATAGGAATAAAATTTTCACCTTAAATACAACCAGAAATAAAGAAATAGTTTACATGAAAACAGTTCTCAAAGATAATCAATCTTCTTTAGGTGCCAGGCATATCAGAAGACAGTATATTCTGTTTGCATCTGTAATGGGGTTGTCAGCGAACGCCACTTATATGTCATATATTCGGACCAAGCGTTCTCCCAGTGCTCAAAGGTTATTGAGACGTCTGGAAGGAGATATGTGATTCGTCAATATCGTGTAACATACATATAAGTCAAAGACTATGTCTTATGTATTTTGTATAATAATGGTTTACTGTTGTTGCGTGTTAGTGACTAGTTGGCTTCTTGATAAGTCAATCGGATTATTGCGCCTAATCAATAGATCAAGACAAGGTTGGGTGCTATCTGTAAGACATAGCACTGCAGCTAACATTATTGTTATTTAGGATGTATGCTTTCCTACTTCAAAATAAATTGTCTTGTGTTTTTCAAACTGTCATACTTTCTGGTCTCTGTGTTATATCCTTCTTTTAAAAAATTTTAGGTAAAATTCAACTGAAGCACGTCACAACTGGATTAAATCGTCCATGGTTTATGGTGGATCACAATCGTTCAAGACATGCGTCAACTAAAAATATCCATGAAGAATTGGTTTTGCAGGTTTTTGTTCATATTATAGTTATAGTCAATTCAAATTTTATGTGACCTATCCGTTATGATAAGGAGGATTTTGTTGAGTGTTTAAATCTTTATAAGACAAGACTTTACACTAAATGCCCTATAGGCTAGATTTCTTTGCTCATTAATAAACGAACTACACTCATTTATTGTGAATAATGATTCTGGGACTTACTGAACTATTGTTGAATGACCTGTTCTAAGCAGTTTCAACTCATGTTATTCTTTAAATACTGATGTTACATTCTGGACTATTGTGGTGTTGTCTTATAGTATCATAAAAACAGGGTAATTTATTGAATAAGTACATTCACAGTAATTCACTTCATCAAATGTGATATTCTGATGAGGAAAAAATAGCTATTTAGAGTCAATGGAAGTATTGTTGTCTGCTTTTAGCCGTGTTTCTTTATAAGGACTCTAATGTCTGTGCTCGAAAAGAAGCGGTAAAAATATTTTTTTCATGATAATACTCTTTTATCTATTATTTATGATTTTTTTTTGTACAAAGGTCAAGAAAACATGGTGGCGACATCCATTTATTGCTTTAGTGGCTTCAGGTGAAGTGAAAAGGTGGATTATTGCAACTGCTAACATGAAACCCGGAGATATTATTCGTTCACATGTAGATATTCCAGCTATTCCAGGTAAAAATTTATACACTCACTACGTAAATTTTGTCTTTTTCCTTACAGTTATCAACATTCGTCAATCACTATCAGTTCTTTTTAGTTATAGATTGGATGTGATAGTTTCTTAGATCAATTAGAAGGATAATAGAATCTCATTTCTTTTTGTACAAAGAAGTTCAAGAAATGGAGTCGAGGTTATCTTATCTGATTACTGACGAATGATTAGCTAACTTCATTTATTACAAAGTTGCATTAAAGTTTGACACGTACTAGTTTAATATAATCTTCAAAGTGATGCACATGACTAAGACACCTGACAAGCTTTCATTATTAATCACAAGATAAATCAAAGATTGATATCATGATGATTAATTTTGGAATCAGCTTGAACTTACAAAGAAGATTAGTTATTGGCTTTAGTAATGTACGAAGAAGTAGGCTTTTTTTTTCATCGTACTTCAGCAAAAACAAATGAGAAGTCTCATCAACTTTATGCTTTATATTCAACACTTCATGCAACCGCTTTGTTTAATTGTTCCGTTTTTGAAGTTACGAAAGCTTAATAGGATTTACTACTGTTCAAAGCAATTCAAGTCTGTGCTCTGATTGATTTACTCATTACCTTCGTTTCAATAATACATTCCGTTACATTGTTTCCCTACTGGAAAATTGTGTCTGCGTGTATATACAACATATAATCTGACATTTGCGTGCATCGGTTCAAGTTGCCACGCCTCAAAAGAAACAATAAGATGAGCACCAAATTGTTAGAAGTAGTAATTACTTTAATGATAATAAGAAAAAATAGGGTAAACATGTTAGAATATGATCAAGGAAGAATGAATTAGTTCGCGGAAAGAGCGGTATAAAATAATTTTAAGCCGATAATTCGAGAGAAAACAATGAGGGAATATTCCTGCTTCACTACAGCCGATTCAGAGATCTATCACCCAGGGTCTCCCGCCATTGGCTACGACATTCGCAAGGACTCCTACCAAGAAGTTTGCATCTACCAACACTACTCATATTAGCAGTTGTTGACTTCATGGACGGATCCCATGTTTTGGTTTAGCCGCCTCTAACTTCCATCTTATTCGAATACCAGTCAGAGTAGTGCGTCGAAGTAGGCGGTGGTTATGTATATGCATGATACTTCTCAACCACCTCAGTCGATGGAAATTCACAAGCTCATCAACTAGTTTTTTATCTTTCCCTAATAGCGTCTAGCTTCATTATAATTTACTTGAAGATGCCAGGAAATGCTAGCGGTATTTCAGTAACATCGTTAGTCGAATGCCAGTAACCTATGGAGGTGATCAACTTCTCATGGTCATGTTTCCTATCCGTGCGGCAAGAAAGGCAAACAGCTGTGCAGTATACTCGTCATTTAATGATTAGATGGATATCTCGTCTGCGCCACTAGTGACGTAAGTTGACATAAGTCAAATCAGCTTTTTGAATCCGTGCCGAAACTTTATCAGACATCACCAACCTATCATGGGTGATCTGTGTTATATCAGGCGATTCAAGAACAATAACTAACTTTCTGAACTGTTTCCCAGTTGACTGTTTCATTTGTTCTCAGTATATCTTTACCGATTATTTTCTATTATTTTCATGTTCTCATCACCCTAACCCCCCATTAGACTCATAGTGTTGTAATATCATTTGTCATTCATGAACTACAATCAATTAATTATGTATCTATACCTCCAAGTTCCTAGTTATTATTGTTTTCCGTTTTGCATAAATGTTATTCACTCTATTGGTGCAATCCGTGATGTGATCCTGCAAGTATAACAATCAGACTTCCAGGATAAGTGAAGCAGTCAATGTACTGAACTGCTTCACTCCCTATCTTTAGTTCAAGTACTGGCTCAGACTAGTCCTGGAGCGATGATTTCGAAGTTCGGATGACAGTTTGCCAATAGCTCTGGCTTGACTACTAGTGTTCAAGCAACGAGCTCTCAGAAGACTCATCTATATCTACTGTACATCTTTCAATGATAGACATTGCTATAGAAGCTCTCGGTCTACAGATTCAAGTGCTGCTTTCATGTAAAAAAAAATCCACTGAGAAATTATACTCTTACAAAACATTATAATGCGATGGGATTTCAGAATACATGCAGTATATATTTCATGTTTCTGATTAATGCTTCTAAATTCAACTTTAAAAATTCTCGCTTTATCGCATATAGGTGCGTGGATAAAAATGTCGTATATTTTTATGCAAACACCTATTTTATTATCTGTATAAAATAGAGTAACGTGTTGGAACTGTGGTTGGGCTAGGATCACCCAATCGTAAATCCTATGTGCACATAATTCTTGTATATCAATTGACTTCATGCACATATGTGGTTGATTGGGTGCACTTAAATAGAGAACCCCATACGAAGAATTAGATAGGAATGTATTTGGAACCAAAATAATCCAATTAGCGGCCAAGATTCAAACAGCTTGGAACAGAAGAAAGTACAATCACAACTTGAACATGGACACAAAGTGCTAAGGTTTCGCGAGTTATTGATGACACCTAGATAACCGCTAACGAACGTAAGACCAGCGACACAGTAACAGGAAGCTAAGCTATTCCGCAGCGCCCCAGCCCAGCTAACTAGAGAAAGAAGTCCAAGGACAGCAAGAAGCGTTTATTCCACAGACAGCCTGTCAGACGACGACATCACACACAACTCATGCGTATATATACAAAAATAGAGAGCGTCCTTGGAATATCATAAATAGCGTACTAAAATAAACAACGAACCAATAAGATTTAGTGTCTTACCAAGTGGGAAACACGAACTGAAGGTGAGAAGGGGAATTTTTGGCGCAAAAACAGGAAATTCAAATTTACACAAAATCACAAAAATAACAGGTTTGCCAAGTGAGTTTTGGGGATCTAACATCCCCAACACAAAGTGAAATGTACAATGTAAAAGTTGATATGCTCAAGGGATAATCTGGGTCTCTACAGTTATCTGTCGTCTCTCTGATCAATGGAAACGTTATGGAAAAACCTTTTTTTCATAAATTCTACGGTCACTTGAAAAGGCTATTTTTACACTAAACGTAAAGTCACATAGAAGTAATCTACGTCATACAAAATCAGGTTTTCAATTCGATTTCCAGTGGCATAATGTAGGCTGCTTATCGATCATAATTTACAGAAAGACAGCCCTCACTCCTTGTATGAAAGAGGGTAGAACGTTCTTAATTTAAGTGTTTTCATTTGGTTGTGGATTCAGAGCTACATATATCCAACTCATTATTCGTACACTGTGTATGTTTTAATGAAGGTAGATATATGACGATCCAGCATTAATTCTGAACTCATAAT
Organism: Schistosoma japonicum; assembly: GCA_025215515.1. Lineage (NCBI taxonomy): Eukaryota > Metazoa > Platyhelminthes > Trematoda > Strigeidida > Schistosomatidae > Schistosoma > Schistosoma japonicum. The sequence goes on along the minus strand of CM046063.1, from coordinate 45,927,281 downwards.
GCAAAGATAATCTTCCGAAACAGCAGCTGACTGTTACGGGGACCTCAATAAGTTATTGATGCATTATCAGAAATAAGATATATTTCTTCTAAACCAGATATTTCGTACTGTACTCGATACTGGATAAAGTGTGAATGCGAATAAAATTGCCTAATTTTGTTGTACATCTGAAAATACTGGTGAATCTGTTTTCCTCACTTTTTGAAACTAAGTTACTTTACCAGATAAGAACAAAATAGTACTTAGTCGCTGATTGCAATAATTTCAAATTGATACGAATATGATTTCCTTTAAAACATAGTTGATCCAAAAGAAGGTGATGCTTATCCTGTTGGTGCATTACCAGTTGGTACAGTTATTAGTCAATTTGAAATAAAACCTGGTCAAGGTGCTTTATTCTGTCGGACGGCAGGATCTAGTGCAACAGTGGTTCGACGTGGAAAGTATGTTGGTTCAAAATTAAGTGAAGAATTAAACTCTACATATTCCAATATTGAACTAGAAGATGAATATGTTGTATTTGTTCGGACAAATGGAAAACGTAAGATATATAGACTTATGCCAACGTGCATGTCTGTTGTTGGGCAGGTTTCTAATCAACGTCATGACCAATTTAAGTAAGTTAACTAAATAATCGAATTTCTTTTCATTAATAAGTATGCATATATACTGTCTTAGTTTATATAGTAATAACAGTATTCTGCTGACTATAATTCAAGTTTTTGGAGGATAGACAAGTTTGTTTTTATGAACTTTCATTTTAAAAATGTCATCGGTAATTGTGGTCGTTTCAAAGGAGACTGATATCATAATGGAATTATAATCTCCCTAATTTACTTTGATTCACAATTATAACTATAGCCTGAATGTTAAATATAAACTTCTTTCATTTATTTTCAACGAAAATGTGTAGAAGTTATTCTACTTAACTTTTTCCCGGCTTCAAAGATATAATTGACAAAAAGCATTGCACTTAGCCAATTTGTGATAAAGTTATTATTTACTTCTACTCACATAGCTTAAAGGTATTCGAATATTCCCGTTAATTTGACATGACTGTTGCCATAAGTGCATCCTGAGCGGATAGCCTCGATTCAGCTATAGTTTAACTTCAGTCGATAACAAATCAACGGGAAAAAAAAACTAGCACCTCCAAATTATATATACTTACCCGCTGTACACGTGGGACTTTCGGGATTCAATAGCCTAGAAATAAGTGCGGTGGCGTTTGACATGAGATGGAGTTCGAGTCCCTGTGAGAGCACTAACACTGTAATGTAGGCACACTCGGCTGACAAGTTTCGAATTGGACGAAACGCGCCTCCTAGACCTCACTTGCAATCCAAAATTTTACGTAGATCATAATCCTATTTATATTTAATTTGTCTAGCAATATGGAAAGCAGTTGTTGGTTTCTAAACAATATATCAAATCTCAAGATTTTATGTATTCGAAAATACTATCATAATTCTTTTATTTCATGGGCAGGTTTCGTAAATTCGGTGAGAAAAAGTGGAGAGGGATTAAGCAACGCAGCGGATTATGGCAACGTAAAACAGGAAGGTTCGGCCGAAAAATTCGACCTATTGGTCCACCTATCGATCTTGCTTCGCGTAAAAGCTCCCCGGATTATTTTAAATTAAAATGTTCCTATCCTGGTCGGTCAGAATATACAATGCGTAAAGAACAAGATATGTATGAGGCCTTATGTGCACAAAGCATACAAAGACCGCAGCCTGTACCTGGACCTTACAATGCGCTACCAGATAAAATGCGACGATATCGTTGGTGTTCTTGGTCATCTGTGCGATAACAATTAAGATCACTACAAGTCTTGTAAATGGGGTTTTGTAATACCTAGTTGTATACTTATCATGCACAGCAAATTACATGTTTTTTGATAATCACCCACCTGAGTTATGATATAAAAAGGCACACATTACAAGTAAATTTATTTAAATTTAAAACCAAGAATGAATGAAGTCAACATTAATATCTACAGTATCATAACGATGACGTTTGTATGAACGAGGCAGATCAAAACGAAGTTCAGCAATTACTTTGGCTTGTGCACCAGTATTATGTATCGTACGTAGAACATGCTATACAGTTAGATAAAAATAGTAAATATAAATAAGTTGTATTGTTTACAGCAGCTGTAGTACAACACAGTAAATTGTTAATCAGCGCAGACTATTGTATACAGTTCCTAAATAGCAAGGTCTTTCGCAACTTGCATTTATACAACTGTACCAATAACATTAATATTTATAGTAGTGCCTACTATCTAAGTTGACTGCTCAGTTTGAAGACTTTTTCAGTAATGACACTTAACAGAGTGTGTTAACCATATCAAAATTTACAGGAGACAATAGAAATGTTTGGAACGCTAAATTGTGTAATTGAAGTATCTTTATAGCTCAGCGAAGTTTCATTAACTATTGCAATATCAGCATCAATTTTCACGTTGTTAGTCGATGTTTTGTTTTAGCTCGAAACAATCGTTGAGAATGATCTAAAAAACGAACAACAGTCAGGATGTACAGATGGTTTAATAGCCATTTATCTGCTTACTTCTTGGAGTCGTAAGTACAGCTGGATTATGTGGTTGAAGTAAATATTGTTCACTAATATATGATATATGTAGCGCAGCATCGAAGTAGGTTGAAAGCCAGCAGTGATCAGACAAAGACATATGTTGAGCCGAATCGGAAATTGTGGACTTTATGACTGGTTTTACAGTTTGATTAAAAATCAGCTGTAGTGGCAAAGATGAAGACATATTTCCTCTTTTCTTAAATCTTAGACAATGAGATTTCAAGCTCTTCGTTTTCTGATTTTATTCTTTTATTTATGATCATTTTGTACGTTTGGTTTTTAGTGTAGCTGTCTGCTACTAGTCCAACCTCTTTTCTGTTAATTTCCTCTTGTTTCTATTATGAAGTGTGAAGACTTGAGTCAATATACATTCATACCAGGTCATGTGTTACGAGTTAACTTGATAACTGTTGTTTCACTAAAGGCTTTTAATAGGCGGTGAGAAATCTGTAAATATTTTAAACTAAATATGATATCGGCCACTTTAGTAATACGTAATAGTGGTATCCATAAGATTAACTATATTGTGTTTTGTTTAAATTCGTGACAGGAATCAGCTGTTTGTAATAATTTAGTAGCATCGGGTATCGCTAGAACACGTTTACGTCATTTTTAAAAGTTTGTCATAATTATGCCATTATGTAGACAGTTCCTACTGAAAATCACTGTGATGAGTTAGCTAATATATATAAGTTTACATGATATCCTACAAAAGTAAGATCCCATCAAATTAATGACTTAATACTGAATATCAGTTTATTCGTTAAGCCAGCTTTAAAGCAATACACTATACGGTTACTGAAAATGATATGCGGTTATCCTTAGCAGTGGAGGCTTAATGTAGCCGATAAAATAGTATCAGTCAAATATCCGCTACATCTATTCACTCGAATTTAGCCTCTTCTAATTTTAATCCATCACCAATCACTGATTCAGCAAAACAGTCATTATAAATGTTCAGTATCTTAAAAATCAACTTGCGTTTCGTGTAGTCGTTTTATGGAGAGAATATACGTTTGAGTGTGCAATGGACAACGCAGCATGTAGGAATGCCATATCAGCACCTGAAAGATAAGGTCATTGTGTCAGTCCAACCTTACCATTGTTATCTGGATTAGTACCAAAAGGGGGGTTTAAGATAACAGTATCAACAAATTTGTTATTGTTTTGACGGAACAAGCGTACTACATCACATAAAGCAATGTTAATATTTTCATTCAACATTTCATATGTCTCTAGGTTTGATCGAAACTCCGTCACAGCGTCCTCGTCGATTTCGAATCCAAGTACGCAACTGATACCTACCATTAGGATTGAACGAGTGTCAGTTTCTTACCTAGCTCCAAGGAGTTTAGCACCAATAGATAACATTCCAGTACCACATCCAAGATCTGCGACTGACATGCCTTCTAACGCACCATCCATCATCTGAACATTAAATAAGATATCAGCTACAGTGGAAAGTTTATATTTAGTAATTTATTAACTAACCTGCGACTTGCGCTGAAGTGCAGTATTGTTCAAATTCAAGCTTTGGATTTCGGAATGTTTTGACATTTTCCAAATAATAGTGTAATTTTTTCCGACTTAATGTGCACATGTTACGAGTGGTGACTGCTCCGCGAATGTACTGTCTGTAAAAATAGTAGTTTATGTAAACATGACTAGGTAAGAAAATATGCAGTGTAGTGTATAGGATGGTAAAAACGTGATTAAAAATAAGTTCAACCAAACGTGCTATCATCCTTCTATAGATTACCAAGAAGCCCCTTTAATGTAGGAAATTTAGAATTTGTCCGTTTCTACTGAATAGCTAAGAATTAAGTGTGGAGACTTGGAATGCAACTAGTGCATTAATATCAAAGAATGAAGCATGATTCGCGAAGCAGTTCAGAAATCCGACAGACTAGTACTTTGCTTTAAAGGAACTATAGAGCTACATAAGTACTAAACTAAAAGCGTTAACTGAAGTGCTACCGGGAAAACGTTATTATTTAAGCAGTCTATTAAATTGAACAAAAGTATATGACTAATGATATGAGGCGTCCAAGAATAAGATTATCGATTAATTTGATGCAATGGTCGCTGAGGTTACTTAATTTACGTCTATCAAGTTCAGTTATTAGTTTTTGCATCTTACTCTATGTACTGAAAATTCTCTGTCATGCGCTCAGCTTTGGGTATTCGTTCATTATAAAATCCATCCTAAAAAATTTGAACTGCAATAATCGATCACAGTGAATGAAATCTCACATAGAAAAGTAGTTTTTTCCATATGCATATACATATCAGTAACAGATTAAGCTAACCTCACCTACTTTTCACAGTAACTAGAGCTAGATGGGGTTATTTTGGAATGTTCACGACGTCAATTCCACACCAACTTAAAACAGTCATATCGTGATCTAAGTCCCCCATCATTGTAAAATATCACAAGTGATGATGGTTGCTTAAGATAAATGTAAAATGATCCCAGAGGAAACCGGTGAAAACTGTGACGGAGTACCTACATGAGATTAACCTGGTACAACTTGCAACATGCCACTTGCAGAATGCATAACAAATATACCAGTTTCTTACTATACGACTACGAATCATACCTTCCGCTTATGGTCCGAAAGATATGATTTGTCTAAGTTTGTTAATGAACACGATGTATAGAAAGTAAGATTACCAACTAACTATATTAATGCGAGGGCGACAGGTTTTAAGGCCTTAGGATATCCTTAGCCTTTAGTAAATTAATAATACATAAAGCATACAGCTACCACAACTTCCAGCATATATATTATAATACTGAGAGCTCCAAGTGTGCAAATATTTGAATAAATTTATGTACACGATAGTAATACGAACACCTATGTGCCTTTATAACAACAGTGAGGAGTGAGATCGCCCAACTCTGTCACATTTGCGCTAACTCGGGACTCTAGATCCTAATATTTGCGGACAACCAGACGCTGCAGGCAACGAAATCTATGTGGAGAACATGGCAGTATTTAGATGAGGTGTGACAGCAACATACACTAGTCACCGATTTAACCCCAACACCCCCCCTCACTACATACTAATCGATCTCTGTTGCTTCAGAATGAATGCCATAAAATACCTGATCAAGGGCATGTAACACTCCTTATGATCAACTTTAAAAACAAGAAACATCCTTCAGGTACTATCGACTCTCACACAATAGGCCAGATCGTCACAGGTGGTTTTAATACTTTTTCACTAAGCAGATCACCGGATAGTTCGATAAACAGTTCATTGCTACCGTAACTAGCATGGGGTCTTACTTAGCATATAGGCAAGTCAAGACGGGACACCATTATTGCTGGACTACCCACTACCGAACTACCGGCTTCATCCAAAACATTCCTAGAACGAGACACAAAGGAAGTGACTATGAGTAGGTCACTTTCGGTATCGTTTACGACTGAGCTACTTTTTCCATGCTAAAATAAAAAGAATTACGCAATAACTAGGGATAACCTGTTGATACATGAACACTGGACAATGATTAAAAGGGTCATTTTGGAGGCTGAATTTAACATCACCCCCTCTCAAAGAAACCGGTAGACGAGGGTCTCCTGGCTAAAAGGAGGGACAGTATGACTGATTCAGAAGAAAAAGAGTAACAGGAAGTATGTAACAGAGAACCAGACCGAAGCACTTAGCACTACAGCACAGACACAATGAGAAGGTAGAAGACGATAAGAGGTCATACAAGGTGACTTAGCCAATAAAATCCAAAGCATTTATAACGACTCGCTGCACAATGAAAGCCGATGAGCTAAAGGGTCTTCGCTATTAAAGGACCTGAGGGAGACTTACCAACTAAGAGATGGCACAGAACTTCATGCTGTAAGTTCACTTACACTTACCTTAGGAATGCTTATCTAGCCACAGACATAATCATAAGCAATGTCCACTTTACACCGGGGTCAGTCCTTCATTTAGTGAGATCATTTAGTCTAGGTAACGCCCTAGGGCTGTGAAAGTCATCTGCCCGGTTGTATTAAAGTAGTGTGCAGATGTAATATGTAGGGGTAGTCCGAAATATTCCAAATTTCTAAAGACTGTAAACAAATGTCGACTGAATGGAATAAAGCCATTCTTTTCACCCAATATTCAAAGGAGGGGGATAGACGGAAACTATCCTGATACAGACCAGATATATTGCATCCAATACTGACAAAGGTATTAGAAATTCTGGCTTATTATTCAATGTAAAAGTTGGCCTATGAACGTAGAGACTTCCACAAAGATTAACATTACCTTGAGGGAACAGATCCTGCATCACGTGTGCCAACCTAACGTGAAAGCTGGAGCCAAACAACCTCCGTTCACAAAATATTCTTTAATTTCGCCATGGCACTTCGATACTATATTACAATCTTGTTGGTGTATAGGGTTTCACTGACTCGTAACTACTGTGGTTACAGAATTATTTACGAGAACGAGAATCCTTAACCAAGGTGAACAGAATAACCCCAACGTGGAAAACAATAACATCAGGAGTCGCTAACGGAGTTGTCGTGGGGCTCTTTAGCTTCTCTCTTTCAATGACTTTGCCGAAGGAATCATCTAATCAATACCGATTTATGCGGAAGACGTGTGGCTATGGATAGTTATACGTTGTGACGATGCGTAGCGACTAAAAGACTTGTTGAAGCTCGAATAATGAGCACAAGTCAACAGATGATTTAGCGTCCGGGAGTCGTATTATGTTTCAGCAACCGAGAGGGGCTGTAGAACTACTTCTGAGGACAATGTCTCATCAACAGTACAGCGGAGCAAGACTAAGGTCACACACCAACACACTTGTTACGAGTGGCAATTATTAAGCCATGCAGTCAAAACCTGTGCAACGCCTCACTCTACCAGGATGCAGCTAAGCATGTTCAACTCTGAACTACTAATGTGACTTACATCCAACCGTCTTAGGGCAAAAATAACATCGGAACAACCCATCTTCAATGTTCTATCCACTGTCTAGTCTAAAGGTTGCCTATTAGTTATTAGCACTCCTAGTATCAGATATCCAGTTCTGTCACCGATGCCATCACTTTTTAATACGCCCGTCTGAGTCCACACTACAAATCGTGGTTTTTTATTATTTATCGCCATTTAGGTGATTATCCACATATCTTAGCATTATGATCCAGCAGCACTCAGTTCACAAACGACTGTCCAGCCATGTAGTAGCTGTTACATATTACAAACTATCGGAAAAGCACTCACCACTTTTGAGTGATGATTTGATCAAATGGAATCAGGAAGAAAATAAACACCCAAAAGCGTCTTAATACATGATGGAGTCCAAAATGTATTCGCTTTCAACAGACAAAGTGTTTTGCTACTCAAAGTCAACAATTGTTCTCAAAAATACAAATTACCTTTAGAGTGTATTCGGTACGCTTCTGTAAATTGAAGGATTTAAGAATATTGAATCCTTTACAACAAACAACCTAGTTTGAGCCAATTATTTTCGTTGTGTTTCTTGACTTGATTTTAGGATACGATCACAGATTAAATCTAAGCGATCCCTCAAATCTCAAGTACAGTAAACAACCTTGGAAGCAACGCAATAACATCGTATACGCGCAATGTAGAACCATTTTTAGAAGATTGTATAAACAAAACATTTTTTATGCATGCGTCTTACTTTTCCTTGTATTGATCAATCACTAGACTCTCATAATAATTATAAGGTCATTAAGCTTTCCAACTGATGACTAAAAATTTTTGGTTTTTTTTCTATTTATATTCATAATGTGTCTAAAGCCTTCTTGTTTTCATTATGTTTGTGTTTATTCAGAAGTTTATTTAGTTTTAGATGTTTTCGTTCTCAATATTTTTCTATCGAACAGGTTTAGGCGAATATCATTTCGTACTTTTTACTCAATAGTTGGTTTTCAGCTTTTGAGATTTTCATTATGATAATGAGTTAATAGCTCAGAGCAGATCATTTTTTTATGCTTATCGAGCTCGCTTATAATCTACAATAGCTATTGGGGTAGCACATTGTCAACATAAATAAAATCAATGAACCCATGATATAGGCAGTCTATTCATTTCCTGTAAACATTGTGAAGGCGAATTTTTCGATAAAAACTTAGACATTAAGTATGCGTGTCATCAACAAAGTTAGCCATCAGCTAAATCAATATGATCCTAAACAAAAGATTTATACCCCAGAAAGTTGCATTATATAATCCTAGTCATTTCAAGTGTAATTCATAACGAAATTGGCATTTCCATCTCACAGTTATGAAAGATAAAATGGGGTCGTATTAGGTGGTAATAAAACTGCAGCTGTTGATAGAAATGACACTGTGTGTTTGACCGAATACACTTAATAATAGTCACTTTGTTAAGTATTAGTGAAAGGTTGAGATAACTTATGAGATATTTTCGTTTGTCATTTATGAGTTTACCTTCGTAATTTCAAGTTCCTCTGTTTTTATTGTAAATATATATATATACATATCTTAGTGGATTGTAAAAACTTTCTATCTATGCTTTTGACGTCAAAAATCTCATTTTCTTAAACTGTATGTTGGTTGAAATGAACGGATTCCGAACATCACGAATTGATGATGAGGTCTTACTGTTTAAAACTCACCTTCATATCTGATTTTCTGTGGCCCTAAATGCTACACAACTATGGAAGGTTGTTGCTCTGTGACATATTTTTCTTAAATTAACGCTTTGTATTGTTAAGTTTGAGTGTTATTCCACAAAACTTTCATCGTAGATTACTGTATCACATCTGTGTTGGAAGCAACAGGATGCTTCAAACAGTGATATGAGTCAAGGACAACAATCACTAAGATATAACCAATGATGTTTGTTATGTATTCCACTAACTCTTGCTGACATGGAGATTTTTTGAATATTTTTAGAGCTAACTAAAAATAACTGCCGTGTTACTATTTAAAAAAGTTTAAATCCTCATTTATTTTCGTGACAGTTACGCGAAATTTTCATGCTACGGAACAATATTAAATGGTAGATTATTATCTCTATCAGATACATTCTTTTCTGATGGTGACATACCTGCACACGCGTTAATTCTGAACTACATTTTAAAATTAAATAATAATTAAGCATTTTTATTAAATTTCAATTAAAAACTGGATGACATTAGAGTAATATGCATTTGAAACACCTATATCCTATACAATTATGTAAGAAAATTATGTCGCGAAAAAATGTAAACAAATTAAACATTGTATATGGTTATCTGGGTATCAGTTTTTGATTGAAATCAAGTAAACTAATGTACCAAAAGCTACTTATTGCGTTGAATGGTTGGCAAAATATCATTCTGTCTGAGTTTGTTAATAACAGTGAAATTGCATCTTTGACGAACTGGTTTGTCCCAGGTAGTAATCACAGAGTGAACTAGAACTGTACGTGAGTAGAAGTTAGTTAAAATATTTAAGAGCCTTCCTTTTCAACAACGTGAGTTAACTCATCTTCTTCTTGCAACTGTAATTTTTTTGTTGCATAAATATCTCACCGTATGTCAGTAAAAACCAACACTGATTTTATAATTTCCTTAGGTTGATGTTCAAACATTGACTTTTATAAGAAACAAGGCTTTTGTTATTTAAGTCTTCATAATTACGTGGAGTATTCATATTTGTTCGTTACACGATAGCAGAAATTTCCAGTGCAGAGCGATTGGTATTTAACGCCTTGGTACCCCCAGTTACATTGATTGAAAAACCAGAACATTAGAGAATAAGTCTTCATTTTACTATTGTGAGCAGAAGAGAGTGAAGCACGATGTAATCATTCAAACACACAATACCTCTCAACATTCTACACAAGATTGTGGCGACTTAAGTTATCTAGCTAAAAGATGATTTTACAACTTATGTATACACGTAGATAAGAAAGCTTAAGTATTCATTTACTTTCTTATTCTTTTATAGGGATTATATTTCCTATTATCTTATATTGAATGTTGAGAGACATTGTGTGTTTGAATGATTAGCAATTTCGCTCCAACTGTCTCCTGTGCCCACCTTAAAATAAAGACCTATTACCAAAGATTATTGTTTCTTCTGTTAAAATAGAACGGAACGTACCTAGCTATTAAACTGGTGAGCCCTATATTAAACACTATACTTAACGTTTTATTGTACGTTAAATAAGCCTTCTGTTTTTGCAGTAATTTAGTTTACACATATATATATATTATATATAGTATTTCATTTTAATCGTTAGGTACTACTATTAGACTCATTGTTTTCCGTTTCTATTACATTATTATATTGTTCATAACATGTCAGACTCAATTTCAACTAAAAGCCTTGAGGATATGTCAGCGGTAGACATAGACACCGTTATGACTGCCAGAATTCGATCGTAGTGATCCTGAGTTGTGGTTTGCTCAGCTAGGGCATTATTTCACGAGACACAATATAAAATCTGAAGGAGTTCGCTATCGAGACTTATGTTCAGTCCTACCTCCCTCAGTAGCCAAAGAAGTCCGTGACTTGATTTTGAGTCCACCAACACCACAACCATACACCATCCTAAGACGAGAAATAATGATACGTCTATCATTATCAGATAGACAAAGAATTCAAAGGCTTTTCCAAGGAGAAACATTAGGTGATAGGTCACTGTCACAGTTTTTGCGTCATCTCCAAGCTTTAGTAGGCGACAACACAGTGGGTGAAGCAGTCCTAAAACAAGGATGGATACAAGCTCTTCCATGCTACGTTCAACACTGTTTGGACGCACAAGATCCTGACACCTCTCTATCTTATTTAGCACGGATCGCGGACCGGATAATGGAAAGAGGTCCCCCGACTGCATCACGTACGGTACATCACACTCACAAAGCGGAATCAACAAATGATCCTGTCATAGCACAACTAATTGAGAGTGTTAAAAGTCTCACAGAGGCTGTCAGTAAAATACAAACGAGTGACAGAAATAGAAGCAGGTCACCACAACGACCAAGATCCAAATCAAGGAACAGGTCGCAAGGGTCCAGACAATCTGGACAATTTTGTTGGTATCACTGGAAATTCGGTGCTCGATCGACCAGATGCAACCAACCATGCGCCTGGCCCAAACAGACTTTGAAGAACCAGGGAAACGAATAACCCCTCCACAGGTTGCGACAACTAAGGAGGGGTGCCTAAACAGTCGCTTATTTTACGTTAGAGACAAATTCAGGCTTGAACTTTTCGGTAGATACTGGTTCTGCACTTAGTATCATTCCTAAGAATAAAACTGAGTTGGGTCGAGAAACTTCCTCAATTACACTTCAAGCTGCCAATAAGACTAAGATCGCGACGTTTGGGCAGAAAACGTTGACTCTAGATTTGGGGTTTAGAATACAATTTCCTTGGGTTTTCACTGTAGCCGATCTAGATCTGGCAATATTAGGGATGAGTATTTTAGAGTGATATGAATTTCTAGTTGACACTAAAAAACGACGTTTGACTTTAAAAGAAACTTCGAAATTCACTAAAGGCATAGAAAGTAATATCACATCTCTAAACTTAATACAAACTCCGCCAGTAACAACGGAAAAGTTCCAAGATATACTCGCGGAATTTCCAAACCTAACTTAACCGAACCATCAACCATTCAAAAGTAAGTTAAAGGTATGCCATATAATCAAAACGGAAGGCGCACTTGTTTTCCCTAAACCTAGGAGACTAGCACCTGATAAACTTAAAATAGCTAGAGGCGAGTCCGATTACATGCTACAGCTGGGCATAATACGTCCATCTGATAGCCAGTGGGCATCTCCTTTGCATATGGTTCCAAAAAAAAATAAAGGCGATTGGAGACCGTGCGGGGATTATAGAGCCCTTAACCGTCAAACGGTACCAGACAGGTACCCGATATCACATATACAAGACTTTACGAATGGTTTACAGGAAATGAAGGCATTTACTAAAATCGACTTAGTCAGGGCATATCACAATATTCCAGTAGCTGAGGAAGATATTCCGAAGACAGCTATCACAACACCTTTTGGATTATTCGAATTTGTACGCATGCCATTCGGCCTACGGAACGCGGCACAAACATTCCAAAGGTTTATGGATAATCTACTTCGAGATATGCCGTTTGCTCAGGGGTACATTGAGGACTTACTGATTGCCAGCCCGGATTTAAAATCACACAAACAACATGTGAGAGCAGTGTTGGAACAATTAAATCAAAATGGCATGAACATTCATCAAAGTAAGTGTGTTTTCGGTGTATAAACATTAGAATTTCTTGAGCATACCATAAGCCCTGAAGGAATTACACCAATCAAACATGAGGTAGACACTATTAAACAATACCCTATACCAAGCTCTCTGACACAACTTTGATGTTTTCTAGGTGTAATAAACTTTTATCGCAGATTCATACCCGGTTGTGCACAACTAATGCAACCACTGACGGATTTGCTCAAAGGAAAACCGAAGGAATTCAAGCTAACCTCTGAGGCTGTCGAAGCTTTTAACGAGTTAAAGGATAAACTTGCTCGAACAGCTACATTAACTTATCCAAATTCTCATTACGCATTTGCTTTGATGGTAGATGCTTCTGACAAAGCTGTAGGCGGTACTCTTAACCAACTAGTTAAAAACGCCTGGAAACCGATCGCATTCTTCTCAAAGAAACTCGCTTCAGCAGAGACGAGATATTCTACTTTCAGTCGAGAACTCGTCGCAATCTACCTGACCATCAAGCATTTCCGACACATGCTCGAAGGCAGGGAATTCACAGTTTATACGGATCATAAACAGTTAATTAATGCATTAAAAGCGAAAGCCGACAAATACTCACCTCGAGAAGTCCGACACCTCGACTACATATCACAGTTCACTAGTGATATACGTCACGTAAAAGGTCAAGACAACCAGGCGGCAGATGCATTATCAAGATTAACAATGAATATAATACAACAGTCAACAATAAATTTCGAGACTTTAAGAGACAGCCAGGAAAATGACCTAGAATTACAAAACTTACTGTCAACTAAAAGCTCTAGTCTCAAACTAAAACAGCTTCCGTCACCTATGAAAGATGTTATGATTTATTGTGACACAATGAAGGCGGTGCCCCGACCTTTCGTTCCTAAAAGTATGCGACGATTAGTATTTAGTAACTTTCATTCGTTGTCTCACCCTGGAGTGAAATCCTCGACTAAACTAATTAATGCCAAATACATATGGCCGAATCTTCAGAAAGATGTACTTAAATGGGTTAGAGAGTGTTCGGCGTGTCAACAATCTAAAATTAACCGACACACAAAGTCACCCATTGGAAGTTTTCCCCAACCGGATTCACGCTTTGCACACGTCCATATCGACTTAGTAGGCCCTTTACCACGTTCAAATGGTTTCACTTATCTATTTACATGTACAGATAGATTCACAAGGTTTCCTATAGCCGTTCCAATCACGGACATCACAGCCGAAACGGTGGCTAAGGCCTTCATGCAGAACTGGGTGACCATTTTTGGTACACCTGTAACAATAACAACGGACAGAGGAGCGCAGTTTGAATCTGAACTATTCAACAACTTAGCTAAACTTCTAGGCTCCAACAGAATACGTTGCGCGGCATATCACCCTCAGGCTAATGGGATGGTAGAACGGTTCCATCGTCAACTTAAGGCTGCTCTTATATCTCATTCAAACCCCAGTCAGTGGACAGAATTCCTCCCATTAGTTATGTTGGGAATTCGAACAGCTGTCAAAACTGACTCACAATGTTCAGCAGCAGAATTAGTCTTTGGGACCACCCTTAGACTACCAGGTGAGTTTATTAATCCTCACACTGACAGTAAAACAATCGATTTAGGAACTTATGCAGACCAACTAAGGGACCAAATGTCTAAGCTTAAGCCAATTAACACTCGTGAACAGTCACGAGCGACATTTTTACCTAAGGATCTAAGCAACTGTTCACACGTCTGGATAAGATGTGACAAAGTAAAAGCACCACTTAGCCCTCCTTTTGAAGGTCTATTTAAGGTTATTTCTAGAAAACCGAAATGTTTTGTAATTCAGAAACGAGGAAACATCGACTCAGTAAGTATTAATAGGCTAGATAATCAACCCCCATACGTGTTGTTAAATTGCTTGACCGACCAAACAATCACGAAATTAAAAAATGAAAACGTTAAGGCTGTAAAAGTGGCTAAAAGCGTTAGATGGGCACAACCGATTATCCAGGCAGGGATGCTCACAGTTTTAGTTTCAGTCTGAAATGTAATCACGTAACTTCAAATATCACAAGTTTCAAAATATTGAATGTAAAAAATAAATTAAATAAAAAGAAAGAGTATTTCTCTCTTAGCCCTATATCAACAAAACGTTGTCAAAATAGTAGTAGTCCTAAGTATTATTCTACACACTTCCCTGCGGACTTCATCTTCTGATATATGAACGATAAAGTCAATTTTTATTTAAAATGAATGGTACTTAAGCAATATATTCCTAAACAATCCTTTGAGTTCTATAAGCCGCAGACCTATCAACGGTGGTAAGGCACATTACGCTTCTTCCGCGGACTGACCAACGATTGAAACACCATTCCTAAGTAAGTAGTAACAGCAATAAGGGTGAACATTTTCAAAAATTAACTAGGTCTCTATTGCAAAATACATTTGAAAGATAAACACACTTATAACAAAGAAATTAATTGGTTTAAAAAACGAGCTAATCATACAGATATTAGTCTTACTATCTTTATTGCTAAAACTAAAACTGACATTAAACCATGAAATTAAGTTGTTTAAGTGTATTACAAAGTGGTTAGTACTCACTTAGTGGCAATACGAACAACATGGAAAGTATAATAAGTGAAATTCAGCATTTGAGTGAACGATTTGTAACGTATATTCAGCGTGTAAAACTTCTACAAAATGAGAAAGATGTGAGTTCACTCAACGAGGCAATACGTAGTTTGGAAAATGACCTTAAATTGCTTCGTGTATCTTATGAATGCCATATAAATCACCTTGTTACTACACTTAATATTGTAATGGATGAAAAAAGAGATTTGGAAGATGAACTATTAGCAAGGAAGGAGAACGACACTCATTTCCTGGACAGGTTATTTATAAATGTCTAATTTGTTATTTTAGTAGGATTTCAATCGAATCATCAAAAAATGCTAAACTTCTTCTAGAGATAAGTTTTCTTAAAACGGATATTTCTGAAAAAAGTAGTCAGATTACTGCATTGAAATTGCATATTCAACAATTGCAGGCAGATGGGGGTGAAAAGGATTCAATAAAAACAAAACTTACAGAGGAGATAAATCTTTTGAAACAGAAGTACCTGTTATTAATACTTTTATAAAATTGAAGACTTTCAGTATCTGAAGATTTGCATGCCGAAACTGCTAAACAACTTCAAAGTGCTTTGCTGAAGTTAAGTGCCCAAAAGAAGTTTACAAATGAGGTAATATATCTTCAGATTATTGTATTCACTCATTACGAAGGTATTCTAATTTTAGAATATAAACACTCTTTGTTTTCTAGCGCCTTAGTCGGAGTCAAAACAGAGTACAGTGGTATATTTCTCAGTTTGCTGCGAAGGATATGCAGGTTGAAGAGTCTCGCCAGAAGGAGGCCTCAATTTCCACTGTCATCTCTCAACTACGTGCCAAAACTCAGGAAGAACTTGTTCAATATCGTCAGAAGGTTGCAGAGATTTACAAAAAATCAGTAAGCTGTGGTCGCAATTTTTGTTCTTCTAGAATTTGCTTGCATTTTATTTGACTTTTGAAAGAATCTGTATACTGTTTTCTAGCTATCAAGTTTTCAATCTCAGTTAGTCTCAGAGAGGGAAGAGAATCAATTATTGAAATCCAAGTGTCTAGAGAATGATCAGAAATTGCTTAACTTACAACGACAAATAGCTGAGCTGAATTCAAAAGTTTGTTCTGTAAAGTATATGTAATTTCTTAGGTTCATAGCGCCGAACATCATGCTGAACTTCTTCAGAATTCTTTAGAAAGTCTGAGCAGAGAGCATATTCACTTGAGAAAGAAATATGAGAAAAAAATCCAAGAGCTAGAGGCTTCTATAAGTTCCAATGTTTCAGATGTTGAATTAGCGCATAGTAAAGAGCAGGATATCCTAAAGGAGCTGGAGAAATTTAAAGGCATTTTGGAAATTGCAGAAGAACGCCTTGGTTCAAATGTGTCTAACAAGGAAGTGTGTTCGGATGATGTAATGAAGGATAAACAAGAAGATTCCAAACATCTGGCTAGCAACAGAAAGTAAGCTATTTATGTTGACCACAGCATAACTCAGTGTTAGTATTATTATTTAAAAGTATATATCAGGAAATGTAAATGTTCTATTCTATTATTTAAGTTGGATTGTGACTGGCAAGCAGGATTCAAGCTTATAAGTTCTGTTCTATTTTTGGTAAAAATAGTACATTAAAACAAAGATATTTGATCATGGACTACAACTTTTCACAAATTCTCATTAGGTTTTGCATTTGTAAATCAAAATTTATTAATATTTCTATTTAAAAGTCAAGTTTAAGAGGGGAGAGAAATATCTTTTAAAACTGCGATGTATTAAATTGAGATCGCCAGCAAAATAGATTTATTAACACCGAATGATAAATTTTTAAAATCAACTCTACAAATTTAGTGTGTTAATTATAATTATAAAGGTAATTGTCAAAATAAATATATTGAGGCGAAATAATTAAACACAAATACACGTAAAAAATGTTAGTAAATTATTGACTAGTGACTCGCTGTGTAAATTTCTTTCAGAGGCCTGCTTATTTTTTAACTGACTTTTTTGTCGCTGTTTTACTTGACTGTTGGTTTGACAATCATTTGGTTTGTTTCTGTTTTCGGTTACTAAAAGGCTGACAAACTACAATCAACGTAACTGAGTTATTTATTTTAACCGTCAGTATTGAAACTCAGTTGTCTCTATTACTAGTTAGACATTTTGATGGTTACTGATTTCAACTTTTCGACGCTCTATTTATCCAGTTACGGATATTATTTAACATTAGTGAAAGTTGTTAGTACTCCAAGCACTTTGTAGTCTTTTAAATCAAGCCTAAGTAAAATGGTTTCACATATGACATCTGTCATCATTTGCCTTAATGTGCATACACATTTTATTGTGAGATTTGTGCATGCAGAAGATAAATCAGATTTTATATAATTGGTATCATTATGAGCTGTTCCATTTAAGATAAAAATCATTTTGCCTTTCAGAAATGAGATTAACGGAACCTGTAATGAAAACATTGCTTCACGTCTAGGTTTTAGGACTTCATCAGAAGATATTCAGTCTAGTGTTACGACACCAATTGATGAAACTCACAATGTTTTTCAAACTAATAGTACCGAATTACGACATATAGGTCAAATAAACTTGGGAATTGAAAACTGTAATCAAAATAGTCCTGAAAATACATTGATGGACAAAAATACCAATGGTACAATATGTGAGAGCTCAAGAACATCACTGTGTTTATCAGGATCTAAGTAAGTGGCCTTATTTTATGTGCCCATCAACACTTAAGTAAACAGTTGATGAATGTTTAAAGTACAAAACTTTAGGAATGATTATTACTAATTCTACAAACAGAAGTTGTAGTTAGTCGTAATAAATAGAATTTTTGCACTGAAGCAATTCGCTTTTAAATTGTATTGTTTTCAGATATTAGAACGATTGTTTATTAGCACCCCATCAAATAGTGTTAGGTTAACTAATTCTGTAACAGTAGGATTAGTGGAATAAGATAGAACAGTTAAGTAAAAGGATATGTTAATGTATGGAGGGGAGTCCAAAATCACAACAGTTTTATTAAAGTGTTTTATAGTCAACAATAAATCATTAGCTCTTGTCAGCTATCTCTTTTGTTACTTCATTTCTACCTGTTTAAACCATAGTTGTTATCACATTGGTAACAAAAATAGTCTACTGCTTTATTTAGTCTTATTTCTATTTAAACTAAGTGTATTAATTATTATTTTATAACAGTTCTAAAATTGGTAGCACAAAATAATGGTAAGAAGATGCATAAATATGTTTAAAAATTGCCCGAAGTATTCATATTGGAATTCGAAATCATTCACCTTGTCATTCCAATATCAACCAAGAATCCATTTAAAACAGCTTATCTTGTCAACATGTGTATTAGTCGTTATTACCTTAATGATTATGATGTTAATTGAGGCTAAGCTGAATGGAAAATTGTGTAATAACATTTTGTAGAATTAGCTAGAGGGAGAAATAAAATGATTGGTTCACATACACTCAAAATAAATGAAATACTTTTTTAAAAGGCAATTCTAAAAGATAGTTATTCATTTTGAATTACCCAATATAATACCGAACTCTATCAGTTGCGACTTCATACTAGAATTTAAAACATCCTGAAGTTGATCAATAATAAACTGATTATTGTAGTCAGATTAATGTATTTCATACAGATGTGTATTAAGTATAGTTGTTTGCATTCATCACAGGTTGGTGTGAAAATTGGGTATCTTTGAAATCACTGTTTTATCTACCTTAACCTTCAGTGGTATGCTATCGATACCATTCTGGGACAAATGCCAGAAACTGAACTTAATACCAAACTCTACAAACCACTGCAATTTAATTTACTAATTTATTATTAATGTTTTAATGTGAATGGATAATCTCTTAGTAACTAAATAAGTTGATTACCATTTAAAAGGGAAAAGAATTCGGCAGAAAAGATTTTCTTTTTCAAAAAACTCACCAACGTTATCTGTACATTTCTTATTTATAATGATGGACTTAACAAAAATATATTCTGGTTTTAGTAAAAATAAAGAAATGGATTACATCATGAAACGCTACAGTAAGTGTGCTACAATCTGTTACGTAACAGTTTAAAGGGTAATAAGAACAAGTTATATTGATTTTTCCCTGAATAGATATGAATAAAGTAACGAAAAAATAACAACTAAAAACTGGATTTAGGTGGTTTGTAGAAATTGGGATTAAGTTTTAATTGATTGAATTCGTCCCAGACTGATGTTATTTGGGTAACATCAAATACTGGGGAGTAGTGAACAGCTGTTTCATCCTAGTAGATAGCTCTTCAGCATTAATCACCATATATTCCACCTCAGGCGCTTCAGGTTTACAGGAAGCCCAGTCATCTGCCCCACTGGGCTGGGCTGCAATTATAAGGGAATAGATAATTAAAAGTTTAGATTCATGACAAATCAAGAAATATAACCGTGATCATACTAAGACAACGGCTTGCATATGCCCCCCCCTTTCACACATACTTCAGGTTTAACAGTAGAAATTGACAACGCTTCTGTAGTGCAGTTTCTCACCTTGGTTGTTTGACTATGTAGACGAACTTGAAGAAACCTTCTGGTAGAACAAAAGAACCGGTATCAACAATTCACATCGACAACTCACTGTTCTAAAGTGTGTTTTTGAAGGGCAAGTCACGAAATGTTATAGACATGTTTGGGGAGCACTCACTTTATGCAGTCAATATATCCTGTTCCACTCAAGTAAGTCTATTATAGGTCTCAACTGAACATGAATAATTCACTAAACCATGTGACTATTAAATGACTATTGACAATTCCTAAACCTATTAGAAATAGGTTTCACACTCACAACTGAACTTATTTCCACCAGTTCCTCCACTTTTTATAAATGTTAGTAAGGCAAGAAGAACACGACTGTAGAATAATAGTTCATGAATTCATTTTACTTCGTGGTTTTTCTTCAGCTACATGCAATCTAAAATTAATTACAGTCATTTATAAAGAAAACGAGTATTCATATATTCCATCAGAAATCTCGTGAATAAATATGAAGTTGACATGTACATGTAGACCAATAAGAAGATAACCTTATAAAAAAGAAAAATAATTCACACACATACAATCAGTTGAAACCCAAAGGTTCTAGGTTGTCTTATCTGTATGGCTTACCAAAATTACATAGACCTGCTATCCTATTCATATCAGTACTATCAATCGTCAATTCTTCATTCTATAAACTTACCTGTTGGCTAGAAAAACGGTTATAAACTATCAAGATTATCTGTTCATAATGCTAGAGATACATTTCAATCTTTACAGGTGTTAAAAAATGCTAAGTTATTTGATAAACTCATACTTTCACTCGACATATCATCATTGCTTACTACAATCCTTTTCGAAGAAATTATTCAAATAATCTGTGAAGGAATTGATGTTTTCTAATTGACAAAAGACTTAATTTGAACAACTCTTATTGTGATGAATAAATGATGTTTATTTACAACTCACCAGCATCTTATGTTACCAAATTGATGAAATTTATTTGGAGGGTTGGCTAGGTGAGATCATAGATGATATATTAATGGCCGATTTAGGACAGACAAAGATGAAGTCGGTAATATATGAGATGGTGCTATATGTCAGACATGTTGATGATACTCTTGTTGCCTGTATTAGTTACATTTATCTAATTCGTTGAAACTTCTTATTCAAGTTCATTCTAATATACGATTTACTATGGAACATGAACAGTTTTTTCCTGTTTGACTACACATAGTACTGTTGAATAGTTTGAATACAGTAAAAATTAAAAGTTGGACCAGAATAGCATGACAATCCATTTTGATTTTACTCATTTCTAATCAGCTGTTTACAACGTGTAATTTAAATTATAAAATAGAAATTTAATCTACTTATGTAATGAAGTTAATTGGGAGAAGCTGATATATAACAGGTGATAACTGATACAGGCAACAAATGTATCATCAATATGTTTGATATATAGCACCATCTCACATACTGTCGACTTCATCTTTGTCTGTCCTAGATCAACCACTTAATATATCATCTATGATTTCACCTAACAATCTCCCCATATCAATTTCATCAATTCGGCAACATAAAAAGCTAGTGAGTTGTATGTACAGCTGGTGAACATTGTCATGATGTTAACAAAAACTCTACTATTTTGAAAGATCATTTTGAGAATAACACATAGGGTATGATGAGAAAATAGAGTTGCTAGTGCCTTACTGTTGGTATTTAAAGTTAGCATTAGGTTTAAAGTCCATGATTTAGGTTTAAATTAACTTTAAGGATTAGATTATAGACTAAGATGATATTTAAAGAAAGCATTTAGGTTTGAGGTAGATTTCCATAGAGAAGTAAACTGTAATTATTCCTATTTTAACGTAAACTTGCACACTAACATTAAGTCCTAATAAGTATTATTTTTTCTCTTTTCAACCAATCGTTTTTATACTCTGCTTTTTGACTGGTGAGAATTGTTTTGAAATCATGTCTAGAGTCAGTCAGTTTCAGACACTATACTTCAGTTCAAATAACGTAAGGATGTTATCACCGCTAATATGTACTGATCGTCTCACTGTATTACAAAATGATTTAAATGAGTATTCTATCAATTGATGTTGACTCCACCCCCTCCCCTACAAATGGTATAGCTAGTTAAGCGTTCGCTACAAAAGCCGAAATTTCTGAGTCCGATTCCCTAGTGGAATCAAAGATGCCTAAGACTGAACAATTTTCTCCTAAGAAGAAAACATCAGTTCAATGTTCCCTGGTTTTCAATAGTAACCAACTAATATCAATCCGTAACAAATAATAAAATTGACCGAATGGTTATTTATTTTCATAAGATTATGATCAATATTGTTTATTAGTTCATTCAAATTGTCCTATTTTTCAATTTAGTTAAGTAAGGACAAATCTTTTATTACCACTAAATGATGTTGTTAAGTTCTTTGTCTGTCTCTTACAGTTGACCTGCTAACTGTTTGCAATTTAAACTTTTGTTTTCTCAGTTCATTCAATCACGTGAATGTAATAAATAGAAATATTATCTCATTATTTTTTTATTAATTGTAAGCATATTTCAAAGTAGAAGTCTTGTTAATTTCTTGTGAAAATGTAACTATGTAGCTTAGTGAGGTTCAGTGTCGATTGTTGACATTCGATGACTAACTGAAGGAGACTACATGCGAACAGTTTACATGGTAGTAAAGCAAACAAAGCAACTATAAGCAAAAACTCAGTTAAATCATTCAAAATCCTTCACGTATAATATCTAATTTGGTATTCATATGCATCGTACAAGTTCTACATTGTATTATCTGTAGAAAGATCATTATTCTCAGTATGACTAAATTTGTGGTCGGTTATGTTAGTGGTGGTGGGGGGGGGGGAAGGAGAAGTCAGTTCAGGAAGTGGCTAAATATACGACTATAGAATATCAGAGAGTTGTCCTATGCACATTGCACGTTAAGATTGTTGAATGGGAAGATCTGAAAGACAATAAAGTCGTCTCAAGGGAAACGCGACTGGTTTATTTTGTATAGTTATTTTAGAAGACTTACTAATTCTTTTAGAATTAGAGGTTCAGTGTTATCTGTAGCCCTTCAGTCAACAATTTAAAAAAACTAACTTAAAACCAGTGCTGAACAATCAACATGTTAGAAAAGTGAATAAAACAAATGTCACCATTAGCCCAGTAAAATCATTCGAAAGCAATCACTTATAAAATCTAAATTGGCGCTTAAATGAGTTATTAGTCAATTGATGTGTTGGTAATAATATTATCCTTTAAAACAATTTATTTATTTGAAATTAAAAAAAAATCATTGAATAATTGTACCAAAGGAAACGAATGGTAGAATTTCAGTTTGTGTTATGATAAAAATAATAGTCATTTAATAAGTCAATGAACAATTGATATGTTGTACATGTTATTTACTACTGAAATAAATAAACACAATTAGTATGTTGGTTGTATTCTTAATTTTTTTTACTACTTTGTATTAAGCGCTATTGGTAGTTTACAAATATGTGAAATTGATCCAAATGGTCAGTACTTACTTTTATGGAATTCAAATACAACCAAGGTAAATATGATTGCTGATTATTTATTAATCTAGTTAGTTGTATACTATGAATTAGTCTGATTTAGACAATCATTTAAAAATTGGGGCAGACGATGCACAGCTGTTTTGTCCTAGCATAAGACTTTTCAGCAGTGGGCATCCACGACCTCACTAGGGATCGTGCTCATGATCTGTTTCTACGGCAAACACTTTATTGTAAGATCACTGAACTGGTTTCCACCGATTATTATTTTTAACTAAGCCAATTCGCTGTATATTTACGCGACCTCATCAGTTGCCATCGATGGGAAACTGTCTCACACTCGATAGAGTTGAGCTCCACTGGTCACGACTTTTCATTTGAACTCTAGGAATTACCTCGATAAGTTAGTTACTGGTGGACTGATATTGATCGTATTTGGGTGTTTTGAAGATTTGTGGATGGTAATTTGATTTTACGAGTTAGTCTGAGCTTTAGTGAAGTCCAGCTATGTCGAGTATGAGGCATTTATCCACCGATGATAATGAGTGAGGTTGCGTAAATATGTGGAGAATTAATTAAGTTACGATTATCAACCGTTGGCAACCAGTTTGGTGATTTAGTGGTAAAGCGTTCTCCGTGGAACAAGAAGGTAGTTGATGAACATAGCTATCGATTGTTGGTTGCTGGTTTCCAGCAATTGTCTAATTTGTTCGAATTCGTGATATCAAATTAACATTCAACAATCCTACTTTGAACTGTCACAATACTTATTATCAATTACATAATAAATCGGTTATATTGGTACAGTCATATTCAGTCTGTATATCAGGTGTTACTGTTAACTGTCTAGTTCTTCAATTCACTTATTTCTTTTTAAGTCATCGTATGTTTAGAATATCATCTCAGTTTTCATGGTGGGATTCTCATCATTATTAATTCTTACTTTCTCCATATGAATGTGTTGCTTAGTGTTACTTAATGTTAAATGATAAGTTGATCATAGTTGATTGACATTATTGATTTTATATTGTTAAATTAATGATGTCGTATTTTAGCATTCATATTGTTTGGAATACATTGAAGTTTATTGTAGTGAAGTCCTGAAATATTTCTAAATCCTTGAAAATAAATATTGAATATCGCTGTTAATAAAGCCTTCCAAGTAAATTGAGATAGAATCTTTTGAGATTTATGAAATATCCTCTTATCTTTCACATTTGTATTAAATAACATTGGCTTAAGACAAAATGTTTTCTTACTTTTGTCCGTCTGATTACAAATGACTATTTCATAGTATGTTGGTTATGGCTTTAGTTAAACAATTTGATATAATTTAAGTAAGTCACAAACAACTACTGGTATCAAATCTACAATGGAATGTGATTTCCTTTAAAGATTGCAAGTACATCTTTCTGCCTAGTTCCAAAAAACGCAAAATCTACGTCTAAGGTTTCTTACCGATTACCTCCGAAACAAATTGCTAATAACTTCTATAATTATCGTTCTTAGCTTACTAAAGGGGGTATAAAGGGAGGAACTGTATGAATTTATTATAATTTAATTAACAGTCACTGTGACGTTTACTTAAGAGAAGTGCTTTTAACAACTCTTTATAAAGGAAATTGATATTGGATTGCATAAAGTTTGGCAAAAATATGGTTGTGAAAAGGTTAATGAGTATACATTCTCCGCGGATATTCGAATGTCACCACGGACTATTTTTACTTTGTGGTCGAATAGCGCCATCCTACCATCAAATTTTCATAATGGAGGAAATGAATTTCGATGTCCAAATGTTTCGAAATGGTTCAATAGTCCAAATTATATAACTGTGGTATCAAACGCTTATGATGAGGTATTTAGTTTTGTGTTTAACATTAATTATTAAATGAATCATGCTTTCTATTTAGTATATATTGAACCCTTACCTGTGAGATAATTTTGTTCTGAAATCATGGATAAAAGTATATTTTTTCTATAGTGACAACTTACATTAAGGACTAACAACCACTGAAGAATTATTCACATTCAGTGTTTAGTGAATAGTTAATGTGGAGTGATGCTCTTTAAAGTAAGAAAAGATATTCACATCTTAAATATCATTGAAATGATCTTGTTAGTGATTGCCTGGAAGAAGTTAGCCAATGAGAATTGCGTTACAACTATTACCTGATAGACTTAGAAAACAGTGATTTGGTTTAATACTATGTCTGAGTGACAAGAGGCTACGTCAGAGGTATGGGTAGAGATAACAAGCACCAACGAATAAAAGCTAACATTGAACTGTTTTTTTTTGAATGAAAGTAATGGTTTTTAAATATCACATGCTGCATCAAACAGTAACATAAAATACGTTAAAGAATGAGCTAGAGGAGCTGTGTACAGAAATCGGTGATTAAAATAAATTTATAATAACCCGGGGATGGAAAACAGCTATGACAACAAGCTAATGAGTCTATGGAAAGCTTACAGTTTAAGGTATACAAATAGCATTGTTGTTGAGTATTCAGTAAATGCAGTGTAACAAAAGGGGTCCTGACACCACTGTGAATAGAATCTACTGATTGTGATTTCAGTTTCCTTCCCCGATATAACAAATAGGTTTAATTTGTATCATAAGAGCTAATTCTTTAGATAGTTACTTAGTTTTATAAGAAATTTATGTTCTTATTTTTAATAGATTTTAGCTTGGCTCGCTCCATCTGTACGATGTTTTACTAGCCGTGGTGAACGAGAAAATACACTACAGTATTGTAATTCACCTGGAATTCAATTGACATCAATTCCGAATCGAAATGGTTTAATGATAGCAAGGTATAAGTATGAATATTTCTTGTAAATCCTTTTAATCTAAACAGTTTAATAATTTTTAAAAAATCTTTACCAACGAATAGTGTATGATGATGAACATCTGTTTCGTTCTAGTATGAAACTCCTAGGCAACACAGACCCTTTATTTCACAAAGGAATCAAATTCAGGACCTTAAGGTCTAGTTGGTTAGTTATATGTTTAACGCCTACTTCCACTTTTACTGATTAATGACGATTAGAGCAAAATAAAATGAATGCATCTGTCGGAACAGTGTTGTGTATAGTGATAAGGATATAGAACACTAAAAATTGAAATAAGGATTAATTAGTGTTGACAAATGTCTGAAAGAAAGCAGTTACCCACAGAAGTTCATCGATAAGTATAAAACAACCAAAGTCTTTAAACATAGAGTAACTACAGCATTATAACATATCTATATTTATTCATCTTAATTATAAAGGAGATAACGTCACAAGAACAGCTTATAAAAGACCAAACTGCATGCTATCGCGAAATCGTCCTCCAGCCAGACTGTTAATCATACATTAGAGAACATGCTCATTATCTTAGTTAAAGATAGACGAGTGCCTTCTCTTTTATGTTACCTCCAACTGTGTTTGTAAATTTACGTGTCCGCCAAAACAGCTATATTAGTTGAGCAAATAGAAGAATCTGCCTAAGGTACTTTTAACATGTACCATAATGACCATGTGCAAAAGAAAGGCTCACCTTGAGTAGAGCAATCTCGGAACCTATCTCAGATACTGGATATCAGGTTGATATCTTGAAAGCCATCGACGTTATTAATAAACAGCCAAGCCCAGATCTCAAATTCGCTGAAGTTGTTACCATCATACATCAAAAACACTATTTAAGCAGTTCAAAAAGAAACAGTTATGAATCCTTCCTGCCTTGTCAACGTACTTCATGCATCAAACAGTTTGGATACTCATGTTTCTCATCACATTATTACGTCATTTTTTGACCCTATTCTGTTTTAATAATTAGTTGATTTAACGTGGTTTTGTGTAGATTGACATTTGACTTAATTTCGTTATCTGTATTTATCACAAAGTGATGTTGGTTGGGTACCTCTGAAAACCAATAAACACTTGACAGTTGTTTCGTCTCACATCCGGGGCTCTTCAGCAGCACACCATCGATCCCATCAAGGAATGTAACTGTTATGATGCGCGAAATTTGGTGGTTGGTTACCCGAGTTCCAATCACTAGTGCCTAGTTGGTAATTGTGCGTCCTCCCTATGCCAACGGAGTCCCAAGCCAGAATAGGAAGAACACGAGCTAATAGATCAACCAGACAGAATCCTATTATATTTCAAGCATTTCTTTATATATACATAAAATCAGACCACACAGCAAACTAATTAGGAAATTAACATGAATACAGAACAAAGGATGCCGACTTCTGCAAAGCATTCGAATGGTTATACATGAAAGCAATATACCTAGAATTAGTGTTTAGGCTATCGATCAGCGATTGAAGTTAAGTTTAAAATTCACTGTTAAGAATATGATCATAGGTCAGAATTTCGGACTTGAAGCCGTGCATAACATTTATAGTAGGGAGTTTAGGTTTGTCATCTAAAGTTAGGGATTTGTTGGATGATTGGAATTTAAAGTTAGATCTATAGTTGTAACCTGATTCATTTTGGTGGTATTGTTATTTAAGAATCTATATTTGCATCGATAGTGAAATATCCCAGATTATATTATGACTTCTCTACAGAAACATTCAGTACTATAAGATCTGTAGTTAAAACTTTATATAGATATGGTTATGGTTGGGACTGGGATGAATATATTCATCTATGAATAAATATTTTTCATGTACTAAAGATCTTCTTGGAGGCGGAGAGTATATCGTAATGGACTTTTTTCAAAGTGATCCATTACTTAACTTTCAGTTATTGATTTACCATGTGAAATTTCTATATTCCCTCCAATACTTCTGTTTTAATCCCGATAAATCAGGTATTTTTATCTAATTGTCCAAACTTAGTCAGTGGATTCAGACAATAATTGACTTATTCGTAAATTCGTCAAAGATCGTTTTTAGAGTCACAAATCTTGGTTCCTACATTGTTCTCCAGCCATCATAGGTATACTTTAAATTTCAACTATATTTAAGCATTTCGCATTGTTTACTAATATCAAATAACTGTTATTTAATTGATGTAGTTTTGTGAAGATTTGTATTAAGTTTAGTTGAATGGGTACCACTAAAAACCGGAGAGCACTGGTTAGCGGGACTCTTCAACAGTGCACATCTTCGATTCCACCAGGAAAGTCGAACCCAGGGTCTTCGGGGTGCCGAACTAATAACCATTTGTACTATTTGGGAGTCTTTCAATGATAGATTTCCAACTTTTATCAATTCGTGATATAATGCGATGATCATCCACTGTCATTGGTTATATCTGTCTCACTCCCGACAAGCATGAAGTCCACTAGTCACAACTACTCACTAAAACTTAAGGAACATCCTGAAGTCGGAATCGAAGTCACGCACTGTTGAAGAGACACATACTAGGAAGAAACGGTTATTCAGTGGTCTCTAGTTTACAATGGTACCGTATTAATATTAATGAATTTCTTAAATGCATAGTGGCAAGCATATTTTATCTAAAGTTCCACTCACTGTGACTCCATTAGGTCATTACAGTTATATGAAAATTCCCCAAGATTTAGTTGAATATATTGATAGAAATTGAGCACTGGGTAAATAGAAGACATTAGAAGTGAAATTCAATTTAAAATAATCTCAGCTACTGAAATTCGAAGATGGCGACGTTTCAGCTGCCTGTAATCTAGTCCGGGGTTCTTCATTGTTAATTATGTATTAAGTTATGTATTAAGGTCAATCAACCAATTCACGTTGCCCACTTTTGTAAATGTCTACAATATGAAATAGACCTAGTGTAAAAAAACGGTGTGTGTGTATAAATGTGGTTAAATAGTGGCATTTATGTACATGTCACTGAGTCTGTCTACCTTTAATTGTTATTGAGTACAACGACAAGTTAAGCCTTAGACTATGGATAGAACAAGTGTACGATAAATATACCGAATATATATCGAACAATCAGTAACCTTGTCACATAAAATAATTGGAGATAAATTCAGTACAAGAATTGTTGTTGTCATTGTTTCTGGTATAAATGGTGATAATAATGAGGTAAAAATTAACGATCACGTTTTCTTGTTAGTCACCTGTTATCAAGGTGTAGCCAACTATATCCCATTTCTTCTATTCATGCTATTTCATTTGGCCGTTACATGCATTGATTCAACTATCAATCGTTCTTCATATGCGATAAAACCTTTCTGAGGTATTTCAACTTCATCGATGTTAATTTCATGTTCTGTTTGTTGTGGCGCGTGGTTTGGATTCTTATTCGACCGCGAAAATCTCTGTCGTCAATTAATAATCTCGTCTAAGTGGACCGCTTGATTTGACTCCTAAGCTTTGACTCGACCCCCAGGCTAAAACTACACTTCAACGTGAACACGAGAGAGAAGACAGGAAATACGGCAAAATAACACTTTACTGCAAGTTGTCCATTATGTACAAAAACTAGGATATTTATATTATCATGAATGTCCTTCAGGCTTCCAGAGATCTCTACCTCCTACTAGACACAGTAGTGGTAAGATAACTGTCCAATCAGAGATATATCACGTGACTTCTCATTGGTCTAGAATTTTCTGGTAGAAGCTATCTGCGTGCTGATTGGACACAATTTTCTCTATTGATTTCTACGCCTTTGTGAACTTGTTGCAAGGGGTTTTTTGGCTCTACCCAACACTGTTTCTAAGGGGTATCATGCAATCGTTGACCTGTTTTCAAGCTTTCGAAGATTTCGGAACATGTTTTAAGCATAACTTGTTACGTTTTGATGTAACATTCAGCTGTCTAGATGTTCCAGCTAAATAGATTGCATTACACTAACTGTATTTGATTTCATAGACACTTTTATTGTTCTTCCCTAGGTATCCTATTTTTAATTTTTAATAAAAGTAATTTTATGAAGTTACTTGTAATGAAATATACTTTTACGTCTATTTTGTCAAGTATCCTTCGTGGTTTGTTCCAATGTTCCTTTATAGTAGGGGATCACTACTGTGCTAGTTCATCCTCTTGCATCGATTTTCTTCTGTCCTCAATGTTAAACATCTTGTTAATTAACTCCTTTAGGTAGTTATATGTCATATATGTTGCTAATATTACATTTATTTCATTTAGTTTTTTTTCCATCTCTGGGATAAAGCAATCACTTTTGATGATCGAATTTCTAACAACATTAACTTTGTGCGACGAGAGGATGTATTGATTGATAACTTAGATATCTCATGAAATATGTCGATTATTAGAAGATAATAGTTTTAACATTGTTGTCTTATGTTTTTTCATTGAAGAAAAGTTAGTTTAGAATCAACAGATTCAATCTGCTTTCTAACTTATTACTATCTGACATATGATAGGTCTCTTAACCATATTATTATTATTATGATCAACACCATTTAATCGAATTGATTTTTATACAAATGTAAGACGATGTATTTTAATGTTGAGTCTTGAACAGAAACTAATTAAAATAAAATATCTCCTCACCGAATTTGTTTTTGAATTAAGGTGGTTTTGAGGAGGTAGATTGATATTAAGTCTGGTTGTTCATATTTGTCTCAGACTGATGTTGAATGGGTACCAATTAAAACTGTGGAGCACTGGAAAGTTGTTTCATCCTACTACGGGACCCGTAAGCAGTGTTCACTCTCTATTCCGTGATCTGATTCACTTCATGGTCTTCAGATCTCACAGTAAACGCTTAATCATCTGCACCGCTAAGCTGGGATCCTATTTCTAGAGAGAAGTTGTGACTCATAGTATTTACTTTTAGTAGAAGCGAGATAGTTATCTCCAGTGACAATGGATTTTTATCTTGCTATATTGTAAACTTATAGAGTCAAGGCCTCTTTCATTGGACGCCGGGTAACTAGTTGGTGAAGATGCTTGTACGTTCACCATGAAACTTGATGATCTTTGGTTGAATTCCCTAGAGGGGGAAGGTGAGGGCTGGGAGTGAAGTTACACCTTGCTGAGGAGTCCTATCCTAGAGTAAAATAGCTGTGTTTAGTGTTTCAACTCAAGGTTTCATTGATTACTCTATAACGATTGGAAACAATTGACTATTCTTAACAACATTATTATTGATACTTCAACTGTAGTTTAGTTTTATTTCTTCTAGAGAGAAATCAACTAATAAATTATCAGCATCAAGGAGTCAATTACAACAAAATCCTATTAATTCATCATTGAACGAAATTGATCACATACAATTCATTAACAATGCATCAAATAATAATTTCAATGAATTATATAATGATAAAGCAGTTGAATTAATAGATAGACTAGATACTACTAAATCAATAGTCAGTAGAAATAATAATCAGAATAATAAAAATCATAATTGTATAAAACGAAAGAATTTAATTTCACTTAATCCACAACAATTCATTATAAATGATAATAAATTGAAAGTGAGTAACTTACTTTCATTGAATATTAATGATTCTATGTTATATCTTAGCAATGAAGTATTGTATTATTACAGAGAAAGGTTGTAGATTACTTACATTATGAATATATAAGTAGTAAATAATTGAAATTGCCTGAAAAGAATTTAGAAAACACTATGAACAAATGTTAGATTATAGTTAAAAAATGAAATTTAGGATGAGTGTTTCGTCCTATATAGGATACATCAGCTGGTTGTACCTTAAGTCTAGTGTTACTGTACACATACATACCTATTGTAAAAGCGTGGTTGTCTGGACTCTACAGTGTAATAATAATAATAGCGTTATTCAATATTATGCTAAGTACAATATGAATTTTCAGCATATATAGTTGGTAACAACAAGAATAGCAAAAAGGGGAATATTTGCTGAGAAACCATTCATTTCAGAAAAATTTAATAATCAGGAAATAGGCATGCCAACAGTAAAATCATCTGCAAACTTGATAAAGGTGTTATTCGCAGAACGAAAAGGAGGCAGGTCATGTAAGAAGAATCAGAAAAAAAGATAAAAGAATAGTGCCTTGAGGTATATCGATTTCTGCTAACAGTGGTAAACTAGATAGTGTTTGATATGTAGTGAACTGATTTCAAGCCTATATGTAAACATCAGTATTAGAATGCAGGTACATTCGGCTGACAAGTCTCAAATGGGACGAAACGTGCATGTTGTAGCACGTTAAAAAACTACCTTCAGTTACGCTTGTACGTTAATTTTTCATCACTTTTCTCAGATTTTCGTTTTCATTATTGTTTTATTCTATAAATAAATTTGTGCATTGCTGACTATTCATAATCCCAGAATTTTACTATTACTTTCGCTAGTATTATCGTCTACATTCAATTAATTATGCCAGCGGGAAGTAATGTAACTTGAACTTAGGTTCCGTACTTAACAATTTTAACATTCGGTGATTTTCTTTATTGTCTTCTGTATTTGTCAGTAGCACTCTTTGACTGAACTTGACGATTAATGTGAGCGAATACGGTGACCTAGGGTAACAAAGCTGATTGATTCCTGTTAGTTTTCTCTCCTCTCCCCAACCTGTTGTTTATAGTCACAAGCCAGATAGAAAGAACACACGAGTTAACCATCGGATGTCAATATGTATTCACGGATTCGTTTATATACATATTAATCCGTATAGCTGAGAAGTTAGAAAATTAACATCAATACAAAACAAAAGCAATATTAATAAGTAAGTAAGGAGAAGTATATACAGTCAACTAGTTTTAGTTGATTAATAGAACGTAATACACCAACAGTTCATACGTTTATTGAGAGGTCAGGGCGACGGGAATAGTAGAAATAAAACATTTTATGTTCGTACAAATAACCTTCTAAAGAACATTCTTCTTGATCTCAAACCATCATTAAATTAACCTATTTCACTGCAATATATTACGTAAGTTATAGTTACACAGCTTGAACGACAACATTTACCGACTACTATGAATTTAACGTATCTGCTTACTGATTCATTATCAGCAACGTACAAGTGAATAAGGAATGATTTGTCGTATATATCAATTAAATATAACAATGTAAAAATAATAGGAAGAAGAAACTAGGTAAGAAAGATAATTGAATCACCAAGGTAATTTAGAGTTGACCAATTAGACTTTGTGAACACAAATGTCGTTTTAGCTTCTTAATTTTTATGGACTCAAAGTTACTGAATATCGTTGAATTGTTTATTAATTATTCTAAACACACTTCTTATGTTCACCTCGTGTCGTATATTCAACAGGTGGTGCATGATTGAATTATGAAGATCGTATGTATCACTGAAATGTAAGATTTTGCGGATATGCACACCATAAAAGTATAGATATCCGGTTTAGTGTATTAGCTGACGTTCTAACTTGAAGAAAACGCCATCGTATTTGTAACGCTATGGTACAATTTAATAGATTCTATTTCAATTGTAAATATCTTTCATGTATATGATATGTTGTGAACTATAACCAATCATAATATACGAAATAATCACCTTACTAAAGTTTAATACACTAACATGACATAAAGACTGGTTGTTCTATGCTAGTAAGTCTTCTCTTTTGTTACTCGTCTCCAAGTAGCATAAAAGAACTCAAAAAAACTGGGCCAAACAGACAGAACTATACTTATATTTCACACATTCCTTTGTATACATGTAAAACCTGACAATATATTGAGTCAACCAACCAATTAAAAAGACAACAATACAAAGCAAGGACAACAGTGATAAGGAACCGAAGTAGCACGTATATAATCAACTAGTTATAGCTTATGGAAAGAATATATCACAACGATAACTAATATATGAGATGGGGGTTTACAGCAAAGGAAGTATACAAATAGTATAAATTAAACGTTCTGTGCAAATGCAACGAAAAAATATATTTATCTTCTGGAAATTAATTATTTTGATTGACCTCATTTATCAGTATACACTTCAGTCCTATATCACTTAGTCTGATATAAGCTTTAATAACTCAGTGATGACTATTAAATGTTGTATCTCGAGATCAAATTCACCAAGAATCATCAACTCTCTCAAGATTACAGATATAACTTATTGTTAACAAGGATCAAATAACACAAAACCTAAATAAATCAGGATTTCCTGTCAAGTACTCCTGAAGCCACCTCTGAGAACATAACACTTTAAGCATTTATGTGATTTTAACTAAACGGTTTTAACTGATTGAATACGTCACAAATTAATGTTGGCAGGGTACTATTGAAAACCAGGGAGCACTGGATAGCTCTTTCATTCTAGTGTAGAACTCCTCAGTAGTGCACACCCTAGACTGGTTGAGTTCAGACTTGTTGAGAGTGAGATAACTATCACTAATGACAATGGATGGTCGTCGCGCTACATATCACAAATTGATGGAAATGGAGCCCTTGGATGCTGGCTCATTGGTGCAGATGGTTAAGTGTTCTCCAGCCTGAAGCCCTTTGGGGCAGGATCTAGGCTGCGCACTGTTAAATTCGTCCCAGACCAAAACGAAACAGCTGCCCATTGCTCCCTGGTTTCCAATAGTACCCTGCCAACATCAATTTGTGACGTATTCAATCAGTTAAAATACCAGTTCCCACAGACTATCTAGATACAATTAAAAGGTTTTTTACAATTTTTGTTTACAATAAACTGCTACTATCATGTTTACTTTATCAATTAAGTCAATATGAAGTATAGCTAGCATGTTACTTTACTACAGACTGATTATTAGGTGTCAATATTCTAAAAGAATATTATGTTCAATTCAATTGAAGATTTTATGATACACAACTTTGTACTACTTATATTGTATCGGTATTATTGTGATGATTATTTACTTTTTAAATTTCAACTAACAGACTGGATATTCGAATTTACAGCATTACAATCTTCATCGTCATTTATCAATTAATCATAATGGAAATAATCATTAATTTACATTAAAACATATAAAGACTAGGAATTGATTCATGATATCATTCTTGATTTGTATACAATTCAATTGACAATGAAAACAAAACAAATAAAACGAAAAGGAGCTGAAGGAATAGTATGTTGTGTGTGTGTGTGTGTACGTTTAAATGAAGTTGTTGAAATCTGTTGATCATTGATGCTTGAACTACTTAACGATATACTACTTTATTATGTCATCAAATCAAAATAAATAATTAGAGAAACGATGCTTCTTCTTAAGAGTACCGCTGCTACTACTTCTGCTATTACTACTACAACTACTATTAATACTGCTACTGATACTACTGAATGAAGAGAAGGCACTTTCATTTAGTGTCAATACAGATTGTTATGAATTAATGTATCCATGGCATCCCTCGATCCAAATGGATTCTATGTTGGCTTGTTTTGATTCATTTCATGTTTCCTACGTATTCTAAGCCTACTTTGTTTACTGATACCCTGAAACTCACCTAATTGGTTGTTCACTGTTGCAACTTTTATGTGGTGCTCCGACATACACTACATACTAGTGCGTAGCGCGCACCACACTGCTGTTACTACAACTACTACGGCTACTACTACTAATAGTAATAATAATTATACTAATAATAATAGAAATATAAACAAAATCCATTTCATTCTACTAATTAGTTTAATCAAAATAAGGACATTAAGAATGTGCTTAGCATTCGATTTCATGGTGTGATAGTTCGAAACGCGACTAAAACTAACGACACAGATACGTATATTAAAGGAGAATATAAGTCTATTGCACAGATAATATAATGCACTATATGCGACAGAAGTTCAGAAAGTTATACAAATTATGCTTGAAGTTTACAAACAAGTTAAACCGCGTAACTTTCGATGAATACCATTAAAACCTGTTAATCCAACTACATCCGGGAAATTGATTGTTTGCTTTCATTTCAGATTGCTATCAGTTGAGTACTAATGAGAACTAGGGAGCACTAAACAAGCCGTCTCGTTTTAGTATGAGACTTTTCAGAAGTGCTCACCCCTTCAAATCTGACGGCAAATTTTTAAACATCAGAGTCGGTCTCCAATGGTAGAATTTTCACTTCCACAAATTTGTGATATAGCGCAATAATTAGTTATTATGATGACAGATAGAGTTCAGACATGTTAGTAGCGGATCGCTACAAGTGGCGTCGACAGATCATCTTGCTGTATCAGAAATTGATGAAAATGGGGATTCGTTCATTAAACTCCGGTTGACCTAGTGGTACAGATAGTTAAACGTTCACTACGAGACATAAAGACTTTAAGTTTTGTTTCATGATTAAATTGAGCGTCAGCACCCCTGAGAGGTCCCGTATTAGGACTAAATAACTGTCTAGTCCTCCCTTGTTTTCAGTGGTACTCAACCGAGATCAGTCTGTGATAAATACAACCGACTAGAACTATTACCTATCTCCAACAAACTACCCCAGGAGTGACAGTTATTTCGGTGGTTGATGCCATTCAGAAGTAATGTAAATCAGCTCTTTTTCAACTACTGGATCACCAGTGTCAGCAGCTATCGCGTTAATCCATAGTCAACTAAAAGGTTGTGAATGAAAAAAATGAAATTAGAAATGACGAAATCAATAACTGATGACAACGATCATGTTCAGGTTTTAAAGTGAACTTAAAGTGACTGTGTACTA
The DNA here is from genome assembly GCA_025215515.1 of Schistosoma japonicum. Lineage (NCBI taxonomy): Eukaryota > Metazoa > Platyhelminthes > Trematoda > Strigeidida > Schistosomatidae > Schistosoma > Schistosoma japonicum. The sequence goes on along the minus strand of CM046063.1, from coordinate 45,890,284 downwards.
CTGCTTGTTATTACTGAATATCTAACAAGTATTATTTAATTTGTATTGTGACTTGTGAATAATCGCTATATCGAGGCCAACCGCTCAGGATGCACATATAGCAACAGTGACTGACCAGCTTCAGTCTATAACAAATCAATGGGAATATACAAATTCATCCTAGTGAATATCTAACAGTTGTATATTGGTCCTGTTATGACGTGATATTTAGTTAGTTGATCAAATACCAACTTAGAGGTGTGCCTAGTTGATAATTGCGCGACTGCCCTATGCCCACCGAGTCCCAAGTCGGAGATAGGAGAAAACAAGCCGATAGATCAACCAGACAGAACCATATTATATTTCATACATTCCTTTATATATACATAAAACCTGGCCACACAGCGAACCAATTAGGAATCTAACATTAATACAAAACAAAGGAAATAGAAACAACTTGCACAGAACCAGTTAACTGTAGTTCATAGTGAGAAACAATATACTAAGAATTAATACAATAAACGGGAGGACAGATTAACAGAAACGTGATAATGATAGAAATAAAATGTTTGCATTACTCACAACCAAAATATTTGAAACAGTCCTCTAAAATACAGTTCTAAAAGTTTGTTACTATTCTTTAATCGCTCAACATAACAGAACCACGTTTAGTTGATGAAATATTTGGCATGTAGAGGCCCAGACTATTTTCTAGAAGCATCAACTTTTAAATTAAACATTTATTTTGTGTAAGCATGTTCACTGTATGGTCGAACTTTTTCTCTTTCTGCACATACTTTCCAACGGTTTATAGATGAAGTTATTAGAGGTCTAGATTTCACTTTTGTGTAATGTCGATAACATTTTGATATCCAGCAATAAAATCGGTGAACATGTGCAACAACTTAACACTCTTCCAACGCTTTCAACAACTTGGAGTGGTTATTCACCAACACAAATGTATTTTCGCAGATTCAGAGATTGATTTTCTCGGCCATCGAATAACTCCACATGGTATAATGCTACTAACAGACAGTGTAGGAAAGCGATATTATTATATCCTCTACCAGGCTATATTAAGAAGCTACGCTGTTTTCTAGGTATATGTAACGTTTATCGCCGTTTCTTATCACACTGTGCACACTTATTATGGCAATTGACGGACTTATTTGAAGGGCATTCTGCGACTTTCACTTTTAGTGAAGAAGCCCACACTTCTCTTCATCAGATAAAAGAAGCTTTGAAGACAACCACGATACTTTCATATATTGATTCACTGTCCTGACTCACGACACATTTTATGTACTGATGCGTCACAGGATGCTGTTGTAGCCGTTTTACAGAGACAACTAAATGATGATTTCGAAGCCCTAGCGATTAACTCAAACATTTTTTTATATATTGCAAGGATGTGATTTCATGATATTGACTGATCATAAGCACTCTCCCCTACGAAGCTAGCCATCTATATCATAATTTACAATGACCATACACTTCATTAAGGAGATGCTAATATCGTCGCCGATGCACTTTCTAGAAGCTACATATATACCTTACAGTCTTCATCTACTATCGATCTCTAAACTATAGCTCGATCACGGGCAGACGACGTAGAATTTTTACGACATATGAAGAACTCAGCTTTAATCCTTAAGCATTTCCCAGTTCCATTTTCTGATTCTACTATTGATTGCAATGTATCTACTGGCGTCCATTGCCCTTTTGTTCCACATGTTTCCAGAAGAGATATCTTTCAGTATCTGCACTCCTTGTCACATCCTGGCATTCGAGCAACGGTCAAGCTAATCTCCGAGCGTTCTGTTTGGCCTAATATGAATTCTGACATCTGTCGATGGACACATGCATGTTTACAGTGTCAACGTAGTAAAGTTCATCGGTATACGGTTACAATACCAGCAGTTTTTCTATTGCCTGACAGACGTTTTCAACATGTGCATAACGATATCACTGAACCGTTACCGCAATCAAAATCTTTCACTGATATTTCTACGTCAATAGATCGTTTAACTTGGTAGGAAATCGCTTGTCCTATTAATGATATTTCAGCTGAAAGTATTGCCTCCGTTTTCTTGGATCGTTAGATTTCGAATGTTGGTGTACGCTCCACTATCACTACAGATCACGGTCCTCAGTTTTGGTCAGCATTATTTAGAAAGTTCACTCGTCTTTTGGGAGTCCATCATATCATTACTACTGTTATATCATCCCTCCGTAAACAGTTTGGTAGAAAGATTCCACGGATAACTAAAGGCCTCATTGATGTATTTGATTGATAGAACGTCTTGGAGCATTACTCTTCCGTTAATCCTCCTCGGAATCTGTTCCACTATTAAAGAAGACATCGGAAGTATACCGTCTCGACTAGTTTTCGGTACGACACTTACCTTATCCTGTCAATTAATGTATCCTACTTTGTTTTGTGACTTTGTTATTATACGTATGGACGCTATGCGAAAACCGTTAACACCACCGTATGAAGGCTCATTCAAAGTTTTGAATCAAGAGAATAAGTATTTAACAGTTGATAAGCATGGTAGGAAGGAAACGTCTCCATTGATCACTGAAAACCATGCTTTGGCTGACTCATCAAGTAAAATTGCTAATGCTGTCCCTCAAGTTTCACCAGAACTGAAAGACGCATCTTCTGATCCAAATTATCACTCGTCTTCGCTTACCGAAGATTCAAAATCGGACCTAGTACCGACACTCCCGAATCGCACTACACGTAACGGTAGTCATACTGAAGGACCCGATGTTTCGTCCATTTTGCGGATAGATCCGATTTACGCACGCTCTCTAAGTGTTAACACATTTTGTTCAAAACTATCTAATTTCTTGCTTCCAATTGCATGCCTATAAAAGGTTGAACTGTGTTATACCTGTTTTGGCCTACTTCACGTGTACTATTAATTTGTGTCATGAACAATATATGTGTATATCATTTTCTTATTCCAAACCCATTTTACAAGTCTGGTTTAGTAACTGCTTGTTTCCATGATCAGTTTCGCAAGTCTCGTGATGTCCCTTCTTTACTACCCATTAAGTAATTCATGTCCATTTGTGCATCATAGTAACAGATTTGCATACAATTTTGGTTTATTTGATTATAGCAATTATCACACAGTGTTATTCTTACACTACCACATCCGCTAGTTGCTATGTACAGGTTTTGAGCTATACAATTCTCACCTCTTTTGTATGTTCGACTCATTCACTAACTGTTGTCAAAGCATGTTTGCATTTTAACACATACATTGACTGACATTTCTGTACACACGTAAACTGTTGTCCATATACTCATATATAAATTAGTCTTATTAGTTCATTAAACCAACTATTCTGACTGTTTATCTGATCACATGACTCATTTCATGTACATTCATTTCTTTAATGAAGTTCAGTGTAAATCATAATTGACCACAAACATGTGTTAGCCACTGATAGTATAGAGACGCACAATTATAATGTATCAAAGAAAGGTGAGTTAGAGTTTGATAAATGCACGTCCAATGGTCGACTTCATTAGCGTAAGTCAAGTCCTTTTCGGAATGCTAAATAATTTAAATGTTGCTGAACTGGGAATGCCAGATCAGTATGATGCTCGTCAATATATTTCACACCACACAGTACTAAAATTACAGATTCGAATTCATATAGTAAAGAGACTGAGGAATAATGAATCTTTACTTTCATTACAGAGCAATATGATGTTTTGCAGAGCTATAAATGGTCATATCTGTTTAACGGAACCTTTCATGATTTCACTGTTAACATTGGAAGTATAGAATCTATCATTTTAGTTGGCAATTTGAGTTTACTAAATGTTAATACGGTCTTGGGTGCTGTACTAAACAGGTTAAAGCAATAAGTTCGAAGTACATGCCTTGTCAGACTTTGGTTAGTGAGGTTTAACCATCAACACTTGGTCTGTGGAGTAGTGATAAAGCTAGGGTAAGCTAAATGCGAATTTTTCGTGCATATAATTCATGTGTATCGGCTGACTTAACGAGCATATACAATTTATTTGGAAGAATTTTTCCACGACGTGGGCAACCGGGAAGTGATAATCGCCCTCATACCTCTAACAGCATACGAGATCACATTGCTTGCGATCAAATAAGTATTCTCTGGCTTCTACTATTTTCACCTTTGCCACTACATCTATGCGTGCCACTCGTGCTGGTTGCTCGAGTTCCCGAAATGCCATACCAGGTCTCTTGAAACCACGCTCTAAACTTGATTTTGGAGGTTTCAACGTACATACGTTGTGTCATATCGTTCAACAAGCTTCCTTAGCCAAAACACTAGAATCTCTTGCAATTGATGTATGCTGTTTCTCCGAAACACGCATACAGGACCCCAGCATGGTCAAACGTTTGACCTCACCTAACCAATGCGGACGAAACAGCACAATTCACTCTTCGTTTATCTGGAGACCCTACAGGAGGTTCACTTGGCTTTGCTAGTGTAGGCATAGCACTAAGCTTACGAGCAGAACAGGCACTTCTCGAATGAATTCCTGTAGACAGTCGATTACATGATGTCCGTCTACTTGGCACAGTACAAACTCGGAAAGGTAGAGACACACGCCAATGTCTTTTTGTCGTCTCCGACTGCCTCGTCGCGCGGTTGCCTAGGGTTGAAGTAAAATGGAAGAAGGGTAGGGGCAGCCAAACCAAAAAATGACAACAGTCCATGAAGTCATTGACTGTTGGTCTAAGCCATGTTGGTAGATGCAGATTACCTGGTTGGGGTCTGTATGAGTTGCAATAAATGGTTGGAGGCACTTGGAGACATGGCTTAGAATCGGTTACAGTGGCGCAAGTGTATTCACTCCTTAATATCATCTACATATTGAATCCTACTACTAGTTTCTGCACACCTTTACTTCACTGTCCCATCTTGTATTCTGTTGTTATGTTATCTCTGTTATATCGTAGTGCCAATGTGGTATAGCAACAACCTATTAGTGTATTTGCCTGGTTCTACGTTGATGATGATGAAATCATGAAGATGTGGAATAGGGTAGAGGTCGGGTACCGTGAAGGCAATCATACGTCGATAATCTTCATACTGTCGCCAGTCATGACCTTTCTTTGGCACCATCTATAAGGGAGAGGCCTATGGGCTATTTGACGGGGTTATAATATCAAGCTGTATCATATGCTCAGATTCCTTCCTGGTGACAGTGAGCTTGTTGAGTGGCAAACGGTGTGGATGCGCTCGAACAGGTTGCCCTTTAGTTATAATGCTGCAAACCGAATGATGAGACAACATTTGTTCATTGTAATTGGGCTTTTTAATTGAGGGATACTGCCTGAGTATGTCAGCAAACTTGTTATCTAACAGTGAAAAATGATGTGCCATAAATGACAACCAGCTTAGCTACATTCGTAATGGTCGGATTAGTGGTACTATCGTCGAGCGTGTGCCCATGTCAATAGCTAGTTTGGAATGTAACAGGAAATCAGAACCAAGAACCGCGTGTTTGACATCAGCGATCATGAAAACCTAACTGAAATGCCGTCGAAGACCTAGGTCTTAAGTCAGAGAACACTCCCCGTAAGTGCTAATCGTAGCCCCATTAGCTGCTTGACGTATGGCCGAACTGAGTGAGGAAGAATTTGTGTTGTGTTGGAGGGACGACACTAACTTCAGCTCCTGTGTCGATTAGGAATTTGTGTGCTGATATCTTGTCTAACACATATAAGAAGCGGCTTGCTGTCACGCCATTAGCAGTAACCGCCACTACTGGCTGGTAGGTAGGTTTTCCAAATGGTTATCATTGCCAACGAAACTACAGGGTTGTACACATTTATTAGTTCAACCTTCAAACTCATGATGATGCCAGTAAACTAAGAAAGAATCACACAACATACTGCGTCGGAGCACGTTGGAAGCTTGTGGTTTTGCTAGAGCCGTAGTCAAAGTCGCCACTTGTATCTAAAGCGTTTCCGGCAAAACGCTAATGTCCCCAGATACAGGTGGATTGTGAACAGCTGTAATCGCCTGATGGGTAGGATAAATAATTTGTCAGCTAACACGGCTAACTCCAATAAGGGCGTTGAGTTTACGGAAACGCTAAGGATTTGTTGAATACTTGCACTGTTGGAGACTTCATCATATATGTCTGAGTACATCTTCATCAGATTTATACGGACCTGCCAGCTGCTGTATAAGGCGCAAAAGCTGTGATGGCTTTCGATCGTTGAGAGAAGAAGTCGTTAGTAACTTCTGCAATCGTCGTACATCAGATACCGACGTTCGCTGGATAATAGCCTCCTTCGGCTTAGTGTAAAGGTTAGTCGCCGGCACGTGGACTATGAGACCAAACACCTACGCTGCAACATCCGACAGTAAGAACCCAATGGTATAAGCGTAGCGAGTAACTTCGGTGTTGATGCACTATGCCTGAAAGAATGCTACCGCCTGAGAAAATCAATGGCGAGGTTTATGAGTGCTGTTTGACGGAAGGCGTAGATCCGCTATGGCACTTATACTAGGTGTCGGCTGAATAAGTGGTGAAATATCTTCAGTGGATTGAGGCGAAGTTGAATGTGGTTCCATGAAGTAAAAATAACGAAACAATGCAGAAATAGAGGACAACAAACAAAACGACGTACAACTAGTGATAAATGCCAAGAATAATTTACTGGAAATACATACACATAAAGAATACAATGAGAATCAATAGTCAAAATACTACACGGAAAAATGAAAACAAAAAAATAGGAATGGATGCTAATGTCTATCAACGAGACTTAGTCATTACAACACGGTAAGGACATCAAAAAAGTACTTACAGGTGTAAGTATATACGTAACGAATAAAATTAAAGTAAATAAAGGACTCACTAATAACATGTAGTGGCCGCGGTACACTATCGAGTCGATAACGCCTTATAAGCAGTCACAAAAAAGAATAAATATTATATTAACAGTTAATATAAGCCCATATAATAAGTGCAGTGTCTATCAGAATTTAGTTTACTTAAATTAACTGCAACGTCTGGAGCGATTGACAGGTTATTTAGATGACCACCAAATGTATGCATAAATCCGAGTGTCAAGTTGCTAAGACTTTGTATGATCTTGTTGTCAATAAAATGATAGGCAGTATTTAAACACCATGTCAATTATTCTAGGTGTTGATTTGAGAATGAGACAATTCCAGCCGATCGCGGCTCGAAAATTCACCCTCCGTCTCGAATAGGACTTACATATTGTCCTGAAACTCCTCTATCTACTCAGTCACAACAAATTGCTTTAGCTAATTTGATACCTACCGTTTTGTTGAAAAATTATGAGCTACGAGGAACAATTACTTCGTAACTTCCAAATATCAGGTTTCAGCTATGTTTAAAAACCTATACTGTAAGCACATAAACGATAGTTTTATAAATTACATTTTCGACAAATCCGCTGGTCTGTACGATGTAAAACTAAGGTGAAAGGATGCGAATGAATGACACATTTAATTGACCTAGCAAGGTTAATACAGCAGTAATCCATGTCTTTCTATACAACGTATGTTAAGAACATCGCATATTGTGTCATTCCCTACAAACTGAAGTAAATAATAAGACTATTTTTCATTTATATTTTTACAAAACAAACATTCACGCCTAACAAAAGCTGTATATTCAAGTATTTTTTAAAAGAAAAAGTAGTATAAATGTTTACCCGCGTAAATGAAGCAATGAATGGCAACAAATTAAAGTTAGTCAAGTTACAGTTATAGAGGACTAGTGGTCCAGCTGCAGTTAATAATTGTTATGAAAGTTAGTAAATCCATGAGTATTGCCTAAGGCTCCGTAAATGAGGCCCCTACTTAATTCTAACTAGAAAAACTAAGACTGTGTTTATGACTGTCAATAGCAATTGTTATTCATTCCATAGAATTCCAAACATAACCCCACGTATGGCGAACATCGTACGTCCCTGTTTTGCAAGGTATTGTCATATTGTGTCCTACGTATAGAATAATTTAATCTTTTTCATAAACTTTGTAGGACCTAAATATTCGTGTCCACTAAAACAAATATGGTCAAAACCAATGACAAGAGCCTACGCAACCATTCATTTGGAAAATTATTTTTTGTTAAAAGACTACAGGCATTTATCAAATGGAACTTTCTACAAAACGACAAAATTTAACACCTGGCAAAAAAGAATCGTCTTTAGAAATATTTACTGGCTGCATAGAGGTTAAACGATTACTGTCACCTCTAATATGGTGATATTTCTACTGGCGATGCTCTTTTATTCAACACCTATTTACTCTTGCTGGAATACCATATTAACCCTAATCGCAGCAAAACCATCAGTACAAGCGTCATGTCACGAAAAATGGGCTACGATTTGTTTTCTGACTAATCCCCACCCTCTCCCTAATCATTACCAAAATTCATACAACCTTCTTCAAACTAAACTCACGTTAGCTGTTTGCATTAACATGAATCTGCATACATTTGCACTGCTTTTCAGTAATCGAACAGCCTCATGTGCGTCATCAAACTACTCATAGCCATTGCAACTTAGACGGTCCGAAAAGGACAATAATCATATATATAAAATACACAAATAATAATAATCAACATTGTTACAGTCATAAAATAGACAAACTTTATGATCTTTACGTTAAATACCACGACTTAAGAGCAAAAAATGCAAATACTATAGCTATTGGATATTGGATAAATTTGTTTTACTTTAGCAACTTACTGGTGGCCATAAAAGGCATAGTCTCTCGCAAGTGGCGGCTGGACTCACGTTAGGTTTTGTCCGTGTTTCCATGAAATGCGAGTGTGAGTGGCTTTGGGGTTATAAAATAAGAAGTTGAATTAAATCATCTGTTAAAATATATTAAAACATCTCATTGTAGTGGTAAATGTGTTGTATAACTGTTGCTTGCGTTTCCTGGGTACGCCTATGCTGTTTAGTATACTGTCGAATATTTAAAAATATTTATATGAAGCTGAATTAAGCTGAGCTATAACGGGTAGTAGTCGTTTTACTTTGGGGAAGTTGCTTATGGGTATTGATGAGGATTGTATCAGGTTCACTTGAGCCATCCCAGGACTTGAATGCAGTACATGTAAGGTGGTAGTATGTGCCATGATCACGTGGCATTGGGTTTATCCGGTCCTCATTGTTATGCATAATAATCCAACTTGTCGAGTAGTTTGGAGTCCATTAAGTGGTACATTTCTTAGTCTCTTCTGTCTCGTGTTGTATGGTTGTATGTCTCATGTTGGTTTGGTTAAATCAGTATGTGTTTTATCCTGAACATGACTGCTACAATTATGACGGTATCATTAATTGCACAAGGATCTGTGTATTGCATGTGAAATACGAAGTTACCACTACGATGTGCTATGTGTGGTCACGCTACAGAAAGCTTGCAGTATGCTATAATAATTCTTGCGATTTAGATTTCCTGCTTCTTAAGATTTTTACAGGTGACTCTACGCGGCTTATTTACAAGTTGGCGGTCGTAGGTTAATAAGCATAAAGACCCCGTGTTCGCAGCCGGTTGCTAGACTGACTGAGTTTCCCCACAAGTAAACTAGTGTCGAATACATGGTCATCAAATGTAGCTTTCATTTGTACTCTGACGACATTTACCTGCATATGCTGTCCTTACTGTCGACGTTGCTAGTTTCCTTTTCTCATTACATTAGCTCGTATAGTCCTTTATTGGCCTACAATATAGTGCTCTAGTCTACGGGATTGTTAGCTTCGCCGTACATCATCTACGCCAGTGGCGCGTATACGGGTCCACCCAACAATCGTATCCATTAGTTAGTGGTCGGCGATATGGATAATCGTTGATCACCAGGGAGCAGATGTTATTCCTTGTCTCGACCCTATGGTAAATGTTTACTTAACCCTATGGTGTTTGTTCCCGTACCTGCTATCATTTCTTTACCACCGTCCCTTAATTTCTAATTTATGTTCTGATCATTCGTAATACCATGGTTTTGCGGACATTTACACCAGGTCAACATTTTACCTGGAGGTCTGTTAAACCATGTGCTACTTGTGGTAATGTTTTCTTTTGTTTAAACTTGGCTGCCGCTATTGTTACGTTGTTTCCTAATGGTTTACCAAGTGTTTGAGTAGAAGTATGACAATTAGGCTTACCACTTTACTCTGTCTACATTCGAAAAACTAGGTTATGGTGTTCATTGTTTGATCGATACGTCTGTTTCTGTACATCACCTATGAATTGTGCGAATCAGTTTGTCAGCATCGGTTGATACTTTCCACTAAAGTAAACACTAAACATTTTAAGTTTTATACTACTAGTTTATGAATTAACTCACCGGAACGACACTCATTTTGTATTACATACTGTTGATTTTCTCAGGTGCTGCCGTATCTTATTTCAAACATGTGGTTAGTTCTGTTACTTTAGGGTAATAGAACAATGATATTAATGCCACTTGATCGAAATGAATTTGTTATTCGATTAATCCAATTATCATAGAATCACCAACAACGTGTTTTCTCAACCTTACGTCTTGGTAGTGATTTATCAAAAACATCCAAATAATAGTTTCGTAGCAGCTAATAATATAGTCCATGTTTGGTTGAATGCAGTTATCATACGTATACTAGATTCATTTGTTGTGTAACCACTACTTTACTGTCGGCTGTTTGTCATTAAATTAAAATTTCTAAGCGATTTTACAATGTATGAGTGTTAGTTGCAAATGTTTTAATTGTTGTAAAGTATTGTTATCGCTGGTCTTTGTCTGGTTAATAACGTAAATATTCGGCGCTGCGTACTGTAGTGAATTGGTCCATTCGGGCAGTGCTGGTATCGTAAATGATTATATCTTTGTCGACATTTATTCCACATTCTGTAAAGCTGCTTAGTAACTATGACGAGTACCTACCTCACTTGTATGTCGGAAACTTCAGTTTTGTGTATTCGATGAGTTAATTAATTATTTTTATTTGTTTAGTGACATGGATCCCGCCTCCATTTTTGAGGACGCACTCAAAGGTCTTGCAACTAAAGATTTTGATAGTGGTAACGTTGATGAGTCGTTTGATAGTCTACAGGCATCAGTTAATGACACGACTAAACATGAACCCTGCATCATGTATCCTGGTAATACGCTAAAGTTGTCTTCCGTACAACCTATTAGCAAGGCTCCTGATGAAGCGCCTAATGTTTCTCAAAATGACATAATCCTCAGTGCTCTGATAAATGCTGGGATTGCTCCATCTTCCTTAAAACCTCAAGAAGTCTACTCTGGTACTCCTTCAGCTTCAGTCACTGCAAATCCAAATGTCAAAATCCTTAACTCCAGGGGTACCACTATATTCAGGGTTGTTTCATCTGGGAAAGACGGCAATTCACCAGTTCAACAAACTCATTCTCCTCGAATGGCTAGTGAATTATTAAAGAAACCAACTGATAATTGCCTTGTGACGTCTTCTGGAATTACCCATGTGCGGAATATCATAAGGAAGAGGCCCCCTTCACTCGTTGAAACTAGTCAACCGTTTTCAAAAATCAGACGTGTCACTAATCATGGTCCTATTGATAGAGATGTTAACAATCAAGTAGCTTTCGCGAGTGTAACTACTCCAACAAGCTTGAGTAAGTGGTATGAGACTCCAGATGTCCCACGATCATCACTACCTCCTCGGCTATCTGGTCACAGTCAACTAACTCCTAAACCATACCCACTGATAAGGGTAAGTTGACTTTTGTTTTCTTTTTTGCTGAGACTGTTGGTGTTCTTAACTCCTAAGTGTTATCTACTGTCAAGCGTAACAACTTGTATGTTGCGCAGTTCCGTCCTAGTCTTGACATTCACTACCTGTCAGTTTTACAATCCTAAGTAAATTTCCATCGATGTAATATCAGCTTATGATAGATACTACCACTTACTAACTTCACAGGCATTTAGCAACATATGTTCAATAAAGGTATTTAGTAAACAGCTGTTTTCCCTGTTCATTATCCCCACTAACTTGGCGACAAGCCATCTATATTAACAGCATAAGAACATTTTAATAGCCTCTTTCTGTGAGATTACTTTTGATCAATCTCAACCATATTCTTGAAATGTCTACAAAACTATTGGGTTTTGTCTTCAGACAATAGTTGTTTTATTTGCATATTTCCGTTTAGTCAGATGTGATCTAACTTCATTAAGCTGGCTTTATGTGATATGTCTACATCTATATGTGCAATACCTTAAACCCAATATTTTGTAATAATATTAGATGTATGATCTTGGCCCAAATTGGATGGTGTATTCTGTTGTTTGCGAACATGAGTCTCATGCTATTTCAGTACGTATATGAATAAATTAATGTCATCCATGTTTTGTTTCAGCGTGATGAAGATTTGGATGAAGATGAGGACTTAGCTCAAGCCGAAACATATGCCGACTATGTTCCGTCAAAACGTGAGCGGTTAAATATTTTCATATTACACATGCACATATAATGCAGTCATCATCAAGTGTCTGCTGTGTTATTGGTTTTGTGCAATATTAATGGTTATGTATGCTACAGGACCAGCATTAGGAGAATTAATGCTTGGTAGTTTTGCATACTACAGTTCTCGAATAGTGTAATTAGTTTCCGAATCAATTTATAATACGTAACCGCGTTCACATTTTGTCTGACTATACTTAAAGGACTAAACAGATTGAGCAAGTTGATAAAAGGGTGTACCCAGTAGTAATCAGTAAGACATCGACATTATTTAGTAGTTGATAAATATCTGTTACTATTATCAGATATACTGTCTATGTGGTTGTATAGACCAAATATTCACACTTAGGCAGGTTCTTGAACATAGGCATACTTTCAGACGCCCAACAATAGCTGTATTCCTTGACCTTAAGGCGGCGTTTGACTCTATTGATCGTAAGGTTATGTGGCAATGTCTATCATTGAAAGGCGTACCGGAGAAGTCATTAACCTTATACAACCTCTCTACTCGAACACCACATGTCGTGTTAGAGCTTATGGCAGATTGTCTTCGGAATTGACCACCTCTAGTGGTGTTCGTCAAGGTTGTCCGCTATCTCCATTTTTATTTAATTTTATCATGGACATACTTTTAGAGTTAACAGTGGCATCGTCTGATTTCTCCGGGGTTGACCTCTTTCCAGGAGATAAACTTACTGACTTAGAATATGCCGATGATATAGTTCTACTGAGTGAAGATGCTGATAAAATGCAGTCTTTTGACTACCTTAAACTTGAACGTAAGCATGTTTGGGATGCGATTCTCCCCATCCAAATGTAAAATGTTACTTCAGGACTGGCTTAATTCGGCACCAAAGTTGGTGATAGGGGGTGAAACTATTGAATGCGTTAACCGTTTTACTTATCTAAGGAGCCTCATCAGTCCTAACGGTCTTGTGTCCGATGAAATCTCGGCCCGTATACATAAGGCCCGATCGGCTTTTGCCAATCTGCGTCACTTGTGGCATAGGCGAGACATTCGTTTAATGACGAAAGGACGCGTTTACTGTGCAGCAGTCAGATCCGTTTTACTTTATGGATGTGAAACATGGCCTTTAAGGATAGAGGATATCCGTAGGCTCCTAGTATTCGATCATAGATGTCTCCGAAACATTGCTCGTGTCTGCTGCGACAACCGAGTAAGCAATGCATGGGTTAGGAATAGAGTACTAGGTAAATACGGTAAGTCTATTGATGAAGTAGTGATTCTTCACCGGCTGAGGTGGTTAGGACATGTGTTGCGTATGCCTGACCACCGTCTACCGAAACGACCAATGTTGTCTAGTGTGGGAGTAGGCTGGAAGAAAGCTAGGGGTGGTCAAACGAAAACATGGCACCAATCCATAAAGTCATTGACAATTGGGCTGAGCCATGTTAATAGATGTAGACTACCTGGTTGGGGCCCACACGATGAGCGTAACAAATGGTTAGAGACTTTAGGTGATATGGCTCAAAATCGTTGGCAATGGCGCAGGTGCATCCACTCCTTGTCTTCCTCCAAATTCTAATTTCTGAGTTTATTATAATTTTCTCTTTTTATCTCAAATCTCATCTCTGATCTCTATGCCTTTCCATTAGTACTTACTCTGTTACTACCTCCCCTACTCTGGGATTTGGTCCGACAATTTAATCTTTATCTGCTAATTGAGGCATGGCAACTTGAACTGATGTACGCATGTACCAAGTTCTACGTTGTAACTGACTGACTGACTGACAATTATCAATGTGACTATCATTAAGTCATTCGAGTCATTGATATCTTCATAAAATGGGTCGATAGAATTTATGAATAGACCTCCGAAAACGTTTTTAAGGATTAGCAGCCCACAAAGCGCTAAAGTCGACTGGAGTTGCGAAAGCGAGATTATGCAGCAGAGCATGATGTTCACTTTTCACACATTTTGAGAGCAACGATCAAACATTGCTGGCTTTACAAACAGTGATATCAGTTACAGTGCGTCAACCAGAAGTTAATCTTGTATACACTCCATGTTTATAGAGAAGAATCCTCCTTTTGTAGCTATTGTGAAATCAGTTTGGCAATTGTATTCATCCATTATTTACCTAACACGTCGATAAACCTCGGATGTTTACATTCTCAGGAACGAAGTACTCAAAATTAAGTTCTGTACTTCAGTTAAGTATTTTTAAGTTAAATACTAGGGTGCAAAAATATTACTTTCTTTTCATACTTGTCATTCTTCATGACCTGACGACTTTGGTCAAAATGTTTTATTGGAAACTTGATTTCCTAACTCTCCACTTATTATTTCCCGAAAAATATGTTTTAGAAAGTAGAGAATCTCGTTAATTTAGATCTGTCTTTCAGATTAACCCAGTGGAATGCGTTGAGAAAGTTAGGCAACGTACTGTGTTGCTTGTTCTAAAAGATAACGCTGTCCCTATTGAAGCGATTATGAAGCTGGGAGATTTGTTACTCAATCAATACATCGATTTTTGATTTTCGGTTATGCAGTTACAACTAACTGTCATTCCTCTTTCTGTATTTGTTGTATAACTTGCTTCATTATGACTGCAATAGAACCTACTATTGATTTATTACGGCACTAAAATCTACTGATCTTTTATTTCAGTAAACTATGGCAGGAAGCATCCAGATCCCGTTGTCGAGTCAAGTTCTTTATCCAGCGTCTCTCCTCCAGATATTCACTATCGTTTAAATCTCCCAGATGAAGTTATTGAACGAGCATATCTTTCAGCACTGCAGTTGGAGGCCGTAGTATACGCTTGTCAACGTCACGAATGCATTTTACCCAACGGTCAACGTGCTGGATTTTTGATTGGTACGTTATTCGTTTCTTTACAAGGCTTTTATTCTCCATCTTTGTGATCTAACAGAACCGTGTCGTATTACTAGTTGATTAAAAAAATTTAGTTGGTTGTGTTATCTATGAAACCTTAAAGGATGTTTTCTTTTCTAAAAATTGTTTTAAATTCATGTGAAGCTATTTTGGGATAAATTTGCTCAACGTGTCAAATCCACCCGAGCCTTAAGGTAGCCCAGTGTTGTTTAGCACATGATAGTGAGGTACCATGTATCCTTAGTTCCGAATTCTTTTTATGAATATAATACTATTTCGAACGCCTGTTGCTCAATACCATTTATTGTGTTGCAAATATTGCAGGTATTCTATATGAAACTAGAAAGCTGTTCACTGAATACTTATTGTGTGCTTTGAAGTAGTTTTTATTAGTATTTCAAGATTGATAAATTCATAGTCTTTGTGTGCTTGTTACAGTCAGCAGGTAACAAAGCGAGTCTGACGGATTTCCTTAACCAGCTATTTTATATTACTACAGACTTATTTAAGTTCTTAACTCTTAACGCGGGAATAGGATCTACGCGACCTAGGTAACTCGGGAACCCATACTTAACCGCAAATCAACCAGGACAATTTCCTGAGTTGATGCGAGAATTCAGGAGTGTTGAAAAGGCTAAAATTTTATTATTCTAACTTTGTTTATATACTCACGAAAATCGCCTTGTCAGCAAATCATGAAATTTATAAAGTAAAGTAATCAACCAATCATGTTACAGCTAAGTTTCTGGGAAAATATATATCAACATATTTGGGAACGTCAAAATTAGTATGCGAACAAAAATAAAAAGTATATGACTCGTGTCTTTTTCAGGCTAATCCAACTTATTTTTAGTAGTGTGGAGGTTTCTGGGCATTAAGGTGGTGTTTCATTTTCGTCAGGAATACGTCCTCTTCTTCCTGGTGGGAAAATAATTTATTACTTGCATATAACAGTCGCTACACAAAAGTCTCACTTTCGTTTACCGACTGTGTCCCACTGAGAACTATATTTGTGTCTTATTTTCATTTTAAGTCTCAAAGCTACAATTTAGTTGGTGTATGTTCAAATTTTGAAGTTTTTCACTTTGTGTTTGTTAGGGTAATGCGTTTCTCTGCCTGGAATCCAAGACCTTTAAATCATACATTAGTCTGATTCCTCAGTAATTTTTGTGAAATGTAAAAAGGGATGTAATAGAATCGCTACTGTTTTCATTTTTAACCCACCTATAATCATGTTTTACATCGACTTGACATTTCTACAGGCATATCACACCAACGAAGTTCGTTGAAGCGCAGCATGGTGTGAAGTGCCTGTTGTGTCAAGTAGTAATTATTATTACTAGTATTATAAACGTCTTACTATTAGTTGCACTTGATTATATTACAGTTATGTATTATAGCATTAGCCGTTGCAACCTTGCACAGGGTGTTAGACAGTTGTTTACACTTTTCTGTCAGTCGCTTACTAAAAATAGTTTCTACGCCGTTTCATATGAGCTAAAGTTTCCCTTCAATGCTCATTGAGTAAATAGTTGCCAGTTTTTTAGTGGATTCGGTAAACCGAAGACTTGTGGCAATGAAAACACCACAGCATTCTGCGATATTTACTTTTGTTTATCCATATTATGATTTGATGATATTGCGGGTGAATTGTTGCAATCTTTCTTAAAGTGGTGCATTTACTTGCTCCACCACAGGGGACGGGGCAGGTGTGGGAAAAGGTCGCACCATTGCCGGAATATTATATGAAAATTACTTGCAACGTCGTAAAAAGGCCATTTGGCTATCCGTTTCAAATGATCTCAAGGTCGATGCTGAACGCGATCTGCGTGACGTTGGGTTGGGAAAGATCAAGGTTCATTCCTTAAACAAGGTGAGAGTCTCCGCCTTGGATTACATAAGGTCCATTCATTATTGATCCTGATGTATAACTATTTAACTGCTTTTTGTTTCAACGATCGTTCTTATGCACCTTTAAAGTTTAGTCTTATTAAGTGGAAGTTTATTTGTTGTAGATTTTTCCTTACAATCCCATTTGTTGTGAGAGTAGCAGCTATTTTTATTCAATTGACTGATTTGTTTATGTGCTGAATAACTCATAAATATAACGAAATATATTATTCAGTAATTCTTTTCTATATAAGCATTCAAAAAGATGACGTATATTTGACTGTGACTAAAATGTATAAGGATTTCTTCCAACTGTTACTTAATAGAAGCATGTTTTTGTTTGATACAAATTCATACGAATACAAACAAAATTTTTTTCTATATGCGCTATATTTGTAGGTAGTTAGAGAAACAACAAGTCTGCTTATGTTAGCTGAGAGTAAAGTATTGACTTCTATGAGAACTTATTTTTGAATTTGGAATAATGAGTTTGGCGATTTAGTTTTGTATGAAAATGGTTGTTATCTCACAATGGATGTAAGTTAATAAAATTAACCAAATCGACCAATCTATAGCTTTAAATATATTTTAAGGTTGAAACAAATTTCTACTTGTAAATTTCCTATCTAGTTAGTTCTTTACTTTCATTTTTTTCTATGATCTCACTTAATTTTATGCTAAGTGATTATGCACAGTTTCATTGTGTTCTTGACACTTCTATAATCATAACAATCGGTCAGTCAATTTTCAGATTGTATTTTCAGTACAGATTTTTAATCATAAAAATCAGCATCAGCCTGGAAATATAGATTTATTTTAAACTAGTCTATGTACAAAAACAATAAATTTTCATCCTATTATTTTTCTTTCACTATTCAGTTTAAATATGCGCGTATTTCGGGTAAAACTAATGGACGTGTTAAAAAGGGTGTTATATTCTCTACTTATTCTTCCTTGATTGGGGAAAGTCAAGGTAGTGCCAAAGCTAAATATAAAACTCGATTGAAACAACTTGTTCATTGGTGTGGGACGGAGTTTGATGGTGTCGTAAGTTAATTCTGTTTTTGTTTTTCTCTTATGCTTCCAACATATTTTCTCAACTAAATTTTACACTGACTTTTTTTCTCCTTATAAAAACAACTACATCTTTTGCGTGTTATTTGTATTGGCCAATTGCCAAAATCACTATTTAGTTGGTAATCATCAGCTATAATACAACTAAATAAATGCTTACAGTTCATTCTCATGCTAACCTCCATCCTTTGATATTCAATGTATCTTGCTTTTCATATCATCTTCTGGAGGTACCTAAAAAGGAAATTGGATTAGAGCGTGACTGATCATCTTGCTATGCTGTTGAGGTGTAGCAACTTGGACCGATGCACTTATGTGCCTGGTCCTACGTTGTATCTGTCATGTCATGTCATACTTTTCATATCATGCTAATTTAGGTTTTCATTGTTAACAATGAAAGTGATGTATCTCTCAAACGAACTTAAGCATTTTTATAGTACGTAAGCTGGTATTTGAAGAAGGTATAGTTATACTGTCCTTATCATTTGAAACAGCGGCTAATGTTGCACTAAAAATTTCATTATTTTTGCTTCAAACAGTCTAAACTGCTGGTCACATAAAGTTTCTTCTCAAGCTTGTGTACTTACCTCACCTTTCTATAGTTAGCCACCGTTGGTGTATCTGTAAGCAAAACAATTTGTTGTATGTATTCGTCACAGATTTATGTTAGTTGGGTACCACTAAAAACCATGGAGCAAAGGACAGTTTTTTCGGTTCTAGTACGGGGCTGCTCAGCAGTGCGTACTCTCGATTTCACCAGGGAATCGAACCCATGGCCTCCACGTTAGGAAACACTTAGACGTCTGAGCTGTACCAGTCACGAACTCTCCCGAAGTTAGTCACCACTAAGCTGATTATTGTCATCGAATTGAGATAGATTTATCGAGATCCTAGGACGAAACAACTGTCCAGTGCTCCTTGGTTCTAATTGGTACCTGAAAAACAAGTCTGTACGAATCCAATCAACCTATCTCCATAAATCTACATTAACTCAGAACACCATTTACTGAAAAATTTTCAGCCATTTGTGAAATGATTCAGTTCGCTGTCAAAGACTGTATTAACCGTATTATAAAATCGTTTTTATGATTTAGAACTGTCATCCAGTTGTTTAAAAGCAAAGCATAACACGTAAAAGCACTGAGTTATATAAAGATTCTTGCAAATTCGGAACTAATTTAGGAACATCCTGGAGATTTGAGCTTTCACTATGCCTTTTGATCTAGTCAAGTAATTCATGATCAGTGAATGTAACTAACGTAATAAATTCAAGTATTTTTTTCTTGTTGTGCACTATATATTATATGTATCATCATCACTCCGTTCAATAATATTTTCCAAGAATTTCTTACTTTCTATGCACAGATTATATTTGATGAATGTCATCGAGCTAAAAATTTAACTCCTAGTGGTTCTCAAAAGCCTACAAAAACAGGTCTAACTGTGCTTGAATTGCAGAATAGACTCCCAAACGCTCGGATTGTTTATGCTAGTGCGACAGGCGCAACTGAGCCTCGAAATATGGCTTATATGACTCGTTTGGGGCTATGGGGTGATGGCACTCCATTTAAAACCTTCAATTCATTTATTCAAACACTTGAACGACGAGGTGTAGGTGCTATGGAATTGGTTGCCATGGACATGAAACTACGTGGGAATGTACATTGCACGCCAGCTCAGCTTTCATGGTGTAAATTTCAGCATTAAAGAAGTACTTATAGAGAATGTCAAATTGGGTGATGATAGTTTCATTCATGTGTATAATCAATCTACTGATCTGGTGAGTGCTTTAAATTTTATCATTTAACTCATCGAAATCGGTGTACCGAATGGTGATTTATACGTAGTTCATTAAGTTTATATTTGAAACTTAGCATTCATTGACTGGTATCTTCTAATAAGCCAGGTGTTTTATTTATTTAGTTATGCGATTAGCTGTAAATATCGACTATTTTGGCCATCATTCCTATGACTTGAACCTTGTCAAAAACGTTCTTAAACATCACGCTATCTGCCACTAACTGATGAATAACTTTTCCAATTTCATGAATCAACAAATAGGTTACACCGATTGACCAAACTATTTGTTATCAACAGATTTAAAAATTGTTCATAAATTTCAATATAGAAAATATCCGATATTTACAAAGTCTAATCACTTTCCTTTTAGCCTGCTTCTCATTATGTTGTTGGTAAAATTACTCTCCTGACGCCGATAATAATATTAGTAATAATAATGGTTGTAACTACTGCATATAGTTTTACCTATAACTGCTAATGTAATTTAACACAGATCCCTGGAAGCATTATTACATATATTTTTGCCAAATATCTCAACATAAGTAATTTAACTAAATTGGATAGATTGCGTCACTTTACACTGTTTCTGTGTTTTTAATATGTGTCCAGATCTTTGGATTCATACTTTATCCTTGGAGCTATCATATTAACTTACATTTTCACATTTTCTTAATTGGTTTAATTGTTTTGTACCAAAAGACGACATCACTTATTTGTCGAATCGCTTGTTTGAAATTGTTGTTATTTCTAACTACATTCTAAGCGGTGCAACCGCACAAACATTCTTTCTGAATCTTGTTTAGTTTATAACAAGAATGTTGCATCTACATGTAAACGAGGTAGATGTTGTTGTCAAGCTATGTTGTACTCAATATCAGGCTACATAGACTAGTGGATAAAAGCAAAATACCACCTTCAGAATCCGGTCAGTACTAAGTAATCATTTGATGCTAGGGAACAATAAACTTGAGAAAAACAGGTTGGTTTCAAACTTGGACGGAATGCATTGATCAAATGTTCACTCTGCATCAGATTCTAGAACATAAACACTTTCCAACATCCGACAATAGTTTTATTCTTTGACTTGAAAACAGCTTTCTACTCCGTAGACCGAGCGGTCCTATAACATAGTTTGCCATATAAAGGCATACCTCAAAAGTACGTAAATCTTATGGAAATCTACTTAAACGCCACTGGTCGAGCTGGAGCTTATGGTCGCTCCTTATTCCCCTTTTAATTACACCAGATAAATCTTCAGCAATTAATCTCTTACTAGGAGGGTCACGTATCGATATAGAATATGCAAACAATATAGTCCCATTCGATGCGAATACTGAACACCTTGAGTAGCCATGCAAGCATATTTAGAATGTATTTCCTTCCCTCTGAGTACAAAATATTACTTTAGGACTGGTCTGCTTTATCACGTAGACTGGTCATAGTGGGAGAAGTATTTGAGTGCGTTAACTGCTTCACTTATCTCAGTAGTCTTTTCAGCCCTGAAGGGTCGATCTAACAAAATTTCATCCCAGATTCAAAATACTTGCGTAGTTCTTGCCAAATTATATCATTTGTAGCGAGATATCCGTGTATCAACGAATGACTGAGTGTACTGCTCTACGGTTCTCTGTTTTGACCTGTAGATGCGAAACATGGACTACGAGAATAGAAGATATGCGTAGGCTTCAGGTGTTTGGTCATAGAATTTTTCGAGATATCACTCGCATATCATAAATGACAAAGTAACCGATATTGATACTAAACACAGAGTACTATGACAGATCAGTTGAGAAGGTTGTAGACCATGGACTGAGGTGGTTGCGACGTGTGTTGTGCATGCCCAATCACCCCTTTTCTCTATCACATGATGTTTATTGGGTTAGGGGTGGGATGGAAGAAGAGTTGGAGCAGCCAAACCAAACATGGCATCCATCCATGGAATCATTGACTGTTAGTCTAAGCCATATCAGTGATTGCACGCTACCTGGTTGGGGTCTGCTTGTTAATCGCGATGAATGGCTGGAGACACTGGGTTTCAGCTCAGAAACTAGATAACGTATCGGTTTAACGACCGGCATTTAGATTAGTCATGCAGCAATGAATTAGATCGACAAGAGTAGTATACATCACCAATATGTCACAAGATTTATTAGAAAATGGATGATTCGTGTCAAGTTATATAGGTTAGTGTAATTATGAACAAAGTCTACTGTTAAGTTGTGTTATCTCTATTAGTCGCGGTAATATTATGTATTAATCCCGCTTAGTATTCTACAGTTCGACAACGACAGCGACTTGATCCCAAATCAGAACAAGAGTAGAGCAGGTAGCAAGATGTATTGAGAAAATAACAGCAGAAGGCAAAAGCCAAGCAAAGAATTACACTAGAGTTAATATATGCATCGGCATAGAGTATTCCAGAAACTTCCCTATTGGTTGTTGGCTGTAGTTAGTTGAGAATGGACCAATCACAACACAGCTTCGTGAGGATGTTTCGTGCTAACATCTACATGATGAAACGTGACTGTTTTGTGTAGTTTTCAGATTCATTCACCAAACTATCTCAATCACATATGAATGGTTTACTACTCATATCATTATTTATATTGTGTTTAGTTTATTGTTAATAATGTTTCTGAATGAGAGCAATTGTTCTTTTTCTTATAAATTATCTAGTGGGTATATGCATATCGTTTCTTCTCAGAAGCATCGCGTCTTTTAGATTTAAGTGACCGTTATCGTAAAACAATGTGGGGACAATTTTGGTCTGCTCATCAACGATTTTTCAAGTATCTTTGCATTGCTGCCAAGGTGGACACATGTGTTGAATTGGCTAAAACTGCAGTTGATGAGGGTAAAGTAAGTAGTATTTATTCCATTTCTTTCGTATAGTGCTTATAAAATCTAAGTTTTTTACTGTGAATACTATATTGGTTTTCCTCTCATACATTTTACATATCTCGTAGTTGATTTTTCAGAAACACTGTGATTAACATCGTGATCGAAATGTTTTAATTATGATTTGAAATGTAACTAATAATTCGACTATTAACTCTCAAACTATTTAAGACATACTCATATAAGCTGGTGTGATGATGAACTGTACCACCTACGTAACCGTCAAGTAGTAATGTTTTAACAGAGCTTTCATCGTTT
Organism: Schistosoma japonicum; assembly: GCA_025215515.1. Classification (NCBI taxonomy): domain Eukaryota; kingdom Metazoa; phylum Platyhelminthes; class Trematoda; order Strigeidida; family Schistosomatidae; genus Schistosoma; species Schistosoma japonicum. The sequence continues at coordinate 45,867,039 of CM046063.1, read as the reverse complement.
TCCGCTCTTTATTATTAATGTAGAAAATAACACGGTAATCAATAGATCATTGATTATTTAGCTCACAACCTCGTGATCATTTCTCTGTTATTTCTATTTGTTTATGTGTCGATTTAGTAACCATATTATTCGAAAGGCTTGCATCATACAGTTAATGCAGTACCGATAGATAATTTTACAATATTGTTGTATAATATAGTGATCGGTTATTTCAAAATTAATGTCCGATGATCCAAACAGATCATTTTATCTGGTCAGAGTCTTTATTGTTCTTTTATGGTAGTAAAAGCTGCTCATTATTTGAACTGAACTTTGTCAACTTGTTTCTACCATTTAGACTACAGTTGTAAGGTGTAAATCAGTGTTAATTTGCACTTTATTACTGTTGGCGAGTTCAGTTGTTTCTATGTATAGTATATTCTGCCGCTAAGTTAATTCATTATTATTTTATGATAATGGCAAAGAATGCTACAAAGCAGTTTCATAGTGTAAATAAAACTCATGTGTCATACCCTAATACTAAAATAATGAGTGACTAGTCGATTGTTGCCATTACCTCTTGGTGGTTAATTACGTTTGGTATCTAACATTTCAGGTTGATTACATGGTTGTTACGCAGCATAGGTGGTTAAATTCAGCAGTGAATTTAATCTGACTCACCGCTTAATTGATTTTTGCAATCACGTTGAACGTACCACTAATGTTAGTTATACATCATATCTTGTTACATTCCCTTTTTCTCTTATCAGTGCGTTGTTATTGGTCTTCAATCTACTGGTGAAGCGAAGACATTAGAACAAGTTGAAGAGTATGGTTCAGAATTAGGTGAATTCGTTTCAACGGCTAAGTAAGTTGTCCTATACCTTAGTCGTTTAATAAGCTAATAAGGCATTTTTCGGCATCTCTCATTTCACTATTGCATTTATATAGACTGTCAGCCATTGAAGCAAATTTCTAAACAAATAGTGTTCATCTTGACACATCCAATAATTGCCAATCTTTTTTTGACTTGTAATTTCTTGCACTTCAAAAGTAAAGTAGAATATATATTGTAGAATTTATGACTTCTTGGTCATATTACGATTATTTATTTATTTTTTCTTTATCATCGATTACACCCAGCAGTATTCGACTTATTAAAAAAAAAATTCTTTTTCCTTTCAGAGGTGTGTTCCAATCTCTTGTTGAAAAATATTTTCCAACACCAACAAATGTAGATAATTTCTCACTTAGAGGGGATAAATTAACTTCAGCTGGTGATCGCAGCTCTAATACAACTCTCAGCAGGGCAGGACGAGCAATAGCCGCTGGCCAAGGAAGCGGTCTCGGCTTAAAAGACATCTTAGGAGAAAAAATGCTTGCGAAGTTAGTTGCTGGTGGTAGTTTATCTGGGTCAAAATTAAATGGTGACTTTGAAAGTCCCAATAAAACCGATGATATGGCATCTGATTCTGATAATGATTGTGACGAACATTCCGACGAGTCAGATGATGATGATTCCGATTTAAATAATCCTCAGAAAGCCAATGGCTGTAATCCATTAGGAGGTAATTCATCATCTTCGGACTATTACGATTCAGATTTGGAAGTGAATTCATCAGTCAATAATCCTAGTCGAAATCGATCAAAAACGTCAAATTCTTCCAAAAAGCAATCCAGTTCTGGTAGGCGTAAGCAAAAGCATAATCGATTTGGTGAATCATCAAATTGTTTGTCAGATGATTCGGATGAAGACTGGGACCCTGATGCACTATTCGACAGCTTTCTGGCTCGCAATATGACCTTGTCCAATTCGAACACAGATAGTAGTAACTTACTTAAGCGATCCGATGGCAATAAACAATGTGATGACATTTGGGGTGACGAATTGACTCGTAAATTATCGCAACAATATCTTATGGGTCGTGCTTCAGGTGGAGCTAATCAGTCGCTGGCCGTTAATAATGAGATGAAAGTATCTCCCGAAGAAGCTAAACGTCAGTGCACTGAAATGCAAAGTTTACTTTTACGTTTCATTGAAAAGCTTGGTCCTAAATTACCCCCAAGTTCGCTTGATGAGCTGATCGACAAGTTGGGTGGTCCCTCAAGAGTAGCCGAAATGACAGGTAGGAAAGGTCGTATGGTGATGGGTGATGATGGTCGCGTCTCGTATGAATCTCGCCGTGAAAGTGATGTCAATTTAGAATTACTTAACCTTACAGAGAAACAACGCTTTATGGATGGCGAGAAGCTTATCGCTATTATTTCTGAGGCAGCTAGCAGTGGTATTTCGCTTCAAGCAGATCGGAGAGCGTCTAACCAACGCCGACGTGTTCACATTACACTGGAACTCCCTTGGAGTGCAGATCGTGCGGTCCAGCAATTTGGCCGTACACACCGTTCCAACCAGGTTAGCTCTCCGAAATATATTTTCCTGATTTCTAACTTGGCCGGTGAGCAGCGTTTCGCTTCAACTGTTGCCAAACGTTTAGAGTCTCTTGGCGCACTGACACATGGTGATAGACGAGCTACAGAAACTCGTGATTTGTCACAGTTCAACTTAGATACTAAACTCGGTCGAGAAGCTTTGGAGCTAGTTTTACGTGCTTGTATTTGGGGTGAGGAGGGAATAGTCGATCCTCCGAATGACTATATACCTTCTGCGTCCTTTGACGCTACTGTTGACCGAGATAATTTAAACGCCCAGTCATTCTTTAACGATGTTAGAGCTAGTTTGCAAGGGGTAGGTTTGGCCACTGGTCGATGCCGGGAAAAGGATAGTAGTCAAATGTCCAAGTTTCTTAACCGCATTTTAGGTATTCGTGTTCATATTCAAAATGCAGTTTTTCAGTACTTTTCTGATACACTAGAAGAAGTTACTAGACGTGCCAAACGTGACAATCGACTGGATCTGGGAATTCTGGATCTTGGTACTTCTGGTCAAAATTTAGAAATAACGTGGACTAAAAGTTTTGATACATGGTTCTTATCAGAGTCAACTCAAGTTCATTTACACAAAGTAACTGCCGAACGGGGGTTGCCATGGTCAGGCGCTATGGAAATATACACTCAACATGATGGTATAAATGACGGTTTTTATTTACCTTCGGTTCTTAGTGGTAATAAAGTTGTTATACCTATCCTAGCTGTATTTGTGAAAACTCGTTCTACACGATCAACCAGCTCAACTGAATCGAAATTATATCGTATTTATCGGCCAAATACTGGTATGCAGGCACGACCCGTCGAACTCGAAAAGTTACGGGAACGATATACTCGCGTTCCTAATCCTTCAGATTGTCAAGAGCCTTGGAGCCGTATATTTAAAGAAAGTGCTAAACGTTGCATCCACATGTTACTTCACGGATTTTGTTCTTCAACTACTCAGAACCGGACATTATGTGAAGTCGGTCTACGAACGCGCAATTATTACGTTCTTAGTGGCTCAGTGTTAAATGTTTGGGCCAGAATCGAACCCGTTCTTCAACTTCGTTCAAATTCTGTGCGTTGTATGCAAGTTGTACGTCTCAAATCGAAAGATGGAAAACGTATTATTGGTTCTCTTATTCCTCAAGAATGCGTTCAGGATGTTTTAGCTTGCCTTTCACTACCACCTGATACAGGACAGACATTACCTTCTAATAGTAGCTTTGTTAAGAAGTATGAATTCCCTCAAGCCGAAAATACTTCTAGTATTTCAAATAGCAATTTTGTTGTTTCACCTCGAATTCCTAGTGTTCCTTGGCCTAGAGGTCAAACTTTGAGCACAAGACCGACTCAGCATCCTAAAACATTGAGTAGTCGTTCACCTCTGTTTATAAATCATCGACCAAGAAGTATTATAGGAAAAGATGCGCCACTTTATGTACATGGAAATATTAATAACAATCAGCAACGGAATTCATTGTTTGCTGAAAGTTCTTCCAAACAACCCCGTTTTGGAACATTACGAGAAACTTTAACTACTGGCTTAAGTCGCTTCGCCAAGTCAATTTGCTGGTTACTCCTCTACTTCATTATCACAATTCCATGTATCAAATTCTAGCGCGATTCAATCCAATGATTCTGTTCGTCTAAATTCCACTGCAAAAATGGGAAGTCGGCTAAATGCTGCCCTTTCGTTACCTTTACTTTCTGACACTCCTAATATTCAACATCAAGCATTGCATAATGTTAACTGTCGATTAACACCAGCCAACAATTTATCATCATGTAGTTCTGTTCCTGTTAGTAGTGTAAATATTCCTTCTAAACTTCCAAATAATACATCTAATAATTTAATAGGTAGTTCAAATAAAGTGACACGTTTCAAAATAAAATGGAAAGATGGATAATTAAAATGATAAAAAACTCCATCTAGTTAGTCTTTCTTTTCTTTCTTTTAATACAATAACAAACATTGAAGATTTGAATTGAATTATTTTTGTACCAAAAAAAAACAAGACAAAACAAAACAACTATCTCTATTACTATTTGATTTTGTGTAAAGAAACTAAATGAGAAAAAAAAATTGTTTCATTCATGTTAATATGAAATTAAAATGATTTCTGTAAAACAAAATATAAAACATTATTTCATATTCAATAGTTTTACTTGTACATAGATTATAAATGTAATTTATCTCTTTTCTTTTATCTTTTACCATTATTAACTACCTCTTAATATGAATTGTATGTTCTGTGTGAATGATTGTTTCCTTTTTTCTTTTGTTTTCTTTTTAATCTTATAATTCATTTTGTCTCTTGTTTCTTGTAGAGTTATTAGAACTTCATGTATTATTACATTGTTTTTTCTATTGAGTATTCCTTCTGTTTTCTTTTTTTTTTCCCTCTTTCTCGAATAAATGGTTTACAGTATGAAGAAAAGAAAAGTTGTTTATTCTGTTTTTCTATTTGTCTGATTGTTTATTATTTCAAATGAATAAAATAAATAAATGAAATAATAAGGAATGCTTTCTACATATAGTTTCTGTTGAGTAGTATTAACTATTGACGAGGTTTTTTGTAACACCAACGTCTTCAATATATGATTAATCCAAATAGTTTGTGGAAGTTTACGTATGTGAATTACTATAGGAAATTTTAGCATTCTAGTCGTATTTCGTTCGTCATACCTATGACGTAGGCAAGATATTAGTCTCAATGGAGGGAAGAGTGTACTGTGCAACAGTTCACTCTGTTTTGCTGTATGAATGTTAGACGTGGCCATTAGGAGTAGACGACATTCGAAGGTTATTAGATTTTGACCATCGATGCCATCGAAACATCCCTCGCGGTAGCTGGTATCACCGAGTAAGTAATAACGAGGTTAGACGACGGGTGTTAGGCAAAGGTGGTAAATTAGTCGATGAGGTTGTGAATCTTCATCGATTGAGGTGGTTGCGACATGTGTCACGTATGCTCAACCACCGTCTACCTCGACGCGCTATGTTGGCTGATATAGGAGCAGGATGGAAGAGAGTCATAGGCAGCCAAACTAAAACATAGTGTCAGTTCATGAAGTCACCGACTTTTAGTTTTAGTCGTATTGGTAGCCGCAGCCTCCCTGGATGGGGTCCTCGCGAATGCCGTAACCAGTGGCTAGAAACACTAAGTGACATTACCCAGAGTCGGTCACAACGGCGCAGATGTATTCTCTCATTGTCTCCCTCAAATCGTAAACTTAAAATTGTTTCATAAGTTTCCACTCTCCATCTCTTCCTCCCTGAACTATATTCTGTGTTCACACTTCCTTGTTTATACTTTTATTTTTGTTGAAGTAACTTCTGCTAATGTGGTGTTAGTTTTGCTGTGCTTTAGAGGTATGACAACTTGGTGTGATGTACACTCGTCCCAGGTTGTATGCTGATCATACATACATTTCGTTCGTTATTCAGTATTTCTGTTCATATCTTATTTATTAGGGATTTTACATTATATAATCTGTAGTTTATTCTATCTTACTGTATGGATGTGAAATGTGTCGACCGAGAGTTGATGATATTCTCAAGTTATTGGTATTCGATGTCTTACAAACACCTCTAGCGTTTTCTGAGATCACATGGTAATTAAGAATAAGGTTAAACGGGCATTAATGAAGACGGTAAGTCAGTTGATAAGGTTGTAAATCTTCATCGACTGGAGTGCTTACGTCGTGTGTTGCGTATGCCTAACCACTACCTACCTCATCACGCCACTGTAAGTACTACTGGAATATAATGGAATAAAGCTAGGGGCAGCCAAATCTAAACACAGTATCAGCCCTGTAAGTCACTAACTGCCGGTGTGAGCCGTGTGGGTAGATGTAAATTACCGAGTTGAAGTTCGCGTAAATGCCATAACCAATAGTCGGAGACTCTGGGTGATATGTCTTAGAATTGGTCGCAGTGGTGCAGGTGCATTCATTTTTTTCTCCTTTAAATCGTGATTAGAAAGTTATTTCATGTCCTTCCTTTCAAGAACTAATACATTCCCCAGGAACCATGTTTTGTATGTCCACTCCTATTATTCTTATTATCGAATTAGCTGCTGTTTCTACTGATTTAGTGTCAATCTTGTGCTACTGCGGCGTAACAACGGACCGATACATGTACTAGGTTCTATGTTGTTTATATATACGTGCATACAATCTCTAGTCTGGATTGTTACTGTAATATTATTTTAAGTTCATTGAATGTGCATTCTGTTCTTCAATTCATAAAAATCAAGTATAAATCCATACAATATTCTGATTTCGTAATTTGCATGGGAACTTGTAATCATTGTTGAGTGAGCCCCACAGTGTACATCGATTATCTAGCAACAGTGGCACTCGAATTATATATAATCAGCCTATTAACTATTATAGTTAGTATGCTGAATTTTAAATATAAGTTGATTAATGTGTGTATACAGTTTCTGTGTTGTAATAAATCTTGATTATGAGATTCGAGAAATAAGATTTGTTTGTTGAAATGGAGGTATTGGATAATTTTTTAAGCTCAGCATTTATTAGGCACTACAGTCTTATGAGGTAGACTGTCCTTAACCTGGGCGTAATCCCATCCGACTGGTCTTTATCTCTGACCGTTCTAGATTATAAGAAAGGACAGGAATTCTCGTGTGACAACTACAATGGGGTCAGCTTGACTAATTTATTGTCTGAAATATTAGTCTCTGTAATCATTCGATGCTTATATGAAGCTAGGGATAATTTTGGGAAGATATCCTTGTTCCTAATAGCCTCAATTTGTCTGATCGTAATTTCTGATATATTCTTCGTATATGTCAATATAATTCACTTATTGGTTTTTGTCACTTGATTTTGTAGTTTGTTAGAGATTTTGGGGAACATTCTGGTTAGTGGTAGTTTTAGACGACAGTCACTACGTATTTCACTTAATTTCTCTGTGTTACTACTGCGAAAGATAAATGATAACAGTAGTCAACTAAATTCTGAGTTTAACAAGACAAATTCATTGTTTACTTCTATCAGAATATCGCATTAATGAATTTGTCCAAAATGACGATGAATGCTCTACAGTTGAACAACTGAGTTCGTTTAACGTAATCTTACCAATACCATCTACCTATATATTTAAGTTGGATTGTGACTGGCAAGTGGAATCCAGGACGCGCGTTTCGTCCTATTTGGGACTCGTCGGCTGGATGTACCTGCATCCCAATGTTGATGTTTACACTGGCATTCGAACTCAGTCCGCTTCGTGTCAAACGCCACCGCGTTCACCACTAGGCTACTGTGTCCAGACAGTCACGCTTGTGCAACGGGTACATATCTAATTCAGAATAGGCTTGTATCTTCCCGTTGAGGCTGACCAGTTTCAGTCCATTGCAAATCAACGGGAAGATACAAGCCTATTCTGAACCATCTACCTATGATAAAAATCTTTACAATCCCAATAAATATTTTTAGCATTTCATAAATTAAATTTAAAGGTATTCATAAAATGAATACAATAAAAAATAAAAGAATAACTGGATGCATTTTGTGCTAGTTGACATTTGTCATCATGGTGTACTTGTAACCTCAAGAGTACTGACACTACTCTGTGGGATTTAAACTTACATCAGTCTTAGACGTTACCACCGAGCTATTCGGACACCTACTAATCTTGGATATACTAATCATCAGAACCAATACACTAAGCTGAAACTTACCTATATCAACTAGATACAAACACTGGGTTAAGAAAGGGAGATACTTTTAGGAGTATATGATAACAGTGTAATATTAAACTGACGATAGAATATATACCTATTTTGTGTGTAACATTCAGCCTCCAACTTGTGCATAGAGAAAGCGTTTATTATTAAAAGATGTTTGTCAACAAAGCGAAATCGGCAAATTTGAACGTTTGTGTTTCTTATTCTTAATAAATGCAATGTTTTGATTATGAAAGGAGATTATCTGTAACATCTTCCGGGTTCATTAAGTGTCTTGAATTAAAAATTATTGGTCCTCTTTTCGTTTAATGAAACTACTGCATTGTAGAATGAAATTTTCACTAGAAACTTTATTGTCTAGAGTTATCTTCACCTGACTTGTGTGAATATGACGTTGTAGTGAAGACGACATGTTGAATGCGATACACAAGAGTAGTGAAGTATTGAAAAGGTTAAGGATGGATTGCTCACTGACCACCTTAAGCATCAATGCAAGTATATTTGGGATGTGATTCTTCCCATCTAAATGCAAAATATTGCCTCAGGACTGGCTTACGTCAATGTTAAAATTAATGATAGGAAGCAAAGTAGTTAAGCGTGTTGGTTGCTTCACTTATCTTGGGAATCTCATCCGTCCTGATGGTGTCTGATGAAATCTCGGCTAGTACACAGAAGGCTCAGTTGGCTTTTATCAATTTGTGTCACTTATGGTGTAGGTGTGATATCCATCTATTGAACAAAGAACGCGTTTACTGCTTAGCAGCCTGATCTGTTCCACTCTACATGTGTGAAACATGACCATTAAGAATAGAGGATACTCGTAGGTTACTTGTATTCTATTAAAAATGTCTTGGAAGCTTTGCCTGTGTTTTCTGGGACTACTGAGTAGACAATACGTGGGTTAGGAATGGTGTACTGGGTGAGTATTATAAATCGATTGATTAAGTAGTGAGTGTTCATCAGCTGAGGTGGTTAAGACACGTGTTACGTATACCTGACCACCGCCTACCTGTACGAGCAATGCTGTCTGATGTAGGAGTAGACTGGGAAAAGCTAGGGGTTGTCAAACCAAAACATGGCATTAGTCCATGAAGTCATTGACAATTAGGTTGAGCCATCCTAATAGATGCAAACTACTTGGTTGGGGTCTACATTATGGTTGTAACCAGGGGTTAGGAACTGGGTGATGTGCCTCAATCTCGTTGTCAATAGCATAGGCGTATCCATTCCTCGTCGTCCTGAAAATTCTAAGCTTCCGAATTCATCATAATTTTTTGAATTATATTTTCCTACATTTTATCGTTGATCTCTAATCCTCTCGATTATTACTAACTTTGTTACTACCTTCACCACTCCGTTACTTGGTCCTGACAATTTCATCTCTACCTGCCAATTAAAGCATGGCGACTTGAATTGATGTACGTACGTATCAAGTTCTACGTTGTGATTGATTGACTGGACTGGAAGTTGTCAACATCATGAACTGACCTAGGTTAGACAACCACTAGAATCCCGGATCTGTGACTGAGCAATCATTTCGTTTTAATTTAGTACTTCTCAATAGTTTATGTTTCTGATCTCACTGGATTTCTTGTCTTGGAGCTTTAAATTTTGAAGCGAATATTGATTTATTATTACAAGGTCTAAAGTTACACTTAAAGGGAAGCTTTTTTAAGAATTTAATGCAGTTACTTATTATACCAATCATAATCATAAAGATCTTTATTAATTAGCTATATGCTACATTTATATCGTTAATCAGGATTACGTGACACGATCTATTTATGATTTAGCTTCATGAACATTCAGGGTTATTGATAATCAATCTCTCATTTATGAATTGTCTGAGCATCATCATTTAAGTTTTGGTAGAAATTTTAAGGACTTATGTATATAGCGCTCTCTACTTTCCATTTATGATCAGTCTCCGATAAAATGTAGAAATACAGATTAAAATCTGTCTATAATGACCTCTAGACGGTGTAATAAAAGTGGTATTGTTTGTTTATTAGTTATTTTAAATACCATCGTGTTGTCTATCATATATGCCCAGTTATTACACTTGTAAAAAACTTTACTTTTGAAAAAAATAGGTTGTGAAGTATATGCTCAGTAAACCTTCTACTTTACTTCTTATCTGTATAATATTGGAGATGTTGTCCAGTTAATCGTATGTTAGACGAATAAAAAACAGGTTTCTCCTTTACAGTTAAGTTCTTTTAGGCTTTATATAAGCTCTTTATATTGTGTTGTGAACTCCGATCAATTGTGTAATGCGGAAATAATAACCTTCGATGATAACATGATTGATTGTCCTATGCTCGTAGGTGCCCTTTGATACTGTTAGTTCCAAACCGAATACAAAGAACACAAGGTTCACGATTCAATCAGCTAATTTCAAATGATGTGTCGTATATATCATGCACTTACTTATGGATGTATATTTATTCAGATTATGACCATCCAACAGACCAATTAATATAATGTTATCGTTACCAACTGAGTACAATGGTGATATGAAAATGGTGGGTGGATTAGCGCTTACTACTTATTAATTGTCAGCATATCACTTTCTCATTTGTGAACTACAGTCATTTAGTTGTGTATACACTACTCTAGTTCCCTGTCATGTTTCGATAGTAATTTCTTAATTGGCTGACTGTTTAGTCGGGTTTCACATACATATAAAGTAGCACCCGAAATATAGTCTAATTCGGCTAGTTGGTTCGTCGGTTTGTGCTCTTTCTATTCTGACTAGGGACTGAGTATACATCCGGAGCAGATGTTTGACATTGACTAGAGTGATGTGTTTGTTATTGGTCGCTGTTATCTTGTGCGTACAAATTCATAACGAGGCAGTTAGTCTAAAAGCCAGTCACAAGTTGCTTGATGAAATGGGTGATCCGAATGAGAGGAATATATAAATAGTATTGACAAAATTTTCAAAACATAAGGAATCAAGATATGTTAAATAATTTCTTGAGAAATAGTTCTTAAAGATAGGCCATTCTTCAAAACATCCTCTGTAACAACTTCCCTACTTTATAGTAAATCTTCAGTAACCATTTTTCAAAAGATAACTTTCATTGTGTTTTAACTCTTTTGTTTTATCAGTTGGACATAATGTTATATTGGAGCTAACGGGTGGGGGAGGGGGGTTTGTTCCTTAAGTGAAACAACTAACTTTCAGAATTGTTTTATCCGGAGTACTATTTCCTTTATTCTGTGAGTTTATAATTCAAACACTTTATTTCTAATATTACCCTTCCTCCTTAACCTTCCATCTGACTTATTAAAAGTTGCTTGTGTCAATTCTCATTCATCAACTAATACTAGTTGATTGTGTACACGTTACTCCAGTTACTTATAATACCTGTTCATTGTTCTGTATTGACGTTATTTTCTTAATTGATCAACTTTTTTTGTCAGATTTTACATGTATATAAAGGAATGGTTGAAATATAAATCGACAGTGGTTATTTGTTCAGTTATCATGTGTTCTTTTGTCAGGATACGGACAAATAGAATCAGAGTAGACTTAAAAGTATCTCCCAATCAGTCGTACTGTTGTGATCACTATATTGGTTCAGGTTAGGTCGCATGAATAATTTGGAAAACTGTTATCTTTATCAATTAAAACTGTAGAGAAGCAGATTATCTCATGAACATATCAAAGCTTGCATCGTACATTCCCTGGTATGCATTCAAGCATTACATTTTCATGAAGTGTTCCAAATGTAAGTGTAACTCGGTCCAGTTAACTTGTGTTCTTCTATCCGAAAATGAGGACTAACAATATTAGAGAAGACCGTACAAGTACTAGAGCAATCAGTCTTTATGTCTAGTTAGAGTGTTTGTTCATAACAAGGTTATTTTTTTTCTCGTATATGATGATTGTCGCAGTTCGCGATATAATACATAACCTTCTAGCTCTATCAAATAAAGGTTTCATAAAATAGCATTTGCACTAAATAGAATAAAGGCTATGATAACTTATGTATAGTCCTATTTATGTTTCTTTTCTAGGTAAACATTGTTTTTCCAGTTGTTATACCATATATTCAAGTCTAAATAGTTGAATAGATAACGATGTTCATATTCCATTGTAAATTTGAACTTTACATTCAATTCATTGAACTGACCAATATTGCTAACTGTAATTCTACTTTCATTTCAGCTATAAAATTCATTCAATTCTTTATTAGAACTCTAATATAAATAGAAACAAATGATCAATAATGAATGTATAGAAGAGAACAATAGATACTTTACTGATACTGTTATATTCAGATGTCATATGAAAACAACTATAGTCAATATGTATGATTTTCTGTTGTTTACATTTTGAGTAGGACATTAACTTTTGTCAAGATGTTTTCATTTATTACAATACTACTTCTTTTGTTATGATGTTTATTATAAGTGATCAAATAATAAACCAACATTAGTTTAATAAGGTAGATTTTCTTATGCACTACAGCATAACTGAAGAAGCTTTGTATATTAATAATAAATTTATACCTAATTGAAATGATTTTATGAAGATGGGTAATATGTTTAGTAGTGTATAATCGTCATAGATTGGAATTAATTGGATACCAATGAAAACCAGAGAGTACTGGACATCTATTATGTCTTAGTATGAAAGTGTAACTTTATAACCGTCACTCTGAGAATCCAAAACATCTAGTCACCCTGATGTTATCGAGAATGAACCTAGATTTTTTTTAACAAAGCACTACTTGAAAACGCTTTCCCATCACGATTCATAGACAAAAACATGAAGCTAAAATAACTGCTTCTATGAAGACATTCTACATCATCGTTGAATTCAACGATTATCTAACTATTGATATATTGACGTAAATAGTTGTAAATGCTACCAAAAAATAACTTTTTCAAGTAGACCCTCATTTGTAAATAACTCAAGGGATAAATTATCCCATTTGAACTCTCTAAGATATATCCATCAATTCACTTACTCCTATGGAGTAAGATATATTGGTCATTCTATGAAAACGTTATCCAAGAGAATCAGAGAACATTATCCAGTGTGGTTGCAGAAAAGCAACAGCAGCAGCATTAAAAGTGCAATTATAAAGCATCTTATGACTATAGACCACTTAATCAACTCGGATTCGTTATTCACAGTTATTTGCATGATCAACAGAAATCAACCTAACCTAGTAATTCTCAGCTTGCTATGTGTTACTGAATCCGTTGTTATACAAACCAGAACTATGTGTACAAAAGAAATTAGTTCAATCTTTGGTTTTAGCATGAATTTAACTTGAAATTCCTGCATATTACCGTAAGTGCATTCTATTTTGTTTCTTCGTAGTTCGTCTTACAAACTTATTATATGTTATCGCTTCCTTCTATCTCTCGGCCTATTTCATTGATTTAAACACATTTCTGACTGTTGTTTCCATCCACATCTCAAAAATGTTTCATTTATCTGCCAATTTATCTTCTTGCATAATCTAACTATGATATTATTCACTTCTTTGTACTTATCTTAATCTTATTATCTAAAATTTTCTATATTGTTGACATAAGAAATAGATTTTATTTGAAAAATCTTAGTGATTAAAAAGTAAATAAATAAATTTCAACGTTTCACCTAACAAATTGGTTTATGCTTCTTCAGGGGAGTAATAATTAAAATTATTAAAGATGAATACAAAAGATCAAATAACCAAACTTAGTTCAATCATACTTTAAAGGTGAATTCGTCTTATCTTAAATGGTATAAAGATCAAATGAAATGTCACTGTATATGAACGATTATTAACATGTTTAGATTAAGTGATTGGTTGTTTGCCGTTTACTATTCATTTTTGTTAAGTCTGATTTTGATTATTTCTCTCTCAAGAAACTTAAATCAGTTTATCGAGTGAAAGGTTGCAATTTATTTATTTACTTTTCAATCGCTAAAATTTTTTAAATAGAATTCACTTTTGATATCTTCCATACATTTAGCTCCCAATGTTTTATCAAACGATCCTATTACAACGTTAGTAAGTTGTTATAACTGGTACGTATGACTAATTTTGTTGGTGGAAGATTACAACAGTAAACGCAAATGAGGGTGCCTAGCTGCTTTCTGCACGTCTGCTTGTTGCCAACTCATTCCCAAACTGGAATAGAAAGAACACAAACAATCCTTTAAACATACATAAAACCTGACCACTCAGTCAACCAATTAGATAATTAACATCAATACAATATAAGAGTAACAGTGACTATGAACTTGAGTAACGTATACACAAATGATTAACCGTTGTTCATAAATGAGAAATGATACACTAACAGCTAATGCTATAAACAGGAGGATAAAACCAGAAGAACTTATTAGTAATAGGAATAAAATACTCACTTTGTATACAAACAAAATAAATGAAATGGTCTGTCGAAAACAATTCTAGATGAACAATCAATACTTCTATGGTAGCCGGCATATCATATCCGTTCAAATTAGGACGAATGTTCACATACCTCTCTATTACCGATGCTTATTTAACCTGACTTTGAAGATCCCTCTCTTCACTAGAACAGTTTAAATAAGAATTGTTGTTACTATGGTCGATTAGTTGTGGTTACCAGTTTTATTAACACGTTCATTCCTTTTGTTGCCATGTTCGACTAGTCGTTATGGTATTTTGATATCATAGATATCTGTACAGCATTGAAAATCAATTCGCCGAAAAGTTATCTCTACCGAACAAGATCCTTGCCTTTTAGTAACTTAATAGGCATTTTCCATTGGGTGAAATAATTAGTCTCTAAATGAAAATTGTGTTAGTTTACTGGCGATTGGTTTTAATTTATTGTGTATTTGGGCATATGTTAATGCCAGTTTGATATTAACTTAAACCAGAAAATATTGGACAGCTGCTTTATTTTAACGTATGACTTAGAAGTGCACTCCCTCGATCTCACTAGAGTATCGAATCCAGGAACTCCTGGTTACAACTCTACTAGACATGCATCTAAATTATGTAAAAAATCCGTTATATAATCTACTACTCGTGCTTCATTTAAGTAATAACAGACATAAAACAATATATTTCTGTCTTAACGAAATATTAACTACTGTACATTTATAGTAAAAAGCAAACGTGACAATTGAAATGTCCGAGCTCAGTTTACGAAGGAGCCAGTTATCGATTCATTTGCTATGTTAGGCTAATCAGACACTTTTAATGATTGATAATTTTTCTAGAAATAAACCTGTATATTACAGAGAATATACGGATTTCTTATGGTAAACAAATGAATCATAAAATGAGTAATATGCATATTTGTAAAATTCCAATGAGTAGAATTTAAATTTTCCGACGTTTCGCGGCTTAGTGTAAGTCGCTTCTTCAGAGAAATGAATAACTGAAATGAAGTAAACCTTGATAATGGTATACAATCTGATTAATAACCGAATCAAATTATCAAAATGTAAATGCATTTGGTATAATCACTGAATATTTAACAAACACTGTTTACAGGACAACATCATTCCTAATTCACTACTTGTCAAGCCACTTGAATTTTCTCAACGGTCCATTCAGGCCGCTCAACATGTATCGCGCATTTTCCTAAGAGAAAGTATTCACAAATGCACATTATTACTAGAGAAATACAGAAATCGTATCAGTAATCTTGATGTTTCAATAAAACATCTAACTCCCAACGAATTACAATCTCCCATTTTCAGCCTTTTCAATGAAAGAGAAAATAACTATTTAAATTCGTCAAAAATTCGACAAATTAGAAAGTATAACAGAATGAAAGGAAGAACAGTAGAAAAGACAAATCCAATAACAACTACACCGAAACTGACGAAAGTAAGAACAGTCCACAATATGTCAAATAGAACTTTAGATGACTATGAAATCGCTTTACTCAAAAAAAGACTTAACTTTAATATTCACAGAAAGCCTCTTACCACGTTAGAAATAGCACCAATTCTGGAGCCATTAATACAAAAGTTACCTGATAAAGAAGCCCATACTTTACGTCAGAAAACCTCCTACATTTTAACCAAACAAAACCACCTTCCTTCTAATTTGTCAAAGGGAGAATTAAAAGCTTTATATTCTTTACAAAAAGATAAAACAATTATAATCACCAAAGCGGATAAAGGTAACACCACAGTCATAATGAACAAAATAGATTATGAAGAAAAAGCGCTTGAGCATTTATCCACAGGACCATATCAAATGATTGATTCAAAAAATCATTCAACAATAAAAAACAAAGTGAAATCTGAGACAGGTAAACTTCTGAAAGAATTAAAACCATTCATTGGTACCTCTCTTTGGTTTACTTAATATCCTAAATCTTGCACAACTTCCCGTTTCTATGGTTTACCAAAAATTCATAAATGTGGGATACCACTGAGACCAATAGTGGATTTCACCAGCACTCCAACATATGCATTTGCTAGATATCTAAGCAACAATTTGAAACCACTAAAACAGAATTTACACAATGTTGTTGAAGACACATATGATTTCAAATCAAGAATTTCAGATCTAATAGTTGAAGATAATGAAACAATGGTAAGCTTTGATGTTGTATCTTTATATACAAGTATTCCAATTGATATGTGTCTAGAATGTATTAATGGATTGCTAGTAAATGATCTTACACTATCCAGCCGTTGTCCATTAAGCATCGGTTTGATCATGAAATCTCTAAAACTATGCTTAAATTCAACTTTCTTCATTTTCAAAGGGATTCTCTACAAACAAACTAGCGGAGTGGCAATGGGCTCCCCCGTTTCACCGATTGTAGCAAACCTCTTCATGGCCCATATTGAATCTCATATTTTCAATAATGTCATCAAACCATGAGTCTGGCTCAGATATGTAGATGACACCTTTGTCATTATCAAAAAAAATTTTCTGAGAACTTTCTCAAAACGATTAAACACCGTCTATCAGCACATCAAATTCACTTGTGAAAGTGAAAATGAACACAATGAGTTACCATTTTTAGACTGCCTAGTCAAAAGGAATTTAAATGGAACTCTTAATCTGAGAATTTATCGTAAACCGACTCACTCAAATCGATATATCGATTTCAACTCAGCACATCCATTTAGTGCAAAAATATCTCTAGCTCTAAACTTATTCAGAAGAGCCAATAAACTAATTACATTAGAAGATGACAAGAAATCTGAATACAAAAATGTAATTAGTATCTTACAACTTAATAATTTTCCAATGAATATTATTAAAAATTTGCATTAACGTAACGATTTATTATTAACTAATAATAAATCAATTAAAACATCATGGATCGGTACAGCCGCTCTACCTTACTGCCATGACACAACAGATGACTTGCGAAGAATTCTAAAACAACATGAAATCCAAACATTCTACAAGACAACAAAGACTCTTCGAGGTGCATTAGTTAAAATAAAGAACAAGATTCCCTTCACCTCTACACAGAATCGTGTATACAGAAATCAAAACTTGTGCCAAAAAACATGAAAGCTACACTAAACGACCTCCTAATAATCCTGTTGAACTTGAAAAATTACAAATCAAATCAGCAATAGCAGTACATGCTATCTATCATAACCATAAAATCAATATTAAAAATATCCAAATTATTCAAAAAGGTTTTTCCAATTATAAGAAAAGACGTATGGCTAAAGCACTTCACATTTTGTTAAATCCAACTGCACTTAACAAAAGTGAAGGCCTTTCTATCCCACCGACCACAATTAAAGTACATTCACATTTCATTCACGTGACCATACATACAATTTATTTTCACATAATCTCATTTCACATCACACTAACACATGCATGCACACATGTCTCACATCAAACCACTTAGACCCAAATGACTTGACATGACATGATCAAAACTCGCAATTTCGATTGTACGAACTTCTTTTGATTGTGATTTGTTCCATTGTATTATTTAACCTTGTGTTAATTCAATTCGGTTATTCATTTCTCTGAAGAAGCGACTTACACTAAGCGGCGAAACGTCAGAAATTTTAATGTCTACTCATTGGAATTCTACAAAAATATATCACTCATTTTATAAACAACCTATCCAATGCTTATTTTATTTGAAATTATCAAAATTAACCTTGGTAATGATGTATACAACTGAATCATAGTTTAGGATTGATATTAATACTTTTTAGCCAAAAGAATCTATGCTTAAATAATTCACCCATATGATTAAGTAACTCCTGATCTATGGAACAATTGTCTGAATGCAAACGCTTTCTCAAACGTTCGCATAAAGACTAAATGTTATTGATATGAACTCTAGTGACAAAATCCACAAATTACTTCTTGTGTACTACGACATATTGTTTGTAGCCTAAAAGTGAAAGACATGTGCATACCCTTCCCAATTATTCATATCGTTCCTGGTAGAACTAGCTTATTCATCATTGTTATTATCGTTCGTTTCGTTAGACCTTTCATCTTCTAAATGACACCTTTACATATAATCTCCTATGAAGATTTACTAGATAGTAGTACATA
Source organism: Schistosoma japonicum (assembly GCA_025215515.1). Taxonomy (NCBI): domain Eukaryota; kingdom Metazoa; phylum Platyhelminthes; class Trematoda; order Strigeidida; family Schistosomatidae; genus Schistosoma; species Schistosoma japonicum. The sequence continues at coordinate 45,848,402 of CM046063.1, read as the reverse complement.
CCCATTCCTCCATTACACTCCTTCTCCCCACTATATTTGAGTTTCTGTATCATACATTCTTACATTTTAACAATTCTGCCGACTTAAAGAAACGACTGTTTTAAACTCATCAATATGTTCGCACTTATGCTACTATACTAGCTATACAACTGAACTACAGTCACTTTACTGACATTCACTAACGTAGTTGAACTGAAATTTAAGTGGCCTCAAAGGTAATATCCTACTATCAAAATCATTTTTCTTAAAGTAAGCCTAGAATTATGGAAAATTTTGTTAGTTCTTAGAGATTTACGACATCAATAGTAGTTGCATATAAAAATTTTGCCATCACTTTGTTTCCAACATTTCAATCTCCATTTGTCTATTATAGTTATATCTCAAAGCTTTCTTTGTAATATCCTACACTTTTCAGGTAATGTAGAATTACTTCTTCCTTTAAAACGGCAGAAAAAATTTGGTAGGAATATGCATTTCACGTTCAAATTTAAGCCAACCATCAAGCTAACAGGTCATTCTTTATTGGTTCATTAAGAAATTGTGAGCGGTCGTTTAAATATCATAAATTATCGTTATTGTTCAATACCCTGGCCTTAAATATTCACTCCTCATAACATTCATTGGCAAACCGAACCGTGTATAATCTATTTTGCATGAATGCCATTAAAATAATATAAGCTATCTGACATTTCATAAATAACATGATCAATATCATTCATTTCTGCAGATCTCGTATAGGTTTACCAAGTTTCTTATCATTTCATTCACATAACACTATAACACTGATAAAGTAAATCCTTTGAATTGACTGGCATTATATGTAGATATAAATACGTTGATTATTAACAACTGAGGAGTAATAGAAGGTATCATTGTCAGGAAATAATAACACATTTCATTGGTTCAATCAATTTAACCGAGAAAAAATGCTTTCGAAATAAAAATCTCTATTCAGGTAATAATGCAATGACTAGGAGGAATGATTTGTTAAATTATTTAACGAATCTTTAGGTAATTGGTAATTCAGTCGAAATCTTCAACTGAAAATGTTTGTGAATTCTTCGACTTTCAGTTCCGAAACTTTACTTAGTATTTTATAAAACTCAGACGAGTTTACAGTACATGGATTAAATTGACCTTCGTAAGTTAAGTACCGAAGTAACTTATGATAACCTCTAACATTCTGAGTTACTGCACAAAAACATTTATTTACATTAAGTTATGTAACAACTCTCGAGTACTCCCTAGTTTTCAGTAGTACCTTACCAACATTAATCAGTAACGAAATCAGTCCAATAAAAATCAATATCAGTCTCCACAAACCGCCTCAATTCAAATTACGAAATGTATTGGCTATTCAAAGAAGTGACATATAGAAAGTAACGAACAACATCAGGAATTCATTTTAGGGACACATCATTCGGTTGGTGAAAGTCAAAGAGGCAGTTATTACACTGGAAAAAAAATAAACATAAACTACAAAATGTATTTAGCTATTCAGAACAACTATTCTTTCCAAAAAGTATTTCATGGAGATGAAATGAATACCAGTTAATTAACGACCAATTCAGCTAGAACTCAACTTCAGAGGATCAACTGATAGCAGTGATAATAAGTATGAAAATATGTGTTTAGAATTCAGGTGGTTTTGTGGAGGTAGGTATTAAGTTTAGTTGTCTGCATTCGTTACAGATTGATATTGGTTGAATTGTGACTGATGAAGTTCAGACGTTTTGGCAGTGAGATAGTTATCAGTTATGATGTGCTAAAACAATTTCAGTTGAACCTATTCAAGTAAAAATTAGTACATAAATTGGCTTATTTATAGATTCTTTGATTTAGTCACCTTTCTCCAGGAATTTCACTACATAACTCTTCTTCTATGACTCTAATAAATTTACAAATTGAGTTTCTTATCTAAGCTTCATTCATTTGTCATATGTCTTCATAACTAATGCATAGCTTTGATGTTACTTTCAATTTACTATTAACCAGAACATTTCTTTCTATATTTCTCTAGTTTAAATAATAAACATTTAAAATTACTTTTTAAATGATTCATTATGTTAATATATTTTCTTACTTGTCAATTTGTTTTGATAAACTCACCTAATACAAAATATGCCAACTTGTATTAGTATTTTATTAATTAATATAATGTGCTTTTAGGAATGAATTCAATAACTATTAACCACCGGCATACACTGGACAGATGTTTTGCTCTAGTGTGGGGCTTTTAACAGCGTGCATCCACAACCTTATGAGGAATCAAACTCATGACATTTTGGCTCTGCTGATGATAGTTTACTATTAGATCACTGAGCCAACCGCCTCCTAAAGGTTGATATTTTTAACTAAGTTATTTCATGATATGTTTGTACAACTTCGTTCATTGCCATCGGTAGGGTAATTGCTTTACACCAGACATATATGAACTCTACTGATCACGTCTTCTCATTATAACTTCAAGAATTATTTCTAAAACGTTTATCAATTGCAAGCTGGTACTAAGATGAAGCATGTGTCCACTACTTACTGGTGATCAATAGTTTGTTTAATTCAAATTAATTCATAACATTAAATTAACATTCAACAATTAAAACAACATCCAATTAAAAATTAATGATTAGATAATAAGTTACAATTCATTAACATTCACAATTGATTGGTTAAAAAATATGAAATTTTCTTTTTTAATAAAGAAGAAAAAAATCCCTATAGAACTACATTTCAACTAATTCGTATTGATGATTTTCATTCTTAAATTGTTATTTTAAATAAGTAGTATCCATTATCAAAATAAATATCATATGAATATGCTAAATTGAATTTTGATCATAGAAACATTTAACAATCTATTGCTTAAACAAATAATCAATAAATGGCAGCCAATCTATAGATAACAATTTTATAAGGAGAATATTTTATTTGTCAATAAATGAATTAAATTAAAATATTATTATTCTATATTCAATAGAAATAATAATTAAAACAAAACACTTCTATGTACTATTCTTACTGTTAATAATAATAATTATTATTACTGATTGATTGATTGATTGGTATTATGTAATCAATTACAAGTGAATAATTTAATTAAAGTTAATATTAATATTGAATAATGAATGTGGATAATTTGAATTATACTACATTTGTACCATTATATGGTGTATTACATGTTTATTTAACAATTATATTACTTAGTATAATAATTATTTGTACAATTATTGGTAATATGTTTGTTGTAGTTGCTATCTTAGTAGATCGACATTTACAAGTAAGTTCATTTATTCATTCATTCATTCATTATTGTTGTTGTTGATTTAATTTATGTTTAAATCATTTATCTTAATTGAATAAAGTAAAAACAACAATTAACAGAGAATAATATACATTGATTGATTACTCTATAATAACCAATTCAATGTTCAATAATTTCTTTATAATGATGATTGAATTCTATCGATTGATTTGTAATATAACCACTCGTCTAAGTGATTCTATTTCACTATATAAAGATGAAAAGTGGTCTGGAGTGAAAAACGGGCGTAGTCAATATAAAACCTTGAATCTAAGTTTCGTGCTATTAGATATAAATCAGTATGGATTACTAACACGATAGCATATGTTCCCTTATAAATTGATAGTACGCTTTAGTGAGGAGTGATAAATTTCGTAGAATCCAGGTTTAAGGATTCCTATATATCCGTTTGTATTTCGTTGGTTCTCATCAGCAGCATTTCAATCGTATTCTTTTTGTTGAATCATAACATCATCATAATGGGTAATCATATGCATTAGTCATCATAAACAAAGAAACCGAGGTGACAAGGGATATCTGTTCAATGCGTATATATAAATGTTAGTGTTCATAAATGTACATTTATTTAAAAGTCGACTGGGAGACGATGAAAAGTAATAAGAGTATGGGCTGAAGTATCGTATAGGAAGGTGCCAGCGGCTTTATTAAATGACTATGCAAAATTTCTTATTTAACTAATGACAGACTGCACTATTGGCTTCAACTTGCCGAGAAATCGAGCCTAAACTAGAATACTATAGACATAATATCATAGCTAGGGTTAGTATTTAGGCTGAAGATTACAAACTATAACTGAAATTAGGCTTTTATAGTTAGGAATACGATTGCTTGTCAGGTTTTACGGTAAGAAATAGCATTAAATGTAAGAACTAGTCGTTAAGTGCAATTGTTCACTTCAACACGTAGTTACAGACCCATCTATCTATGTACTCTGAAAGAAGTTGAATTAACTGAAAGACTTTGATCACCAAGACTAAGACGAGTAATGCAGCCTTCTTTAAAGTAACGTAGTGCACTAAAAATTTGGTGCTTAATCACACAACGTTGGAGAAAACGGTATCGAAACGTTGTGAAAACTGTATGGATACGCTTTGAGACATTTCGCCTAACGCTATTGGGGAGAATTCTAGTGATAACTATAATTTTATTGTTAATATCAATTTAAACGATTAATGTTGTTCTCAACCTTAAGTTGAGCATAAGTTCAGCAGTACTGTAGCACTAGGGTAAATGTAATATAATTCCGTAATTATTATTTTGCATTACAAATTTGTTGTAGAGTTAGAATTTAAAGTATCAGTTACAGTTATAATCCGACTGATACAGTAAATGGGATTTATAAATAGTCGTTTTATTGCATACGAATTGGTTATTGTATACGTATTGAAATAAGGCTGATTATATTATGCCATGACACCTCACCCCTCTCACCCATGAAAACCTTCAGTAAAACCAGATTTATAATGAGAAGTACGTATATACATGGTTTATGTTTGGAAGCACTGTGGTGTTCACTCATCTGTAGATATATATCTATTCCTTTCAATAGAGATTTTTGTGGAAGAGGAGTAGCATATTGTATTGAGTCTTTGATTCAAATACTTCGAAAAATAAGCTGACAGCATTTCAGTCACACAAATGTATTTCTTCATTTTTCCTGTGGCTGAACAGCAACATCACTACTACAGGATTATGATTCATTTATTCACTATGTTAGACATTTATATCTCCCGTAAGGTAATTCCTTCTTCTTCCCGATAAACTATTTACAAATAAATACTGTATTCACCTCGGGTTAAAGTGATTAGTAAACCTGAACTATGATTAACTCGTTTGTACACTGAGCTCAGACATTTCAAAAGTTACATTTGTTTGTTCCTATGCTATGCTGTTGCTAGAGTGTAATTAACTAGAACTCTAAAATCGATAAGATGAGGAATGTAGTAACCATTAGAGATTTGATGTAAATGTGACATGGTATATGGAGAATCAAAGATGACTATAAAGTGAATGGAAAATAATAATCGTCTACTGCACTACATATTACAGATTACTATAATAGTACGATGAGCAATAAGAATAATAACAGGCGATTTAATAATAACAATAGTAAGATTCAAATACAGTTACCATACTAATGATAAATTAACAACTGTTTGTTTATAAATGCATAGATTCGGCTTGAGTTTATTTATTGTTTCACTGAATAATTATGAATACGTAATTGTTTGTTAATTATTTTCAACGGTTGAAGAATGTTAATAGTCTGATAGCTGTCCGACAGATAATTACTTGTTGGACAGTGGTAACTTTTTAAATCGCAAATGCTTTTTGAAACATGCTTAGAGATACGAACATGTACTCTTTTTTCTCTTCTTTGAATGCATTTACTTTGGCAATATACAGTTGTAAAACAGTTGAAGAGAATCGATAACATAAGAATGAATTCATAATATTCTATGTCGATCGTTGTTCTTGCTTTATTCGGATTTATAACGGGAACAAATTATCAGAAATTCTTAATCTTGTTTTTTAATATACATTTTTTCGATTGTCTGATTGAGTCACATACTGATAGTTAACTGTTATGTTCATTTTTAATTTGAGACCAAAATGTTGTTTGAGTCGAACATTCATTATAAACCAGGAAGTAGTGGATAGCTGTTTTGTTATAGAGTGGAATTTTATAGTTATGAGCATCCACAAACCATTCAGGACCTTAAAGCTTCTTAGTTAACGCCTAACCATAAGGCTACTGAGCAGGTTGTTGAAGGATTAAGCTAAGAACGTGAAATATCACTGTCATTGTCAAATTTTAAATACACTTTCTCTTTAAATAACTTTGATAGAACTACGACGATATGAAACAGTTTAGTGTATATACAAATAAGTTCTATTAGTATTGATATTCTGTATAGTGTAACTTCTGTTCGTTAATGTAGACTAAAGTTGCAAATAATTAGAATCAATTAAATGTTTTTATGATTTGGACTGTAGCGCTTAAAAATTGCAAACATTTATTTTGTTCATATTGACTATCACTTATACTCTGAAGATTACTACGTACACATTGCTGTCGCGTTATATCCATCTACACTATCGCTGTTTCAACTTCATATTGAACAGAAGTATAGTTAAGTTTATTTAAATCTCTAACGTTTAATAGTAATTAAAATGCTAAGGTGTACATGGCAAATTCTAGTGAGAAGACGTAACTAATGGAGTTTAAACTTGTCGGGTAGGACTCCATAGTGGAATCAAGGATGTGTCCTACCAACACCAATTTGTGACAAATACGAAATAACTAAAATTGTTTTCAACGGCTTGATGTAAAGTGTCATTGCGTTGGATCAGTAAAGATCTATCAAATGTAAATGTTTAGTAATTGCACTCGTGAAGAATCAGAAATTTCAACCAATCCAGATTATTCTTCGTTCTCAAGAGATACTTACTGCTAAACTATATATGTGGTTAAACGTTCAGTAAATTTGATATTTGTACTGTTCAAAGTGCAAGCTTATACACGCGCATTAGCAATTGTTGTGTGTTTACTTTTCCATATTATTGTAACCTTATTATAATCCTATTATCCTTAATACTTTACACAACTCTCCCCTCCCCAAATTCAGCTTTTTCCGCATTTTCTATTTTCTCTTACTAATTGGTTCAGTATATAATATAGAGAAATAACTGCTTTCATTGAATGACTAAGTTAGTCTTGACTCTTCTTCATCGGTGTTTGCTCCTTCTACCAATTACTTAGAGATGACTTTAGTAATTGAAAATTCGTGCCAATCAATCATCATTTTTAGTCTATCAGGTGGCAGTCATTAGACAAATCCTATTTTCTCCTTCTTACCATAGCCACCACATGGTCATATCAGCCTTTCCTTAGAAATTAACTACATGTAAACGGTTCAGAAAACTTAGTAGTAGTGGCATTTTTCAGTTCATCCTGTGTAGTTGATATTACGAATGCATGTGAATTTATAAATACATTTAATGGTGAATCTGAAAAATGTAATGATCTACTTTCATTGAATTTAAAGAACGCTTAGTATTGAATATTCAGGATAGTTGAAGCTTCTTTCGAATATTAATTTAATCCTTTTTGTACATTCATCTGTAGTTATATTTCTTTTAAACGGTAGTCAGATCAATATAAAACTTTTCATTACAATTGAATTTTTATGAATTTCAGTACTTCTTCATAATGAATATTCATGAAGAAGTTATTTTCTTTGAATGAGATCTACCACTTCTTTTCATCAAAGAAAGTCAACTTTCTAAATTAAATTTTGACTAAACAATATCAGTAACGAACAGTACAATAACTAATACCATTTAAATATTGTCCAGTTCATGTTTTTCTGTAAATACTTCAATTGTTTTCAAAAAAAAAATACAGTAAACCAATTTCCCTACATTTCATCAAAGTAGATCAATACATATTTGATATTCACCGGGAAAATGTATTTATCAATTTACATGTATTTACATTATCAAGTACACTGAATGACATGGATGAAGAGCTACTATTAAATTACCTGAAGATATTTCATGAAACTTATATGTGAAGTGAAGACATATATTCATCAGTACAATAAAAGAACATTGAAATAACAATAGACATTATGTAGATGTTAATAAAGACTTCAGTGATATTGGGTTTATTAATCAGATCATAAAACTCGAGAAATGTAAGTGATTAGGATAGCTTCATCAAATAGTTATTAAACTGTTCAATGTATATGACTATTGTCATATTCATGAAGAATTCATTTTAGTGATTTCGATATTCGGAAATTTATTCCACTCACCTAATTTGACATTAAGACGAAACAACGTATTCGACAAATGATCGTGGATTCAAATACTAAGGTACCTGCAAAACATTTGAAGCATAATGAAATGTAATGTAGGATGAGAAATATGTTGCATGGTGAAGAAGTAATAACATCAACATTTGATGGCATCGACACCATTCGTAATAAGAGTCATACGACTATCTAAATAACAACAACTATGAGGAGGATGGTAGTTAGAAACTAGAATATTTTGTGCTTATTCTTCACATTGTAAATCTATGATTAAGTGTAAGTAAACTAATCAAAAGAAATACTTTCATGAGATTCGTATTCATAACACATCAATGCAATATTCGATATTAAATTGCTTCATTGACAATAACCACGTTTTAAATACAAAGAATATTGTATTCCATGAAGACTTATCTGATTACTTCATGTTAGAAATGTAAATCATTGGATGACAATAAAGTGAATTGAAGGTTAGACAGTCAATGTGAGGTCTGATGTTTCTATGTTGAATGTGAAGTATGTTGATGCATATGCACTACTGAAAATGATCATAATGAAAGGAATCAATTGTTCAGTGCTTCTTGCCTATTCTGTGATACTAAACAATACAATGTATTCATACTGTTAAATAAGTTTTCTAACATTTCATTCCACTCATATTATCAGAAGACAATTGATATAAAATACGAATCACTGTCGAAATGAAAGGCAGAGTATTTGAATGGATGTTGTAAACGAGGATGTTAGGAAATGATGTTACAGCATATAATCGTTCCGTGATATGGCACTTTCACTTTCATTTCGTTTGCATCATTTACGTGGTTTATACAGTAATGTACTAATGTATTTTTCTGTGAAAGTGACCGATTTTCATAAATTTGTATTTATCTCTTCTTATACTGTAATAACTAATTGACGATAACTAACGACAAACAATACGTGTCTGATACTGTATGATGTTTCAAATTAATTAACAAACAACTAAGTTTAACTATTTATAAAATGTGTCGACTTCCGTAGCTATCAAGTGTCTAAATATGGATCTTTATATTGAAAAAATCTAGTTGAATAATCACTCGTTTCCATGATAGTATTATCTTTATACTACTACATCAATTAGTTTAATTATTTTTAAAGTGTTTCATTTCATATCGAAGATTGCTTAGAGAGGTAAGCCATTTTTATGAATCTTCGAATAATCGTATAGTCTTGATGTTATAGTCCAAAAAGGTTTTAACATAGTGAAAATGTTTTCTAAAATTTCGTTTTATTGTCTGATCGCATTCAAAGTGTCATTTATTATTTATTTTTCAATCTTATCTGTTACATTGTTTTTAACTGAAAGCTTTTAAAATTTCATCATCATCTTTGTGAAGGGTGTTACTTTGTTCTACATGATCGATTTTGTCCATCAAGACTATTCCTTAGCCTTTATTTAGTTTCGAAATTATCAAGCCGTCAATAAATCTGATTGCTTTCAAATCTTATTTATGTCTCTTGGTTAGAATGCTATTTGGATTTAGGTTCTTACGACTACTGTAGGCTAATGCAGATTTAAACATTTCATTATTGTACTTAGATAGTGGGATTAATCCCTTCGTTTTTGAGTTAAGGAGTTTTCATATCTACGCTATTAACTGTTTTTCTTATTACTATAAAACTTAAGAACAAAATGATAATATTCTCAATTTTGTTAAATAACAACTAACACATGACACATTGGATGCATGTGGACCAGGACTGAGTAAGAAATTCATCTCATGAGTATGTTTCTTTAGTCTTTTCATTAATCTGATTCATTTCTTCATCTGTACTATATTGCACTTTCTATTTGACTTTGAATTATATTCATATAATCCAAATAATATTATAAGTTACTAACTTAGATACAAAATAAGTACTTAGTGTATATGTATTATAATTCATTAAACTAATAATAATATATAATTATTATTATTATTATTATTTGAAGTTATTTTGTTATTTTCTTCTTTAGCGTGTTTCTAACTATCTCATACTTAGTTTGGCTATTCGCTGATCTAATGGTTGCAACATTAGTTATGCCTATTAGTGCATTAAATGAAATTTCACAAAAATGGTGGCTTGGTAAGCATTTTGTTATCATTTATAGTTAAAAAAATTCTTTGTAGAGTAATTAGAAATATTCAATTGAATAATCAGTTGTTTTCAATAACTTAGTCGTCAAACTCATACAATTACCAAATCATACAAATTGTAATAAGACTTATATAGATAAACATATTGAATGAATGACATGATTAGACAATGAAGCATGTTGAAAATAGTCATCAACTACATTAGTTTACAGGTATAAATGCATCGTAAAAATTTGTCAGTTGTTATATTGAATGTAACGACATGGTTGATTATTAAGTTGAAAACCCATTCAAAAACAAAGCTAGAAGAAAATAATAATTACTACATGATGATGAATACCCTACTTCAAGGTGATAAAATGATACAAATCAAATTCGAATACAATAATGTAATGAATGAAATAGTAAGTTTAGTTGGTTGTGATAATGATGACTTCTTAGTTCAATATGAGGAATTGTTGCCAGGGTAATTATGATAATAGTGAAAAGAAATTTATTTAGATTGAGTAGGATATTGTCAAGGTAATAATGATGATAAGAAATTGATATGAATTGAAAATGATGAATGAGTAATTAAAAAATAAGACAACGTCGAGGTAAACAGAAAAGAGGTATATGGAGTGAAATTTTACAATAGTTTGCACATTTGGTAACTATGGTATACTGAGAGTCTGAACATAGTACCTATTCTGAAAGTAAAAGTTTATTTTTCTGGAGTTACTTTCAATAACTCCAATCATGTGTATGAGTCGTAATCTAGTTTCTTTAGGTTACGTAGTGCAAAACAGAGAATAGATGTTTACTAAATGTGAAACAATGATGCTACTGATGAATTTCGTTGCTTCTTTTCCCAACTATTACAGTACATGCTCACCACTCAACTTAACAACTGACAAATTTTGAATGCATTCATACAGTAACTAATGTAGTTGATCACTATTTTCAACATGTTTCATTGTCTAATCATGTCATTCATTCAATATGTTCATCTATACAAGTCTTATTACAATTTGTATGATTTGATAACTGTAAGAGTTTGACGACTAAGTTATTGAAAACATCCAACTGTTCGATTGAATATTCTTTTCACATCTTTTCAATATAACTTGTCACACCGAAGTATGTTTAATAACTATCTTGATTAATCATTGTAGACCGTCTTTAATACTGAAGAACTAATTCAATGAACAGAATATCTAGTTAGTAAGTTATTCGAAGAATTAAAATGTATACTTAATGCAAACAAATATTAAACGAATATCACAACCATTACACAATAGACATATGGGATTTGTAGACATCAAATAGATTGTTAGAACAGATGTTCTTTTTTGAACCACTAGATCTAGTCTTTTGAGTTCAATATTTGTTGCTAATTAACTTTACAAATTTGTTACATAAAAATCTAGTTAGTATACATTAATTGATCACATTGTGGTAACGATTTCGACGTTTACCAAGTCTTTTATAGCACTGAGTGAATTCTATCGATTAAATTGTAATATGGTGGTCACTTGTTAAGTGATTCCACATTACTCTATGGTAACGGTCGCAAACTGTGAAACTGGGTGACCTGACATCGAATCTGTATGGGGGGGGATCCAAGTTCCCTCTAAGACTTCATGTACGCCTTGATGGCGAATACCAAGTAGAACGAGGCTTATGTATACTGTTTCTTACAAACTACCCCGAAACTACCTTCCATACCTAGTTGGTACTGTACTTAACCAAAGAAAATACTAGTTTGCTTAACGACTTTAGCATAGTATACGGAGGAGCGTAAACGATTCTTAAAATGTCATCGATAAATAATCATTTTAGCCAGTCAAGAAAGATTTTCGAATTCTAGGTATACAAATGAGCTAATAATCATCACAAATGTATAGCCAGGTTCAGCCAACTAGAAGTCAACAATTGTAAATTAAGAGCAACATTCAGATAGTTATACATATTTCTAATAATTACTACATTATATAAATTGTCCATATACTCCTCTGGCTGTAAATTGAAATAATAATGACATCTACACACTTCAGAACATGTAACATCCATATTCAAAAACGCCCACCTTTAAATTGATTCCGGTTATGGTTCAATGTTATAGTTATTTTAGGGTTGAGGTTAATGATAGTATTAAGTTAGTTTTAAGGTTAGTTTCAGTTAAGAGTTTCAATGTAGGTATAGGTCAATTTGTGTGTTATACAGCGCTTGTTTAATAAAAAGTCAATATTTGATATGATTAGCACCATAATTTTTATCTAGTAATATCAATGATGAGTTTTTCCTATTTATTTTTTACTACTCGAACTTCAGAAATTATACTACATTGAGTGACTTTCTTATTGACTTCAAATTTTCTGGCTACAATAATTGTTCATAGTTAAGAGAACGGCTATGATAAGAATTTTAGAGACAGATTTTTTTCGAGACAGTAGATGGCTTCAGTTGACCAGGGTACATAATAAGAACAAGCCAAAACGATACTTCAATAACTACGCAATACTCTTGGGTGAGCCAATTAGAGACGAACCATCAACGTGAAGGTTGCAGAGCATTTGATTTAAAAATATTTAACATAGACAACATATCATTGTTATAATTTAGGCTAAAGATTAAACATTTTCACTAAAGGTAGGCTTTTATTATTTGGTATATGATATTTGGTCAGGTTTCAAGGTAAGTAGTAAGTTTTCTAACAAAAAAAAACATTGAGTCAAATGCTCCGACTTGACACTTAGTTGTAGATCCATCTGTCGACATACTCTAAAGGAAGGTGGATCATCTGATGGATTGCCTATTGTCAGCAGTTACACAGCCATCTGTCCTAATCACATTAAAACTGAAATTAAGCCAATAAACCAAAGGTTGATCCCAAGTCATATAAGGTAGGGAAAAACACTATGTAAAACATTGAGGTTGTATGAAGAAGATTAGGATTTGTAATACCTTACTCAACGAGTTTTAGCGCTTTGTCCTGCCTTACATTAAGTTTAGAGTAGTTATATAACACTTATGAACTAAAGTCTATGAATATGATCGGAACGTATGGCAACAGACAGTAATTACAGTAAAGTTTAAAATTAACAATAGGATTTAGTAATTCTGGTTAAAACTTAGATTTAACGGCAAGGGTATCTTTTTGAATTAGTAATAAGGTTTGTAGATTTGTTGTTAGGTTAACACTGGAAGTTGCAGTTACGGCTATAACCCGATTTACATCAATCAATCAATTAAAGCCTGTTACCCTATGTAGAGCATAGGACGCCGACCAGCCTTCTCCAACCAACTCTGTCTTGAGCTTTCCTTTAAAGCTCTTCCCAAGTGCTCTTCATTCTCTTCATATCTGTCTCCAACTCCCGAGTTAATGTGTTCTTGAGCATTCCTCTTTCCATGTGGCCTTCAGGACTCCATGTTAATGCATGTTTCGTGACAATTTGACGGTTTCCTCAATGTGTGTCCCATCCACCTGCAGCATCTTTTCATAATTTCTTTCTCGGCTGGATTGTAGTTGATTTGCTCTCTGCCATAGAAGGTTGTTGTTGATAGTATCCGGCCAAGGGATCCGAATTATCTTACGCAGAAAGTTATTTATAAATATTTGTATTTTTTGGATGATGCTTTTTGTAGTTCTCCAAGTTCCAGCTCCATACAACAGAACTGTCTTCACATTTTTATTGAAAATTTTGACTTTAATGTTGACTGACAGTTGATCTGAGTTCCAGATGTTTTTTCAGTTGTAGCAATGCTGCTCTTGCCTTTCTGATCCACGCCTTCATATCTGCTACAGATCTCCTTGTTTACCGATGATGCTGCCCAAGTATGCAAAGGTTTCTATATCTTCCGAAATTTATCCGTCATGTGAAACTGGGTTAGTGTTTGTTGTTTTGTATCGAAGGATCTTACTTTTTTCGTTGTTGATGTTGAGGCCTACTGCTGCCGAGGCTGCTGCTACCTTATCCGTCTTCATGTGCATTTGTTGCTATGTGTGGGATAGGAAATCTTGATCATCTGCAAAGTCCAAGTCATCTAGTTGCATCGATGTTGTTCACGCTAACCATTAAAAACCTATATAACCCGATTCACACTAGAAATTGTCATTTAAAAATAGCGGTATGGTTATTTGAGAATAAGGTTTTTTTATCGTTATTGAAATAAACTTCATTATGATTAAGTTGGATTATGACTAGCAAGCGTAATCCAGAACGCGCATTCCGTCCCATTTGGGACTTGTCGAACTGGATGTACATGCACCCCAAAGTTGATATTCACACAGAGATTCGAAGTTAGTCTTTTTTCATGTCAAACACCACCGATAGCCAGTCACAACTTCAACTTAAACATTACTTGTAAGCTGCTGCTACATCGAGGCAATTCCCTCAGGATGTACATTTCGCAACAGAGGCTGACCAGTTTCTGTCTATAACGGGAAGGTACAAGCTCAAACTTATAAATTTCACTTATGTTGTGCCTTCTTCCTTCATGAAAACCTTCAGTAAAATGATACTTATGGTAAGGACCACATCTATCTGGCTTATGATTGGAACCAGCTGTGATGTGTAATTATTTGTGAACAAATCCTCGCTTCTTAGTGAATATTTTCGTAGGGGATGGAATGGTAAGTTGTATTATAATCAGTCTTCACTTCGAATTCTTCGAAAGGATAATCTGATAACTTTTCAGTCACATAAATGAATTTCTTTATCACCGTTTCCGTAGGTTTCACAGCATCAACGCCACTACGAAACTGTAATGTATTTATTTACAGTGTAAAATATTTATATCCCCCCCTCTCCAGTTGTATCATTGCTTATTACTCTATTAACTAATCAATCATAGTTAATACTGTTTTTATTAGCATAATGGAAACGATTGATTGGCCGATTTGTAAAGTGAGAGCAGTCCTTTCAAGTATCACGTTTGTTAGTTCTTATACAATACACTTGCTCTTCAATATCATCTACATTTTTATTATACTGATACATATGAGATTTCTCAGAACATAAAAAATATCATTATTATTATCTATTTGAACAATTTGTACAGAACAGTAACATTTAAGTGATTGATTTACAGCATGGATACTAATACAGAATTCATTATAAAAGTACTTATCACAGACATATAGTGTATGTGATTTCTATCTATGGAAATGAGTTACTTTACTTTATACAACATGAAGTAGTCGGCCAGTTATGTAATAAGGTCATGGATTGATTTGTTTTACTTTCATATCTTACCTGTTTAAGGTATATTTATGAAATTAAATGATCATCAGAATTCCATTGAAAATAACACATGTTTTTTTACATTAGTCTATTTACAACAGTTGTTTATAATCAATTATTACAGTTGTATTATGAAATAATATTTAAAGTTACATGACATTTTACTTTAGTCGAGGTTCATCATATTAGGACTTGTACTAAGAAGACAAATGTTATATTTGTTTCTTAGAAGTACATTTGTAACTAATTAACCATACTGTACCCTTTTAAAAGTCCAATTATTGACGACAGTAACAATTGTAATAGTGTTTTAAACTGCAGTAAGTAAAATTGTCTACTTATTGTAGCTAATTTGCTTTGAAACTAAGAACTTAGTTTATAGAGGTTGTAATATTGATTCAACTAAACTGTTAGTTACTAATGAATGAAATTAGCAATAATAAATATGTATGTATGTGTATGTGTGGAACATAGAACCTGACACATAAATGCATCAGTCCAAGTTGACATACTTCAACAACATGGCAAAATGAACAGCAGATTGGTAGACATAGTTGTCACTTGAATGATAGCAAGAAAAATACGTGGACATATGGAATATGGTACAGAGAGGAAGGAGTAGTTCATAGAAAGATGTAAAATAATACTTAACTCATAATTTAAGGAAAGGCAATGAATGAATGCACGTTAGTGACATTGAGTGAATTTGACCAATATCACTCAGTTTCCAACAACTGATTATAACATTCACGCAGACCTCAGATGGTCAACTGATTAGTTACAGTGGGTATTTTACTTGACAAATTTACCATATTCTAATCTCCTTACATCTTTGATTTTAACTAATCATCACCTGAACATATTATTTAAGTCATATGGAGCACATTTAATTGTGATAATAAGAATCAAAATGAGCATGCATAGGGTCATTCATTCAAAGCATCTTTAAGCAAGTTGATTTTATAATTGGTACAATTAACGAAACAGAAAACTAAAAAGGCACTCATGGAGGACTCACTTAAAACACTGAAAGCGAATCACTGATTGTTTCTGTATTTAGTTTAATTATTAAGTCGATGGTAAATAAAAGTGAGATAATTTAGTAGAGCTTGGATTTGAATTTTTAATTTGTATTCGTCACCTATTGATTTTCATTGGTTACCATTAAAAGAGAGTACTGGCTAGCATTTCTTCTGAGTATAAAACCTCTCAACAGTGCAAATATATGATCTTATCTGGGATCAACCAGTTTTCAGACGAATATTTAGCCCAAAATCTAGTGGTAGAATTCTAAGCACAATCAATTTGTCATTAGCTTGATCCCTTAACTAACTAGAACTTCAGGATTATCTTGAAGTTACTCAATAGTAGTGGTTCTTTCATTTCATTACTTATCTTCAACAAAATCTACTCATATATTTAATTAGGTCATTTTCACAATCATTCTATTGATTTATCTCTTTGATAGGTGTACCACTATGTGATATATGGACAATAATGGATGTTCTATGTTGTACTGCATCTATTTTACACTTAGTAGCAATTTCAATTGATCGTTATTGGGCAATTACACGTATAAGTTATATTAGAGGTCAAAGAAAGGGGCCAATCTATGGAATGATTATAATTGTATGGATATTATCTTTAGCTATTTCATTGCCAACACGATTTCATATATCAAGGGATAATAATCTGTACAATGATGTATATGCTGGTGAATGTAATATTAATAAAGAATATGCATTTACAATATTCTCTACAGTCGGTGCATTCTATCTACCAATGATATTTTTAATTAGTATCTATGCAAGAATTTATTATGTAGCTAGAAAACGTATTCAAAAGAGACATTTTCGTTCGTTTCATTCAACAGCATCAAAAAGTACTGGATTATGCTTTAAATGTGTAAATAGTCAATTCTTTAAATGTCCATTAAAAATTTACATCGAAAATAGTCGGTCACTTAAATGTAATGCTTATTTAGATGTTATATCTACTAATTCAGATAAAGAACCTTCATTACCATACTTTAATGAAGATACAATCACATGTGTTGATAGATACAATGTAACACCACATTCAAATTGTTTACAACAACAGAATGTAATGATGATATCAAATAAAGTACAGAATATTGAAACATTGAATAAAACCAGTATCTATGAATGTAATGCATATGCCAATTGTCCTAGTTCACCTTTATCTATACATAAAGCAAATGTACGTAATAAACTGACTCATATACATAGTCCTCATCAAAATAATTATGATAATGAAAGTTGTTTTATAGATTCTAATATAGTAACATTTACCTGGGATTCAGAAAAGACGAGTAGAAAAATTGCAATACCTAATAACAGTTTACATTGTTCACTGATGTCGATTAATGCTGACTATGATCTAACTAGTAGTGTATCAACCTACCATAAATCGAACACTTTAGATTACTACTAAAATGAGAATGACAAATACTGAAACTTCCTTAGAATCTTTAGACTATTTCAATAGCGATTATGAGTATAAACAGAATGATACAAATCACAGTATCAAGCATAAGCTTAAATCATATCAGACGATTCAGTCAGAAAATCAAGTACAATCAACAAGATCCTATCAATCCTCAGGCATATCACAATCTCAAATAAATCTTATTACTAGCCCTTTACTTCTAGATTTTCAAGAAGTAACAAATCATTTGACATATATAAAATATCCTTTTAGTTATTCCATTGAACAATCACTCAATACAGTAATGTTTCATGATCGTGGTGATCATTTTAACGATAGTGTACACAGTTTAAATTCAAACAACTCTAACTTAGAAACAAACAACTTTCCAATATCACCTTATTTATCTTCATGTGAAAGTGTAATCACTTATCAATCATATTCTTTACTACATTATAATCGATGCCTTCCATTGATAAAATCTCCATTTTGTAATGATGTAATAAATGAAAGTGAATATATGAATGACACTACAGTACATGATAATCAGATTAAAAACAACAAACTTATTAAAACAAACTTAAAAGAATCATTTTACAATGATGAATTTAGTAAAACAAACTGTTATGATTATAATATGAAATCAGCTTTAAATAGTGATAAACAAGTAAATGACACTCTGTTCTTGGATAAAACAAATGAGATAAGTAAAAATAAAATTGATAATCAATATCTAACTACTGCCAATTCTATTCATAAAGTCAACATGAAAGATACTTCTACCTCTATCAATATCATCGATAGCATCACTACTACCACTACTACTACTACTGCTATTACTACTACTATTACTACTACTACTACTAATAATAATAATAATAATAATAATAATACCAATAATAATAATCTACCTAAAGTAAATTACAGTCTATTGCATAATATACCATTGAATCCATCTAAATCAATTAGTACTATGAACGTTAATGAAGTTGAACAACAACGTGATCGATTAGAATGTAGTAGAGAACGTAAAGCAGCAAGAACACTAGCAATTATTACTGGTTGTTTTATACTTTGTTGGTTACCATTCTTTTTACATGCATTAATTATACCATTCTGTCTTTCACAATGTAATCTACATCGTTTAGTAGGCAGTTTTTTTCTATGGCTTGGTTACTTGAATTCATTATTAAATCCTATTCTATATACAATGTTTGCACCGGATTTTAGGAATGCTTTCAAGAAAATTCTATGCGGTAAATTTACTACATTCAATAAATAATCAGCTACATCCAAAGATGATGATTATTATTATCCTTTAGGGCTGGAAGATTTAATTGTGGAGGTTTTATCGTTACTCCAGACAACTTCATCAGTGTAAGCTACTGATAGAATGTGAACTGTGAGAATTTGTCTCTACAAGTTTTGCCAACCTTCAATTTGATTGTTTGGTTTACTGATGTTGACAACTGTTTCGTCTTTTGTTAAAAATTTCTATTTTGATTATTATAAAATAGGTAAAATGTTAATAAAAGTATTTTATGAGATTGTTATTTAAATCAAAATGGAAGGTAGAATGATTCTATTGTTATATTGATTGCATTTGATTACGAACTGGTTTCAAATATTTTACTGTAATTAAATGATTACAGTGAATGGGTAATTTAGGCATATCAAAACTACTGTTATCATACTAATCTGTACGACTGATATGTTTTGTGCTTGATTATTGATAATTACCGTATATAATCGCAGCATTTGAACCCCTTGAACTCCCCTCTCCCCACCCTCATCAAATCTAAAATCAAAATACAGAAGAAAAGCAGAAAGGAACGTTTACTCCACTAAATGTCAAATATATACAGAATACTCGAGTATTTACAGTTTTCTGTCAACATGAAATCATCATTACAGTTCATCCAATCCATAAGCAGTAATTTACAGCTACTATTTAATCAAAAATACTCCCCGTTCAGATTCTGGAATGTTCTATCGAATATTGGTAGGGCAGAAATTTCTGCTTTTTCAGGGTTTCCTAAACCCTCGTTAAGGTTTTTTGGAACTATTTCGACAACTCCTTTCATTAAAATTTCTTATGTATGATTTTCTGTTCCGGTCATTATCGTATTCCAATTACGATTCATCACTCATGATGGTCGAGTTGTTTCAGTTTTACTTCTTGTTTGTATTCTGCTGTCCTTCTCATTAGAGCTCCTTTGGATGGCGTCTATGAGTATTTCAAGTTGAAGTCGATCATGTATAGTCATTGTTCACTTGTACTTGCTCATCTGACCGACATACCTTTGGTATGTACCAAAATATTTTCTAACTAGCTATAACACTTTTTCAACCGTTTGTTCAACATTACTTGTTCTCATTTCCCATTAAATCAAATCGACTTGATGAGCTAATTTCCTTCCACGTATAAACCGCAAGTAGAAATCCAACACTTCTTGCCTGCAGGTCTATTTATTTTCCTTAATGATAACATACCGGTAAAGATGGTATGAACTTCAGGATTTATCATGGTTTCTTCAAGATTTCTGAATCATCCCAACAACAATAAATTGAGATATCAAGAAAATAAACAAAACAAACTGTGATTAATTGTTTAAAAATTTCTATGTTTATCAAAAACAAAGACGTTTGAACGAAGAATATTCTTTTTGAAAAAATGCTCATCAGGTTCCACATTTATTAGTCACATCATTCACTAATGATCCACTAATTGAGACGGTTAACTATAAATGCGACCAAGTCATAGAAACCGGAATAGATATCACCAGCCCAATAGACGCGCTTTAAGAATTATTACTGAAGTGTGCAATGAATGTAAATTTCATGTTTAATAATGACATATATAGGCAAGTGGATGGAGTAACAATCGGCTCTCCACTGGGTCCCATGTTAGCCGATATTTTCCTGGCAAAGCTAGAAAACGGACCACTCGCACAACTCATTGGTAAATCGCCATTCCACTGCCGATACGTAGATGACACACTCATCCTTTGCAAACAGGATATTAGTCTCTCTGATATTGTCAGGCAATTTAACGAGGTTCACCCGGCTAATAAATTCACATGCGAGGAAGAAAGTGAAGATAAAATAGCATTTCTAGATGTTCTGCTCACAAAAAGAACAGATGACTCATTAAGAAGAAACTTGAACAAGAAAATCACATGGATAGAACAGTATACAAACTTCCTTGACTTTGTACCTATACAATATAAAAGGAATCTATTGGAAACCTTGTATTATAAAATAATAACAATATACTTTCCTGATTCGATTGACGAAGAAACGGAAGCATTGCATGAAACCCTCAGGCAGAATAGCTACCCCATAAAGTTTATAAATAAACATACTATCTCGAAAACAAATAGAAAGGGATTTCAGACCATAGAAAGAAAGCCACTTTTTCTGAGACTAGCACTAAGAGGGGACGCGCCCAGAGAAATGCTGACGTTGAGGTTAAGCAGTTCCATTCGGTGAACTTTTAACGCTTGAAAACCGCAACTTGTGTTTTCTACCTGTCCCATGGTGATACCGAGAATAAAGGATAATTTACCTAAGCTTGCCACTTCATTTTGTGTCTATCAGTTCAACTGCTCCTGTGAAGCAAGTTACATTGGCAGATGCTTGAGGAATTTACTCCTTCGTGCTCGGGAGCACCTTTCGGTCTGGTTAACCAAAGGAGTTGTCAGAAGTATCAACAGTTCAATACTAGCTCACCGAATTCAAACAGGTCATGTGGCTAGCATAAATCAGTCATTCACAATAATATTCAGAGTAAACAGTTATCTGCCAAGATCGTTTAGACTCGAAGTCCTTAAAACGGCAGAGGTAATAGCTATACGGGTCAAGAAGCCAAACCTGTGCATACAGAAGAAGTACGTTCAACCTCTTCTCCTGCCATGGCCGAAACAAGATCCACTAAACCAATCACCACCTTAATCATGCGACGATTTAATGTGATTAATGAATATGTATTCTCTCTCTGGATGTATATTTCCATATTATTATTATTATTAATTTAATATTATTATTATTATTATTATTAATCAAGTACACAGAATGAATTTGAATATCACATTCTAAGATCAAACAAATGAACTGATTGTAATTATGTCTATTATTGTTATTGTTACTAATTGACGAATTTCGATTGTCGTTCACTCCATTTTACAAACTCTTACCTATTCGGTTTTATTTTAAATAGGATTCGACCTTTGTCTACAAACACTTGATCTAATCGTATTTTACTGCCACCCCATCTCCTATGTCATCCATATACAGAGTTAATTATATACATTTGACTAATAATCTTGTTTATCTCAATTGTCTTTTACGTTACACAAGTTACATGGTGATGATGATTATGTCAACATTAACATTCGTATATTTATGAATAACTCGATGAGGAAAATCTTCCAATTATCCAATTATCCTTGATATCTAAATAATGTTGTAGTCTGCCTCAGAACTGGCTATTTTTGTGACCAACAATTTTGAACTAATAAATGTAGAACCCTGATGAGCATTTATCGAAAAGAATATTCTTCGTTCAAATGTCTTTGTTTTTGATAAACTGTGATTAGATTACCTATATTTTTAAACCTGGATCAATTGTTTTATCCTACTAATCTGTGGAGATAAGACAAGTGACAACCTATCATGGGAGGCTCGACTAACGGAGAGCATCGAGGAGAAAAGAGTCAGGCTACCGTCTGTACAGAAGCATAACGGCAGTAAGATATTCCTGCCGAACAACTAGTATTGTATTAGCGCTGCCTTATAAAAAAGGAGAATTTAGTTTTAAAAGAAAGGTCGACCATAAGCATTAACATCTAACCTTTCTTACTTCATAACCATTTTCATAAATAAAACCTTCTAGATAATGCAAATAACACATCACATACCATTCCTAATGCTAGGTTCATTTTAAACAGCTGTAGGATATAGAACCCCATCTACTGTTGATAAACGGAAAGTGATAACCTCCATAATACCCCCACACAATTCTTGAGATCACTTTGTTCACTGATAGGTATATTCTCCTCCGAAAGGTTTTCCTTTTTTCACTTTCAAGCCCTCTTCTTCTCCTCCCACTTTCCATACACTTGAAGCTAGGTGATAATAGTTTGTGTTCAAGAAATACTGCCCCTATGTCCCCTGAAACGTCTCTGTAAATCGCAAGTTCGAGCTTTCAGTTAAGGAAGCCCATCGTCGAATTAGTCAATATTCCTCACTACTTTAAAACCCTAGAATCTGTTTTAACTGATGCATGTTGTGTCTCAGAAAGTCACATGCGAGATCCCATCACGGTCATTCATATAACTTTATCAATGTCATTTACTTTTTATTTGTCTGAGTAAACCAATGAATGATGTTATAAATCTTCATCTACAGTGGTTGTTGAGGCATGCATTGAATATGTTTAATGCACCAACTTCCACGATGTAGCTTAGTATAGCAGGTGAATGGATGAAAATTGCTGACTGTTGCTCTGAGTAATGGCTATGAGTGACTGGCGACTACTGTCAGACGTAGCTCAGAATCTGTTACAATAAATAATTTTTTCATTATTGTTACATACACCTTAGTTTCATTCATTGTTGTTGAATTATGCTATGATATTAATCTTGCTAATTTGATTTTCACATATTAGCATTCATAGAACTATCCTAAGTTCTGCTTTGTACAAGTCTCAGCCCCCAACCACAACCCCCCCCACCCCCAACTAACAGTAAGTTTCACCAAATGTTAAACAAACATTCAGTATAAGACTAGTGGAGATTGTTGAAATTTATAGCATTGTACTGTAGACTGATATTACCAAAACAATCATTTGAAATAGAAAAGCACTGAATAACCGTTTAATTTTAATATGGGACTTTGTAATAAGAGGAATCTCTGAATCTACAGATCATCTTAGTAGTACAACAATATGATCAGTTTGAAATAAGTTCGATGTTCACGAGTCAATACAAAACTGAATACAAATGTTTAGAACTAGATTTTATTAAATAAACAGTAAATTAGCAATATTTTTAGTTTTATTATTACTAAGATTCATTTGACAGTAAGATAGTGGGAATGGAAATTATACCATTAGATGCCTTCTTGTTCACTAGTGCAGATGGTTAAGCATTCACTGCAAAACTTTAAGGTTTTGGGTTTGATGCCTTGAGGAGGGGAATCTAGGGTGCTCACTACTGCGGAGTTCTATACTACGACTTAAAATCAACTGTTCAGTGCTACTTTAGTTTTCAATGGTACCCAACATCAATCTGTGACGAAGATGAACAATTAAACCTAATACCTATCTCCATAAAACCACCCTGGTAAGAAAATAAAAACAAAACATTGTTCAGCATAATAATGACAAGATTTTAAGAATGGAATGATTTCATCAATCTCTTATTAAAGGAAAAAAAGCCTTAAATTACTAAGAACCATTTAAGTAGAGCTGAATGTTTGAGGTTGTAGAAGTTGAGTTGGATGTTCAGAATAGAAATAAAAATCATAATTTGTATTGTATAGAATACACTTTTCTTTTGTTTTGATTTGAATGCGTTTACTATTTTGTGGAGCTTTCATTGTCATTTTGGACGTTTTCATCAGCTTAATAGTTCTAATAGAAATGACCTATAAACCTTTCTGCACAAGTAATTATTAGTTTATTCTCGCAATCTTGAATTTAATTGGTTATTGATGGTACTTGTCCAGTCATATTTTGTATAATAATTTTGATTTCTTTACTTCTTAACCTTATTCATAGTAATGTAGTTGTTTACTAGTTCTCTAACTGGTTAATAAATTGCATTCATGTCAATATGTTCATTGATTACCGACTTTCCTGAATGCCAAGAGTCTGGAAATTCTCCGGTGGCCATAACTGTCAGCGTATATTAACATAAAAGAAAATATATCATGGTGTTCTACGGTTAATTGGTATTCATACTGGTATTCGTGTAGATATAACAGCTCTAATTACAAATAGTTCTCTAATGAATTAATTATTTATATATGTCATCAGTTGACTAAAGAAAAAAAGCACACCTGTTGTTTTATCTGGGCAAAGAATCAAAAATGTATCGAAACAGTTCTTTCTAATGAAGCGCATATTACCAAGCTGTATCTGTATCTGGTCTATATTTGCACTGCTTAAGTTGCAAGTTTTTTACAGAGTCATTAACGTTTCCCATATGTAATTGAATCGAGGTGGATTTGTGGAGATAGTTATTAGGTTCGGATGGTAGGGTTCCACTGAAAACTACGAGCACCGGACAGCTATTTCATTCTAGTATTAACCCTCCAAAAGTATTCACCCACGATTTGGCCATTGAACTGATCCCAGGATTTTAAATCCTACGGTAACAGATTATCTATCTGAAGGAATCAGGGATGTACACTTCTGAGGAGTCCCAGATTATAACTAAGCTTATGTTCAGTGCTCTCTGATTGTCATATGATTCCATTCCCAAATTATTGTAACATTATTATTCTATCATCCTTGACGTTTTACACAACTCCATATCCACAATTCAGCTTTTATTGTATTTTTCCTGTTACTAATTGGTCCAGTGCGTGAAATAAGTAACTAGGACTTAATTCCTACTCACTGGTGCTTATTTTTTCCATTTATACATCTGGGGAAGGTTTTAGTCACTCAAGTATCGTGCCAACTATTCATCGTTTTCATATTTATCATATCGCAGTCATAGAACAAATCCTATTAGATCGTTTTTATCCCTCCAACCACCCCCTCTCCCCATCACCTCATCCAACAACTTTAAGGCCATTTCGTCTATACCAATAGACAAAATGAAAGAACTACTTTTTAACTGTATAATAAACATTCAGTTTATCTGTATGAACAAAATATAAAGATAATCGGTTGAGGTTGTAATAGATAAAAGGAATAGGGGAGGCACCTCTTGTTCCCAATTATCTAATAAATCATTCAATCAATATATTTGAAAATAAACTGCGATTCAATATACACCATGTTACCAAGATGTTATTAATCAGTCAGTCAGTCAGTTACAACGTAGAACTTGGTACATGCGTACATCAGTCCAAGTTACCATGCCTCAATAAGCTGATAGAGATTAAATTGTCTTAACAAATTCCAGAGTAGGGGAGGTAGTAACAGAGTATGTACTAATGGAAAGGCATAGAGATCAGAGATGAGATTTGAAACAAAAATAGTGATTCAGTAAAGAAAAAATTATGAGACGCTCAAAAACTAGAATTTGGAGGAAGACAAGGAGTGGATGCACCTGCGCCATTGCTAACGATTTTGAGCCATATCACCCAAATTCTAACCATTTGTTACGATCACGTGGGCCCCAACCAAGTAGTCTGCATCTATTAACATGGCTCAGTCCAATTGTCAATGACTTCATGGATTGGTGCCATGTTTTCGTTTGACCACCCCTAGCTTTCTTCCAGCCTACTCCTACAACTAGACAACATTGGTCGTTTCGGTAGACGGTGGTCAGGCATACGCAACACATGTCCTAACCACCTCAGCTGGTGAAGATTCCCTACTTAATCAATAGACTTACCGTATTTACCTAGTACTCTATTCCTAACCCATGCATTGCTTACTCGGTTGTTCCAGCAAACACGAGCAATGTTTCGGAGACATCTATGATCGAATACTAGGAGCCTACGGATATCCTCTATCCTTAAAGGCCATGTTTCACATCCATAAAGTAAAACGGATCTGACTGCTACGCAGTAAACGCGTCCTTTCGTCATTAAACGAATGTCTCGCCTACTGCCACAAGTGACGCAGATTGGCAAAAGCCGATCGGGCCTTATGTATACGTGCCGAGATTTCATCGGACACTAGACCGTTAGGACTGATGAGGCTCCCTAGATAAGTAAAACGGTTAACGCATTCAATAGTTTCACTCCCTATCACTAACTTTGGTGCCGAATTAAGCCAGTCCTGAAGTAGCATTTTGCTTTTGTATGGGGAGAATCGCATCCCAAACATGCTTACGTTTATGTTTAAGGTTGTCGAAAAATTCTGCATTTCGCCATCATCTTCACTCAGTAGAACTATATCATCGACATGTTCTAAGTCAGTAAGTTTATCTCCTGGAAGGAGGTCAACCCCAGAGAAATCAGACGATGACAATGTTAACTCTAAAAGTATACCAATGATAAAATTAAATAAAAATGAGGATAGCTAGACAACCTTGACGAACACCACTAGAAGTGGTCAATTCTGACGACAATCTGCCATAAGCTCTAACACGACATGTGGTGTTAGAGTACAGAGCTTGTATAAAGTCAATGTACTTCTCCGGTAGGCCTTTCAATAAGAGACATTGCCACATAACCCTACGATCGATAGAGTCAAACGCCGCCTTAAGGTCAAGGAATACAGCTATTGTTGGGCGTTTGAAAGTGTGTCTATGTTCCAGAACCTGCCTAAGTGTGAATATTTGGTCTTTAAAACCACGTTCAGGTCTGAAACCACCTTGGTTTTCTCGAGTTTGCTGTTCACGAGCTTTAGTTAGACGTCTAAGTATTATTGCAGCTAATATTTTAGACACTATGTTCGTTAAACTGATTCCTCAGTAATTGTCACTCGAGGACGTCTGTCCTTTCTTATAAACCGGAATGGTTAGTGTTTAAGACCATTCAAATGGGATTACGTCTAGTTCCCACATTCTAGCCAAGATCTCAGTTAATCTCGCTGCTAAAACTTGACAACCTTAATCCATCTGGTCCTGCTGCTCTCCCTCGTTTTAAGTTTCCTATAGCCTTCTCAACCTCACTGAGACTTGGATGATCAATGTTAATAAGCCATTCAGATTGTTTGGGAATGGTAGGCAACTGGGATGACGCCGTGGGCCATTGAACTGTTCCCTAAAGTGTTCTGCCCATCGGTCTACTGAATTGACAGTGAATAGTGTAACCATCTTTTTCTGAGATAGTTTCACTTACAATAGGATTTCTGATACCCGTTTCCTTGATAAATCTGAACAGTTCCCTACTGTTACCTATGGCCTCAGGCCTTTTCCATCTCTTTAGCTTTCGCCACCCACCTTTGCTCACGATCGTTGAGTAAGCTTTTAATCACTTTGTGTTTACGTTGCCTTCGTTCCTCATCATGTTCAAAACCAGACAGGATGTGTTGCCGAGCATCTATCAGTTTAGTAGATGCAGTTGAAATCCAGTGAGTTTTCCTAACCTTTTGGTCTAGTTTACTAGTAGATATTACTGCACTTTCAACAGCTTTCTGGATATCATTCCAGGCTAGCTCAGGATGAGTACAGTTTACGCCGTTTACTAATTGGTTTTCTAGTTGTTCCTGAAATGTATTCTTGACTTTTTCATCATTAAGTTGAACTCTGAGAGGGATCCTTGTCGTAGATCTCTTATGTCCAGTAAGACGCAGACTTAATACGCGCTCGTACTAAGGTATGATCTGAGTCTAAACATGTGCTTCAAAACAAGCGGCAGTCTTCTATCGAGCCTCTCCAACGATGGCTGATAGCAATGTGGTCTATTTGAGTCCAGCGTTGAGTTGATTTCGGAGGCCGCCATGTCAAACGATGTCTTTCCTTATGCTTATAGTTGGTGTTTGCTAGAAATAAACGTTTATCTTAACGAAGTTGTAGTAACCGGTCGCCATTATCTGTTCGTTGAGCCTCAACACCATATGATCCACTTTGGTGCCTTTCAGTTCATCTAGTCTACATACATGGGCATTAAAATCACCCGCCACTATTACTACATCAGTGCGTTTAGATATACATAGAAGGTCAGAAAGCTTTCTGTAAAATTCATCTTTCATTTCATCTGAGCTGCAGTCAGTGGGAGCATAGGCAGAGACAACAAAGAGACAACGGCGTGTATCCCCTATCTTTATGAGTCCTCACCGTTCCATTTAGACGGACAGCGCACAAGCGATTGTCTACTGGAATCCAGTCGAGGAGAGCCTATTCAGCTTTTAAACTTAGTGCTATACCTACACCAGCAAGGCCTCGAGTGGTAGCGGTGGGGTCACGGAAACACGAAGAGTGAACCGAGTAGATTCCTTATTTTCACAAGGTGAGGTCAAGCGAATTACTATGCTTGGATCCTGTATACGCGTTTCAGAGATGCATCAGATATCGATGGAGCGGGATTCTAGAGTCATGGCTAAGGATGCCTGTTGTCCTATTTGACATAACGTTCGAACGTTGAAAGCTCCAATATACAACTTAGTGCGCGGTTTTAGGAGACCAGAGATAGCGTTTCGTGAACTCAAATCACTAGCATTAGAGACGCAAGGCGATAAAATTATGTTAGAAGGATTAGGCATGGGGATAAGAGAGTTATTAAGAGTTGAAGGTGGGATTTGGCCTCGAACAAGATGATCTCGTGTGCTGTTAGATGTATGAGGGCGGTTTTCACTTCCTGGCTGCCCACACCATGGAAGGGTGTTTCTTGAGGAACCTGAAAAAGAAGGTAGATTAGTGTTGGTCTTAGAGACCTGAGAGCGTGACCGCAGAGCCCAAGGGGCAGCTGCTTGAGGCCGATCACGCACGGCATTATTATGAGGAGTTTTTGAAATGTTAGCTCCGTTTTTTAGAAGGCCTTACTGCGGGTGACGGAAATCCGTGTAGTATGGTGAGGTGTGACATTTTTAGGGTCAACCTTTTCTAACCCCTTCCTTCTGTTAAGAAGGCAGGATCGCTGCAGATGCTGGTTATTCGAGGGAAACACCTTACTGCTGTCACACGTCGCTGCAGTCAGCAGTACGACTACGCCCTCAGATCATAGGTTGCTGCCTTTGGTCTTATCGCTCTCCAACAGACCTGCTTGGCATGGTAGGACCTTGAAGAACATGTATTCCAGCCAATATAGCTCAGTTGGGTCATGACGATAGGCAAGCCCGACCACCACGTCAAGGTAGCAGCTACGGTAGGGTTATTGATCAGTATAAAATAGTTTTATGATTACAAACACTTAAAATGAAACAATAAAAAATTATTTAAAGTGTAATGTTTAATCGTTTTCTTCTTTTCATTTGTCTATTGAATAAGTATCAATTATAATAAGAAAACAGTCTTAGTAACATTAAGAAATTCTACTAAAAAGCTTTACATACATAGAAATTCATTAATGTATGTATTAGAGAATAATTAATGAGTGTAATTGGAATATGTTTGAATGTTCGCCTTGATTCAATATAGAGTGAAATTGAATAATTCCTGTTGTTATATGTGCATTCAAAGAGAATTGCTTTTATATAGTTGAAGTTCATAAGTATGCTTCAAATTTAAATTGTGGTATGTTCAACTGATGAGCCTTAAATAGAACGAAACACAAGTCCTAAATTTCACTCACCATAATCCAAATTAAATAATAATAACTTATTTGATTGAATATGTTGCAGACTGATGTTGGCAGGGTACCAGTGAAAACCACGGAGCACTGGACAGATGTTTTGTTTTCGTATGGAAGCCCTTAGCAGTACGCATGAAGGGCTTTACGTTGACGGCGAACACCAAACTCTCTGCACCACTGGGTCGGCATCCAATGAGTGAATTTTCACTTTCATCAATTTGTATTATATATAGAGCGGCATTCGTCTATTGGTGATAGCTGTCTCACTCTTGACAAATCTGAACTCCACCAGTCACGATTTCTTATTAAGGACTTCAGGAACATCCTGAAGTTAGTCACTAGTGAGTTCATTGTAATAGTTCAATTGAAATGATTGTTTTTGTGGATATATATGTATGTATCACAAATTGATGGAAGTGGGAATTCTCTCATCAGATGCCAACCCAGTGGTGTTCACCGTCAACGTAAAGCCCCTGGTGCGTACTGTTGAGGGGTTCCATACTAAAACGAAACAGCTGTCCAGTGGTTCCTGATTTTCAATGATACCCTGTCAACATCAATATGTGACATATTCACTAAACTAAATAAACAATATCCACAAAGATAACCATCTTAATTGAACTAAATATTAATTATTTTATGAATATGCATAGTTTGAAATTATCATTATTGTTACTACTATAAAGAAGAAAAAGGGAAACCGCTAAATAAGAATATATGCACATACATACATACATACACACACACACACACGAAAAAAGTAGCCACTTAAAAAATTTATGAATACACCAACAATAAAAATCACTATTACACTTCTAACGAATAAAATCAGTATGACTGTACTTGACTAAAACATTAAATAAATTAAATGAATCAAGGTTTTATTGCCTTATTGTGCCTAAAGTTACGAATTATATTAGTTAATTGCCTTGGTAACAAAAATAATCAATTATGTTAAGCGGTTAAATTTTATTATTCGATAAATGATGTTTCTAATGTTTCATAGCTTAGTACAAGTTGCTTCTTTAGAAAACAAATAAATAATTGAAATTAAATTAACACAATATGAAATAATACAAATTTGATATCACGAATTTGTCTTAATCTAGACAATCATCGATCATCAGGTAGCACCGAACAGCTATTTCATCCTTGTATGAAACTCTTAAGTAGTGTGCATCCACGGCCCCATCAAGGATAGAACTCATGACCGTCTAGCTACGCTGTGAATGCTTTAATATTAGACCTCTTAGTCGGCTCTCAACGGCTGACTACATCTAGTTCAGTCAATTCATAATAATTTTGCGTGACCTCATCCATTGCCATCAGTGGGTAACTGCCTCACACCTGACACCCTTGAACTCTAATAACCTATTAAATGCTTAATTTATTTGAAATTATCAAGTTTAATCTTGTAATGATATATACAAAGTGAATTAAGGTGGTTTTGTTGAGATAGATATTAAGTTAAATTGTCTGTATTTGTCACAGATTGATGTTGGTTGGATTCTACTGAAAACCAGGGAGCAATCAATATCTTTTATCGCCCCAATGTGTAACTCCACATCACGTTTCACTCTTGATTCCGCCATGAAGTCGATCTCATAATGCTGAAGTCTCACGATGAACGTCTAACTATCAGCATCTCTAATTACTGTCCAATAGTAGAATTTTCACTTCAACCAAAATGCGATATAGCGCAACAATGTAATAATGCGAATGGTGATAGCCATTTATATCAACAATATATTCGTCATTTGATGTAATCTACAAAACTAGGAGGCTGACATATGAATCTACCTTACACTTCAGAATCTTCGCTGTCCATAATCTGGAGTGTGAGTTGTGTGTACAAAAGCAATTTGTGAGATCGCTTACTTTAACGTGATCTTAGTTTCAAGTTCATTTTATCTGATTTCGGTTGCTCATTTGTACTTTTATGTTTCTCATTCTAACCTCCATTTCATGTTCAACATGATAATAATAATTATTATTATTACTATTACAAAAAAGACTAACCTCATCCAAATGTTCCCGATTTTTACTCACACATTTTCACTTTGATCTAATGATAATCGAATTGAGATAGTTATTTTTATGGAGATTGGTATTTTTATTTGATTAAATTCAGTCATAGATTGATATTAGCAGAGTACTGTTGAAAACCAGGGAACACTATATAACTGCTTTTGTCCTAGTATGGAACTCCCCAGCACTGAACATCCTAGAAGCTTCAGGTTGATGGAAGTTGGAATCCTACCATTGAATGCGGTTTAAGTGGTAAATAGGGTTAGGTGTTTCGACACCATGAAGACTCCGGTTCGAAATCTTGAGTTCGCACTGTTGATGCTTTTCATACTAGAACGAAACGGTTGTCTAGTTCTTCCTAGTGATAATCCCAATTACAATGTCTCTATCCTACTGAATACACAATTTACATGTTTCACAAATCACGGACTCATTCAGTTACTGATTGATAATTTAAAACACCAGGAAGGTTAAGCATTCGTGTGATTATTGATTAACCTATAATTTATCACATATTCAGCTGTCGTCGTCGTAGATAAATAGATAGATAGATTAGATTAGATTAGATTAGATTATGTAACATTTGTTCTTGTTACTTTATGTATACTACTGATTGAATAAAAAAGTTGTTCAACTTTAAAAATAAGCAGTGAATGTGTGTTTTTACAGGTGATATTTTGACGATATCTTAGTGATTTATAGAAAAAATCAACTCGACAAATAGTTTACTACACATATTGAACGCTTCAAAATCATATTTGTTTATTCTATGAAGAGAAGAAGAATCATTCAGAGGTGATTCCAATAGATTTGGGCTAAAATAAAGACATAAATCAGTTATTAACAAGATATTTTGTTCAGCTAGGGTCAGTGTAATAGAAACGCTTAGGACTTTGAACAGTATGCGTAGGAAAAGTACTATGTTATTAGATTTGTATTGGTGAAAAAATTGTTCTAATTTTTCCGTCTCCTTGACCTCCGGCCCTTTCCCAATATAACCGGTCAAAATTAACTCACAAAAGATTAACCAACTGTTTAACTGGGGCTCAATAAAAAGGTTAGCTTCACTGGCTACTTGTTAATCTATAATTTTTATTAGTAGTCATGTTATCTGATATATCTGTTTCAAACATCAAGGCTTGTAATGTTTTTCAGAAGTCGTTTGTGAGCATTGGGTTTTGAGTAGAAAAATATACACATGGTGAAAGGTCATATATTACGATCGACAACATCGTCATCATCACAGAGGTTGGCTCGATGAAATGTCAAGTATCTAACAATACAGATAAATAAATAGTTGTGAATGTGTATCCCTCTTCCTTGTTATGATGCAGAGGGATACAGACAGTAGCGAGATGGTCAGCCAGCCATAATGACCGTTTATTAAGTGTTGTTCACGATGAAAGCCAATGATTCCATCGATTTTGTCGGGGATTTGAAATCTCCGAAAATATAATCGTTTATTTAATGAAGCGAAAGGCATTATATTGATTTTTTTAAAGATTGATTTGTAGACTTTCATCAATTAATTCAGTTTCGAATGTAAGATATATGAATATGTTGTTTGCTAGTCTCGTCGGATATATTTTGCTCCACAATAAAATGTTCCTACAAATCCAGTCTTTTGGAGTAGCTGTGGGTCGAGAAGGAACAAATCGTGGTATCCGATTGAAGTGCAAGTATCAGAGATTACGATTCACACTGACCTTACCGATTGCCAAGGAATCAGACATAGAATCTAGCTTCCCTAGATAATTAAGCTGTCTCATATCGCTAACCGCGTTTATGTCATCTGAGAAAACATATCAGTTTTACGGAAGATTAGAAAAGCAATGTCCTTTCATTACCGATATCTTAAGTTGAATTATTTGTTGTAATTAACTTTGTATATCCAATTTACTAGAAAAATGATTGCATAAGATCAATTCTATATGTGCTGTTGGCTGTCTAAGCAGTCAAAACTTTCATATTTATTCAAATTTTATTATTCATTTTAATTAACAGACAGTTTTAAAACCATTGTAAATGAGGTACCGACTAAGAGTGATGTGAATGGTACTGTAAACTAATTTTTCACAGTACGGCACTAGGAGAATTGGGCTCTTCGTTTCACGGACAGCTTAGTTACCGAGGATACCTAGAAGTGGAACGGTGTTCTACTTTACCGGTTTGTGTGATTGGATTAATACATGAAAGCAGGTTCAGTAGATTTCGGATTTGTAGCTAGAAAAATCGCCGAAATAATCGGTCGAATTTAAGCTTTTCGCCTGAACAGTAGTTGATAATTGTGTTTATAATTAACCTGACCAATGAAATCTATTTAAACGCTTACCACCTGTACTCGGTCTGATTGTATAGATTATCTTTGTGTGACAACCAATCATAGAACTGTATTATCTTTAAAAACACAACTAGTAATCACATTTGTTCATTTTGACACATTTCCATCACTGTTGGGTATGTGTATTTGTATTCCATTTTCGACTGGCTGTATTGATTATATCATTGTACTAATTGTGTTAATTTACGTTTTACAAACAGATTATAAGTTAATGTCTAGTTCCTCCTGTTTTGACTGTAGTCAAGTTCAAACTCTGAATTGACAGTCCCGCGGAAATCGCTTGAAAGGTTATCCGTTGGCTTAAACATATCCTACAGTAGTATACAACAAACATAATTAATTTGTTTATTTAATAATGACAGCACTACCACTAGTAACGCACTAATTTCCAACTATGGGCAAGCTCATAATGTCTTATACAAAGCCCGTATAACGTTATTTGTCAGATACGTTGACACCATTACGTTTTCTATATAATGTATCTCTTGCAACAATTTAAATGTTTCTGTGATTATCGCACACCAAAATAGTTAAACGGCAAAAGTCATATTAATCAACCTATATCATCTTGTAGACAGTTTACCAGTGTATGTGGGCACATATACATAGAGAGGAGCAACGTGATCTACGTATAAGGGTAGCTGAGCATGTACAAATTACTTCTAATAATTGGACAGGAGTACAGGATAAACAACTATCATCCACTAATGCAAAACATTCATTTGAAACAGACCACAAAACTGATAAAAAAAAATCATGTTTTATGGTTTCGTATAAGCATATCATAGGACACATACTTAAGTTTGTTGAAGCCATTAACCACACAAACGTTTAGACGTTTCCTTAAGTGTGTTCGTAAGTAATTTGTAATTATGCTAAAACTACTCTGGTAGTATTCGTTTTATATCCAAGTCAGAGTGTGATTCACAATGTTTTTCCTTATTCTCTTTGTTTTCTTATCTTCTGATTTGTCCAGTTTATTATGTAAATTTTATATAGAAATATCTTAACAAGTTTATGTGTGATTATTTTGTTGTTCAAAGTGTGTATTAGGTAAATATGCATAGCACAGATCTTTCGTAAACTTCATCTTCTTATCGCATTATAAAAATTTATCAGAAGGACTAACTAAATTAAAGTGGTTTTGCTGAGTTAGGTATTGAGTTTATTTGCTCGTATTCGTCATGCATTTGTGTTAATTACATAAAACTGAAAAAAGGTGAGT
The DNA here is from genome assembly GCA_025215515.1 of Schistosoma japonicum. NCBI lineage: Eukaryota > Metazoa > Platyhelminthes > Trematoda > Strigeidida > Schistosomatidae > Schistosoma > Schistosoma japonicum. Next base: position 45,812,516 of record CM046063.1, on the reverse strand, counting down.
ACTGAACAGCTGATTTTTCCTAGTTTGAGACTCCTAAGCAGTGCACATCCTGAATTATCCCATGGAATTCAACCCATAGCCTTCAGGTCTCATAGCAAACACACATCTTCACCACTTAGTTATCCGGCGTCCACAGATAGAAATTCCACGTCCATGAGTTTGTGATTATCCAGTTGTAATAATTGCCTCACTCCTCACTTATGTGAACCCCGACAAGCACGATTTCTCACTTAAACTTCAGGAATATCTTGAAGTTAGTCACGAGTGAGTTGATTATTTTAACAGAATTGAAGTGAAAACTGAAGTTCTATACTACAGCGAATATTCTGTTCAGTGGTCTTTAGTTTAAAATGCTGACCAACCAACGTCAACCTGTAACTAATATAAACCATTAAAACGATTAAATTGTTTTAAATATCATTATAGTGAATTATCAAATAATTTATATTATCTGCCTATTTTGGAAATTATTCTTTCATTTTACATTCATAAATTCATTGTATAATGACATCATATTGAATAGATGGAACACTAACAATATTGAACTGAATATATCATTAAGTATATTTTTAATAGAATTGTTTAATTTATTACTATTACTAAATGGTAAAAATCTCTTTTCAATTGAATTAATGATAATGACTACTTATGATACTTTACCTACTACTACTACTACTACTACTACTACTACTACTACTACTACTACTACTACTACTACTACTACTACTACTACTACTACTACTACTACTACTACTACTACTACTACTACTACTACTACTACTACTACTACTACTACTACTACTACTACTACTACTACTACTACTACTACTACTACTACTACTACTACTACTACTACTACTACTATTACTAATAATAATAAAAATAATAATAATAAGTAAAAAAATATTCTGTTTCATTATTCTGAAAAAAGAAGAAAAAAATTTAAACAAAAACAGATTTCTTCACCTCATAGATCTAATAACAGAATACAAGTTGTCAATCCTTAAAAGTGAATATTATTGGTAATGACATAGTCAATTATTCATTTTCAAAAGTCAATGAACAATGATAATAAACTTTTTAGTGGTTATCAAGAAGTCGAGAAGAAATAAGAAAAAAGAGAAAAATATCGTTGATGAAGATTTCAGTTATCATTTTAGAAAATTAATTAAGGAAAAATATCCTCAATTGTTGTTGTTGTTTCTTTGTATACTACTTACCACTATGTACATTATTTGTGTTAAATACTAATTTCTTCAATTAACTAACTGAAAAAAAAACATCCTAGTGTAGCGATTCAAAATAACAATTTTTACTTATCGTGATATGAATGGATACAATAACAGTATATTAAATTGACAGCAAAAATAGTTTAGGTGTTAATAAAGCATTCAGTTATATTGAGTTTAAGAATCAATCATTGTAAGTGATTAGAATAGTTTCATCAGATAGTTATTAAACTGTTCAATGTATATGACCATTGTCATATTCATGAAGAATTCATTTCAGTGTTTTTAATATTCGGGAAATTATTCCACTCACCTCATTTGACATTAAGACGAAACTACGTATTCGACAAATGATCGTAGATTCAAATACTAAGGTACCTGCAAAACATTTGAAACATAATGAAATGTAATGTAGGATGAGAAATATGTTACATGGTGAAGAAGTAAGAACATCAACATTTGATGCGTCGACACCATTCGTAATAAGAGTCATACGACTATCTAAAATAACAACAACTAGGAGGATGGTAGTTAGAAACTAGAATATTTTGTGCTTATTCTTCAGATTGTAAATCTATGATTAAGTGTAAGTAAACTAATCAAAAGAAATACTTTCATGAGATTCATATTCATAACACATCAATGCAATATTCGACATTAAATCGCTTCATTGATAATAACCACGTTTTAAATACAAAGAATATTGCATTCCATGAAGACTTATCTGATTACTTCATGTTAGAAATGTAAATCATCGTATGACAATAAAGTGAATTGAAGGTTAGACAGTCAATGTGAAGTCTGGTGTTTCTATGTTGAATGTGAAGTATGTTGATGCATTCGCACTACTAAAAATGACCATAATGAAAGGAATAAATTGTCCAGTGCGTTTCTTGCCTATTCTGTGATACTAAACAATACAATGTATTCATACTGTTAAAAAAGTTTTCTAACAATTCATTCACTCATATTATCAGAAGACAATTGATATAAAATACGAATCACTGTCGAAATGAAAGGCAGAGTATTTGAATGGATGTTGTGAACGAGATGTTAGGAAATGATGTTACAGCATATAATGGTTCCGTGGTAAGGCACTTTCATTTCATTTCGTTTGCATCATTTATGTGGTTTGTACAGTAATGGACTAATGTATTTTTCCGTGAAATTGACCGATTTTCATAAATTCGTATTCATCTCTTATACTGTAATGACAAATTGGTGATGGTCCAAAAGCTTGATATGACTGCTTGTAAGTCGTTTTGTTTCTTGCAGTTGAATGGTAAATGAAAGTGCAATTGGTCTATTGATATCTTTTATTCAAACAAGTCCTCGCGCTGTATGTCTTTGATATCCAATCTATTTCAGATATTAAGGGGACCTATTATTTCTAATGTTTCTGAATAAGTGACTTCATCAGCCAGAGGACTAATATCCTTGAGAGGTACATTAATTAGCTTGCAAAATACTAGGAGATTGTCTGCCATGCGTACTTCTGCTGGCAGTTTCGTTTCATATTTGACCATACCTAATCAAATTAAAGTTTGTGTGAGCTTTTACTTTGTAGTTTTCAATTTTAACTTGGAAAAGTTTGTTTCTCAGATAACAGTCGCGAGTGTAAGTACGATATGCAATATTAGTTGAGGTGTGAGTCAAACTGTGCAGCAGTTTATAGAAAAAAAATAATTTTTTTCCTAGTCTTCTTTTCCATAGACGTTCAAGTTCTAGAATATGACATCTAGATTTGTATTCTATTATAGAATTGTCTTTAATCATCTGCTGTGTTAATGAGCGTTGCATACTCTCTACTCACATTCCGTCACTTGTCTGTAGATTGTTAAATAGGAAGGAACAGTACTCAAGTATAGGTCTTACACATATTTTTTAGAGAAAGAGTTTTGATTTATTTTGATAGAAGTTTCTTAGAATGAAATCTAGGAGTCACCGTGATTTGAACGGTTCGACAGAAATGTACTCAGAGAAGTTAATGTTGTGAGAATATTGTATGTCAAATCGGTTACAGTATTAAGTTTAGGGAGATTTTCGGTTGCTAAGTCTAAGTTGCATTTCACAGTTTCGAGTCCCCCACATATTCATTCACATTTCTCAGAATTAAATTCCAGACACCAGTCGGAGCACCATTCACCTAATTGTTTAGATCATTTTGCATATTTTGAATGCAATGTGCAACGTCCAGTTTTTCACTTTTATAGACTATTTTTAAATCGTGGGCATACAGGTATGACTTTCCTTCTATAAAATACCTGTATATACTATTGATATTCTTGAAGTCACGGACGAGAAATTGAAGGTCTGGGGCATAACACTGTTTAAAAATGACAGGGAAGAAAAAACGAAGTTGCACTATACATTAGCACTTTACCCAAAGACACACCAGTCAACAACACTGCTTTAACGAACTTACCGGAATCTGGGTGGTGTTGTTTCAGTATAAATAGTAACAGATACCTGATTAGTAGGCACGAAATCATGGGGTCAATGAAAAATTTCTCAAACCGATTATGTCGCTTGCGAGCGTAAGCACTGTAAAAGTACTGGTCGCGGAAGGTTTTAACATCTCGCCGCTATACCTGGCTATGGAGTAGACCTCACGAAAGGGATATTTTTCTAGGAGGTTCACGACTGTCATCAGATAAGCTGGTTCCATCGAGTAGGTAGGAAGTGATGTCAAATAAAGAATGGATGATAAACCTTTGAAACTGGCCTGTTTACTGTTTATCGATATAGTTCCATTGAAAAAACATCAAAATTCATGCCCCATATAGAGCAGCGACTGCTTCAATGTCATGTTTGACGTGTTCAGCGAAACTATTTTAACGGGACTAAAATATACTGTTTTAACTATGTCCGGACAGACTACCGGCCCACAAACAAATACCTCACTTACGTCACAGGGCCTAAATACTGTATGTCACTATACATTGACGAATGCATACAAACTGTCAGCGAGTCGATATCAAATTGCACCCTTGTCATGACAGGAAACCGACCAAGACGAACTCTTAGTTAAAGCAAATAACCAAATTCTTACCCAGGGTCAGAGAAAAAGCTTGGAATAGGATGGAGGACCTCATCAAAGGCATCTGATCATGGCTCGTACTTACTCTTGAGAAACAGATGCAGCATACACGGCGAAAATTACAAAGAATAGTCTCATGTCAACCTCATCAAGAGGTTCCATGACTTGCGTACCAATTTATGACCCAGAAGTCGACCGTAAATCTAGGCACCGTGACTATTATAGAACGTTGGGTGTAGATCACAAACACCGAAATAGCCTTAATCTATACCACCAATTTCATCATACTGCTAAGTTGCATTTCAGCCCAGCTACCACCTTTCGAGAAACAGTACTGGGGCTCATGGAGATCAAGTCCGGGTTAGTTTATAGAAAAGTATTGGAATTGAAGCCCAATAATTCGCCATAATTTGATAATACGGGGCTAGCGGTACTTAAGAAGTGCAATGAAATACGCATTCAACCCATCAGTGATCTATTCCATCGCTCACCATAATCATTACAGTAACCGGCTTGAACCAAGGCTGTTCTTCTGACACCATCCTGTGTTTCGGAAAAATTACAGACTATAAAGTGCATAAATTAATTAACGGGCACAACCTACCACATTAGACAACCTGGTTTTCGGCAATGTATGTCCTGTAACAAACATTTTTCCAGGATGAGACGATCAAACAACTTGTTGGGACGTTAACATTTCGGTCTATACGATATTTTTTGACGTTTCCGAGCGTTCAACACAGCGTCCAACTGCCCTGTAATTCACTAGGAAACTGCTATGCACTTCCCAGAACCACTGTTATCCTGGATTCTGAGCTACTTTCCTGAGGGAAGTGTTCTTTACCAAGGTGAGTAAAGTACCTTTTCAATTGAGATCGCCTATGCCCTGAGTATCACAAGGCTTGATCGTGAGGCCACTACTCACTATTATTTCCGGTAACAATCTTCCGCTAAATATTTGCTGGTCAGTTCTTTTTTGCGCAATAAAGCGAAACATTGGAAAGCGAACGGGCTTCAACAAAACCTGGTTTAAATGAAGAAGTGAACATGTACAACGCCTGAACCTTAACATGCAAAAAGATCACGTGATATATTACTTCACCCCATATTGTACCCAAACAGACTATCAACCAGGTGGACATCGAATAGCTAGAACCACAAAAGAATGGGACATGGGTTGACTTTCCGCCGATAGTCTGGACACTAAGGGGAACCGTCTTGTGGATATTGTTAAAACATAATCCAAACCAAACTGGGTTCGTTGGGGGCTGGATATTTTGGCATTCGAACTGTTTTCAAGAATACTTAAAATGTACATTAGTTTACAAATGGTAACTCATTACACTGCCATTCCTTCTGTCCTCAAATAAAACGTTAACCTCATAAAGAGAATACAGAAGTAACCTACATAGTGGGTTACTGGGTTCAGGAACAAGCGATACATTGACCGGCTAGCATATTTAAGGTTATTTGCCCTAAATTACAGGAGTTTCGGGGGGGGGGAATAACTTCAAAATATTCCAAGAGAAGACTTGACGTCTATGTATTTCACTACAGCATACCAAAGTCACCTGGAACAAAGCCTAAACAACCGCTACTAGTTTCATTTACTTAGATATCTCATTCCGTCTCGCCACAAATTCCGGTTCACCTTCACAATATTGTCGTCCTTAAATAACAGACAACATCTTTCCGTGTTTACTTTGTGGTAACCATTTGAGCTTTATTCATGAACTTAACTGCTACGACCGAAAGTGTTGATCAGTTCTTATAAGAGTATGGTGCACATTCACAACAGGATTCGAGGCTGTTACAAAATTGTTTACCTATCAGTCAGTTTCCGAAAGCTATCTCGTCGACCTCCTTAAATCCACAAATACATTCTTAAGTTATCAAGGTGCAGGAAACACCTCTGGGACTTATTCTACCTTTTAGAATTATGGGACATTAGCTTAAAAATACCTAAGTATCAGGAATCAATGCAAGATAGCCACATATAGATCTCGAACAACATACGAAAGGCAATTGTCAAATGACAACTGTACATGTCTAAGGCGACTATAAATGGAAATGATAGAAGTTTTTTTTACGTTGAAGTCATAACTCGAACGTTCGGGCTGATGTGGACTTTCAGAAGCGGGATATTTAACAACCTAATTCAGCGTGGTTCATCAGAGGAATTGCAGTATCGATACTTCGCCAAACCTTGTCGCTGATTTACCAACCATGTCCCTGTTGTCTGTAACTTGAAAAGCTGTCTTTAAATCGCCTAGGACCTTGAAACTAAGAAATCACCAGGATCTGGTAGCTAACATCATCAATTGGTATAACAGCTGGAGTATATCACTACAGAACCTCTCGCAATATCATTCGATATATCCCATCTCGATGATATTATAGACAATTCCATTTTAGACAATAGGGAAAAACGATTGCTATCTTACTACAGACCCTTCAGTCTGAAGAGTGTGATTCGTTAAAATTTTAAAAGGATTCACTCGTGAAAGGCCGTAAATATGCTCAGCATTGTTTATCCCACTCACAAAAGACATCATCTGGCATATTGTATTCAAGGAGCTAGTACACGTCTAATTAAAGTTGCGGATACGTTAAGGTGGATACGACAAGCAGGCACTAAGTTAGTGACAGGACACACCAGCCTTCTATACGAGGGTTGACTACATCGTCTAGACTAATTTACTTCGTCTTATCATAAAACGAGTGGAAAACTCATGCTAGCATTCCGTATTTTAAACGATAACTTGGGCACTAATTTATTTCAGTTTCGTTCAAATGATAGCTCTATTCTTCGTCAATTAGTATTTTAAATGATTGAATGTATCACAGGTTGATGTTGGCAGGGTATCATTCAAAACCATGGAGCAATGGACAACCATTCCGTTCTAGCGTGGAACTCCTTAGCAATGTGCACCTCAGATTCCGCACTAGGGGCTCCAGTTTGGCAAACATTTAACCCTCTGCACCGCTGAATCGGCATTCAAAAGTAGAATTCCCACTTCAATAATTTGTGCGATATTCACCCAGTATCACTCAAAAACTTCGGTGCGCATTGCTTAGGAGCTTCATCAGAGAATAAAACAGCTGTCCAGTTCTCTCTGGTTTACAAAGGCACCCAGCCAACCATAATTTGTGACGTATTCAATGAATTATTCTGTTTTCTCACTCCTTCTGAGACTAATTAACTCCATGGTCATCATTACATGGTTTCGAATCCAAGATCGAATAAACCTTAGTTAAATTTCCGTGGTAAACGAGTGGAAACCCCTACGTGAGCACATTGCATTGAAGATCACCCAGTATATGGCCAAATTACGTTTGTCGTATAACTACAGTAATTTCTGACGATTGAACCCACTTGTACGAATAAGAATAAATCAAAAAGCCATAACGTATGGAGGAGAAGTTATATTTGATTGTAAGTAAAGCGTAAATGGAATATAACCGTTTAGGCTGCCTAAATAGAGAGAGATGTTTCTCATGTTGTACCATGTTATGATCTGGTGGTAATGTGTGACCAAGTGCCTTCAACTAGTCGTGTTCGCTAAAACAAACATGGTCAATATCAATGTCGAAAGCCAATGCAACTATTTATTTGGGGAATTATTTACCGCTACAGCTCACTTCCTCTTCTTATCGGTTCGTGAGGAACCTATGGCTGGACAGCCATAGGATAGGAGCCAGTGCCTTAGACAATGGTATGCATTCCATTGATATCTTGCGAACCTGTGCAGCCTACAAACGTCAGGGCCTATTCCAGGGTGCCGTTGCATAAAGAGTTTTGTACGAAACGTATTTTTTATCCTCAGCGTTCTTCCTTTTGTTTCCAGACAACCTGTAAAACCAAAAAGGAAAATGTTTAAACATGTGCATTTTTGTGAAAAAAAAGTAATTCGGTATTTTGACTTAGTTACACAAACGTGCAAAATATTGACAACATTCATATGAATTAAACGTTTCTTTATTATTTGTTAAATAAACCAGAATACGAAAAAAGGGCATACTTTATTATAAAAAACTATTCTTATTTGACTTTTCTGAAAAATAACCATTATGTTTAGTGTGGGAAATTAAGATAGAATTAATAAATGAGATATTCGTTCAAGCGTTCTGGGAATCGTAGAGTTTTAACAGAATGTGAAGCTTTCAGCTTTATAGTTATTTGAAGCTTCTTCTTCTTTGTTTATCTTTGATCGGGGCGTGCTGAACTTATCTATATCAAGTTTCGGAGGAATTGCCGCAGATTCGATACTAAAAGACACATTTTCTAGACAAGCCACTTTAAGGCTGTCATTGTTGGCCATTTTCTTTGATAGTTTAGTATTTCAATTATCGTTTCAAGACTTTGTGTAGCCCTTTGTAGGTTGCGTTGAGAGGTCAGCGTAGAACTTTACGACGTACAAAAGCGTGTGCACGAGATTTTAAGGCCAGTTGAATAAAAATGCATGTCGATTGTTGCCAGGCTAGAACTGGCCTAACTGAATGCATAGCATTTGTAAGCCAGTTCACGTGAGAGTTGAGATCCAGGTTTTTTGAGGTTTCCTGAATTCACCGGGTAGTCGGTGTCCTCCCTTAGACAAACTCGGTAATATTGCATTCGACATTTACAGTGCTGCGAGTTCTTAGTAAAACTAGCGGTAGAACATCGGTCCACTGAGAGACGTACGTAGATAAAAGTGATGCTTTCGGCTGGCGAGGAAATTTTTTCACTGAGTTGTTGGATTGTGGGTGGTAGGCGGTTGTTCGGAAGTGCGTAGTTTCAAGGAGTATGGTCAGAGTGTGGAACAATCTAGATTCAGACTGGCGTCTAAAGTCTGTCGTTATTAAAAATAGACAATCAAAAGTTTGCTATCCAATGTTTGACTAAAGGGCTAGCAATCATTTCACTAGTTATGTCTGGGACCTATTATATTTACCGTAGGTTCATCAGGTATTATCGATTCTGATTATCGGTAATGCAGTGCCTTGAAGCTAGCACCCAGCCTTGCCTTGATCTGTTATTCACGCACAATCGATCGACTGATTGATCTAGAAGTCAATTAATCACTTACACGCATGTATTATTATAATATTCTGAACCAATAGTGTCCAAGATACAAATGCATGATTTAGTCTTTGTCTCGTATGTTTGTCACATGATACTGACCAATCACGTATCTTCTTTCAGAGGTGTCACCTCCATTTTTTAATGTAGGACTTAGCCTTCGGATAAACTTGCAATGGTTCTTTTTGTTTACACAGTCTACACCCCCTCTACATTCTGACTTTTGTTTATTTTGACATGTTGAAGCATAGGTGGTGATGAAGGCAGTGGTATATCAAGGGTTCTATGCACAATTTTCATAGGAATTCTACTTTATAAGGGTAGTTCATCACCATTTATGTTTATTAGTGTCGCATTATTTTTAAACCACTCACCCTTACTCCATACACCACTTTGCCCCTCTTAGCAACAATCATTTCACAGATTCATTTTCGGTTACCAGGCCTATAATCACGTGCATAAACATAGCCAACACGTTGGATTTACGGACCCTTTTATAATCGTCTCCACCATGGTTTGATGTCACATCGACTTGATTTCTACTGTGCATAATATCAAAAGACATTATTATGGGTCTGTTAAAACATTGGCGTCGCTCTATATGAAGTAAAAAATTATTGCAAGTCTTCCTCATCATTGATAGCCTCTGCTTTTTAGCAAAGCTCTTTTAAAAATATCTACAAATCTCTCTGCTTGGCCGTTCGATTGTAGATGATAAGGTGGTGTCCGAATGTGTTCTACTTCAGAACATACAACATTGAGAGGTATATCCATAAATGCAAATTTATTTATCCAGTCGACACTCAGTAAATTGGATTTACAGTTTTTTTGAAACATAACATTTGTCAGATTCAGACTTACCACAAAAAGTAAGATTCAACTGATTTTCCCCAAGAAGAATTATGTGGCACTTTTGACTTTACACAACGTAGGATGCAACTTTAGTCTTCCAATACTTGACTACGTTGCAGGTCTCTCCAAGCACTTGAAACTGAAGACACTAGTGTGAAGAAATCAATTGATTGATATCAGAATTTAGTGTTGTTCAGACTTTTGACTTCAAATTCCTATATCACAAATTGGATGAACTAGAAATATCAGCTGTTAGAAGCCAACTTTATTTGTTTAATGGTAAGATGTAGATGAAGAGAGTCATGGGTTTTATCTCCGATGGGGTCGTGGATGCACACTACCAAATAGTCCCATTCTAGGACGAAACAGTTGTATGTTGCTTCCAGGTGATCAGTGGTTGTCTTATTCAGACCAATTCGTGATATCGAAATTGATTTATATTAGTTCGTTATATTGAATAATGAATGAATTTAAAATAAAATATATTCTATTCCAAGAACCATATAACTAAACTGCTAGACAGTGGAAACTAATTAAAACACTTGGAATAAGTGCTTAACATCGAGAAGCAAGCAACCCGCCTATTTTTATTAGTTACCCAAAGGAACTGCCGTCAATCACCTAACCACTCAAGGTCACAAAAATGTCATATTGCGGCAAATCAAACTAGGCTGATGCTTATTTAGTGACGAGGATATAGGATATTAGTCAGCAGTTCGTAATGGTAAGAATTTGACATTAAGTGCTTACGTGGTGTAACATAAACCTGCGGAATTGTTAAGTATCCAGTGTTTGCAAGAGTGACAATAGCTTTTTTTCTTTACTGTATCATTTTGTAACTAACTACTACGCTAATGACGGTCAACGACCAAGATTCATTCAACAACTTTCCATCTTATTTGTTGTTTCACTTATGATACCTATGTCTACAATTACCTTGACGTTTAAGCTTAGTTATAATACTGCAAACGACTGTGAACAATCTTACATCGAAACTTCTAGTTCATCAAATATCTGAAAATGAAATTATATTTTTGTCTAAAGCTTGGAGGTGGTAAAATTTGTTGTAGTGAAACTCATCTTTGTAGTCAAATGACAGTAAACTTTAATGTGGATTCGCCACATGCCTTAAGCTTTATTAGTATGCATTCCAACAATCAGACTGGCCTGACTCTGCTTGTGCACAATTACACGATAACAACTAGTAATTTTCATAATTTGATTTCCAGTCATTTTTTACATTGAGTTGCTTTCGTTCTAACCATTCAATGCATCATATGGACTGTTTGTCTTCTACTTACTAACTTAGGTCGAATAAAGTAACTATATAAATGGGATTTTCTAATGCAACAAGCATCGGAAAGAAATGTCACTCAGCTTCTTAATTCTGTGCATCTGTTGCCTCATTCGTAAATCAGTATTCCTTTTAATAATCGAGAATTATGTAAATACCTTGTGATTTGTAAGCCATTAGGACTGCCCCTAACATGGTTAAGCTGACATTACTTTCATCTTTGCAGAATACCATTATTCACTGACTTATTTTCCTTAGCCTTGAAGCAAGTAGTTTATTGCGCCCGTGTAGTTTAAGCCGATCTATATTTGATAAGTAATCGCCAGTCAATGGACGCGTGACCGTAGGTCGGCCAAATAATAATCGACCTGTTACCCTGCCCAAGTATTTTCAATCTACCTCGATTCTTAACCCTGGATCGAAGAAGAGGGTACACTCGAATTGTAAATCAAACAACGTTTATTAGTTAATAAATTACATTATGATTAGTAAAAGAAATCACTTACTGACTGAATGTAAGTTAATCCTATTTTACTTTCCAGAGACATACTTTGGTAGAATGAATCACTGAACAAAATTTTGTAAGTGTTATGATTCATGTAACAGAAGGCCCTTTGAATATCGACCTGCTACGAGAAAGCTATCAGGACGAATTCTTCAATTACATTGACACTCAACCTTCACCCAAGGTATAACATTATATAAATCCTATGTTTAATTTCTTCTAGGTTATATATTGGGAGAAAGATCTGTTAGCCCATGTGAGTTCTGTAGTAAACAATTCTGATTTAAAAGTAATGTCGGTGTAGTTCACAACTTTTAAAAATGTTTAGAATCATGGTGTCATGAATTCATTTCTTCTTCAGTCTACCAGTGATATATATTCTCCCTCATCGTGTAAATCTGTAGTATTTGTTATCAGCCCAAAAGTTAGCATTGTTGACTCTGTACAGTCATTCATGGTGAGGTGAGTAGTGTTGTGTGATTGTTTATTTAACCATTAAAAAATAGAGATTCACAATCAAGTCAAGGTGTTGGAAAGCAATATAGTATCATAGCCATTCCAAGATTCTCATTCGCTTGTAGAAGTTTCCTGAAAGAGAAAAAGCTGATCAATAAATTTACCATGATATCTGAGTTCCCACTAACTATAGTGCCTGTAGAGTGTGACGTCCTCTCAATGGAAGATTCGCAATGTTTTGCTGTTCGTATATAAATTTTGACAAGGATATCCATTGATCATATTTTTCATCTAGAATTACTCAATTTCCGAGCGTCAGGATGGCGTTTATCAATTTGTACAAGGATTAATGAAATTTCAGTCTGTTTTTGGTCTGTTCCCGAAGATTTTTGCAAAAGGTGAAAAAGCTATAGTAAGTTACTATTCATATACTTTTATATAAAGCGTTGTTAAACAATCTTAAACAATGCATTCATTTTAGGTACACTACGAAGCGGACTCACTTTATTGGTTTATCAGCCTAGTGGTGTATTTTTTAAAAAACTGACCGCTATTTAGCCAAGTGGTAAAAACTCTGTAATGTGCTGATATTATGAATTAGTAAGTTATCGAAGTTCCGAGCGTTTGCGAAGACTGATACGTCCTAAATAACGGTATAGAAAAATAATATTCGTTGTATCCTTGTTGGTGAATTATTCTCTTTTCAGAGAATAGTAAAAATCTCTACTTATTTCGTTCTCTAGTCTATCAGAAACCGCTTACACAACGTTTAATGGTCATTTGTTAATTTGAAGTGATAACAACTTACAAGATCATCTCTAATTTTAGTTCACAAGTTGATGGTGGTTAGGACATATGTTACGTATGCCTGACCACCGTCTACCTCGACAAGCAATTTTGTCTAGTGTGGGAGTAGGCTGGAAGAAAGCTAGGGGCGGCCGAACGGAAGCATGGCACCTAATCCATGAAGTCATTGACAATTGGGCTGAGCCACTTTAATGGATGCAGACTACATAGTTGGGGCCCACGTGATCGTAACAAATGGTTAGAGACTTTAGGTGATATGGCTCAAAATCGTTCGTGATGGTGCAGGTGCATCCACTCCTTGTCTCCCTCCAAATTTTGAAGTTTTTAAGCTTGTCATAATTTTCTTTTAACTGAGTCACATATTTTTGTTTCAAATCTTATCTCTGATCTCTATACCTTTCCTTTAGTACTTACTCTGTTACTACCTCCCCTACTCTGGGATTTGTTACGACAATTTAATCTCTATCTGCTAATTGGGGCATGGCAACTTTAACTGATGTACGCATGTACCAAGTTGTACGTTGTAACTGACTGACTCATAAGTTGATGAATCAGCTCCTAATGACGTTATACTTAGGTCTGCTGAAGTTACGTTAAACTTTTCCATTTATCTCTAAAAAAATATTTCTGATTCCTCGATTGTTCAAGAGATGCTAGTGATAATAAACATTTTGACTTTTGGAGTTAACTCTTAGTTGTCATCTCTGGTGTTTAATTATTCTCTAAGTCTTAAGCAAGATACTGAAAGATGTAGTAACCAAATGTTAACGATTTTATCGATTTTTGTCTTTTGTTGTTTATTTCTCATGCTGTTTACATATTTTAGTCTTAGCCTCTGTTATTTAGGATCCAGTTGAGTACTACTAGTGGGATTGAATTTGCCTTTGACCAGCATAGATATAATGTAGTTCTCGGACTTTATATCATGAGGTACTTCTGGTGACCGAGAAGTTCGTTCATAGCGACTTCTAGAATATTGTAGACTGGCACTTGATGTCCAACAAACAATAATACCAAGCTATCCCTAGTTCCATACTGCCATTTTTGTCTGATCATTGAGCTAAGTGTACGTACATTAATTAGTGCACTTTCAGATTAGCTAAATCATATCACTTCCATTATCAGCTGTATGGGAAAGACTTCCATTCATCTACTCTGAAAATTTAAATGTTGCTGACTGCTGCATAGGGTTGTTAGTCAGTATTAACGTGTGTAATAATAGAAACACAGTTGATAGCTGGTTAAATATTTCACCATACGCCTAGTTATGAATTGTCTAGTGAGATTTTGCACTAACTTCTTAAAATCTCGATTGTTATGTAGTGATTGTGCGTTATGATATATAATTATTCCGAATACTTTCACCCATTAGGAAGTTGCTAAAATGTTACGACGTATGTCTGATGAAGCCAAAGTTTCAAGTGAACATCAAGGACTAGTCACTACATTGGAGGAAATCGAGAGCCAAACTGAGTTACTAATTCTTATTGATCGAGCTGTTGATCCTCTTACTCCATTGTTAAATCAGTTAACATATGCGGGACTAGTTGATGAGAAATGGGGTATCCGATTTGGTGAGTGTAGAAGTTTCATTTCATTGCATTACAGTTAATAAAATCATAGATTTTTATGATTCAGTAGTATGAGTGATAACTTTGTAGTCATGAACTTGATTATAATGACATTTATTTAGGAAGATAGTGTATAAATGCCCCTAGTACTAACGAGGCATTTCATTTTTATTTAGCATCCACTGATACGATTGTTTGTTGCTGTGTTGTATCGTCTTTTTATCCTACCCAACCAGGTCGCTGTCCCATAATTACTTTTTGTTTTTGAAGTACATGTGTGCTGGTCATGTGTCTTGTCTTACTACTGTAATAAACAGGACATTTCATTGCATTTGAGTGAATTCCGGTTGATTGTGTATATTCGTAATCCATGTTTCACCGTTCATTTTACTTGAGGAGTACTATATCCAACGGACGCCTATTGCAATTCTCGTATGGTAAATAGTTAGAAGTAATATCATGTCTACATCCTGAAAATTTTTTGTTTTATTTAATTTACCGATCTACTAACTAATTTTCCAATCTGTTCTGTTGATTCTAAACTTATCAATTTTTATTTTTCTCCTTTCAGGTATTTGTCGACCGTGTCTTCAGACAGGGAATGAAGCTGCAAAAAAAGTAGTACTAAATTCTTCAGATACGGTATATGCTGAGATACGAGATCAAATTTTTTCTGAAGTTGGATTAACTTTATCAAAAATTACAAAAGAAGTTTCTACACTTGTTACAGTAAGCTGCATACATGTAATCTCCCTTTGTAACTTATATATGTAAGTGACATCACTAAGACTTTCGTTAGCAGAGATGTAGAAGTGTAGGAAAATGTGCATAATAGTTTACCTTTTGGTGATCGAGTGATCTTTTTCCCTACCTGATATGTCGTTAACGACTTTAATCATGATATTTGGAAAACAATAATCTTGCTTGGAACCAATTTTCGTACATCTGCCCTACTACTGCTAGTTTCAAGCTGTATTAAAGAACACAAGATAATTGAATCAATAATCAGAAACCAATTGTATTTCACGCATCCGCTTACATACATACGAAAATCTGACAATACATTTGGCTAGTAAGGAAAACAATATTTATGCAAACAAGTATAACTGATAGTAAACTGAGGAGGGAGGTATACAGTTAATTATAGTTCCTGAATGAAAAATGCTATCATAATAGTTCATGAGTTTGACGGGAGCTTAGGGCGACTGGAAATAATATTACTTATAATAAAGTGTTCAGTCTACATACAATCACAACAAATAAAATACCCCTCTGAAGTAAACTGTTCTGAAAGTTTGTCATTCTTCTTTAGTAGTCTAATACGTCAATGTCTTTTTGTTAGTATAATGTAGAATAATGTGTTACAGTAGTTTACATTTTTAAGTGGATGCAGTTGATTTACGTTCGTCTGGGTGCTCAGCAACTCACCTCGGCTGTCTGTGAAAGTGACGAGTAGTGACTTATATGCAGTCTGTCAAAACGTGTACATAAATATATTGAGCAGTAATGTCGGAAGAGAAGGAAAAGTTAATAGTGTATTCAGTTGATCTAAGCCTTAATCAGTTGGTTAACGTAAACACAACCAGTGACAAGAAATATCACAGACTATTTACATATATTTGTAAAGAAATGATTTCATTGTTGTTGATTTCAATGTTTGACCTGGTTATGATTTTGTTAGTATACTTTTATTGTTGTTGTTAATGTCTGACTCTATTGGAAGGGGAGATTTTATATGATCAAGCGTCTCGGATTTAGTGATTCAATTAATTTTGTCTTTATATTAATCATGTTTTGTAATGACTGTACTAATACTGTTTTAAATAGGTTTGCATTAATTGGGACACATGATATCGCTTGCAATAACAGAGCTAACTACTACTACTCTTGAGTACTAAATTTTCTAGTTCCTTGTGCCTCAGCCTCAGCTACTTCAAAAATAAATATTGTGTGGAAGATTTGTCAGTAAAGATCATTCGCTTGTATATCAGTCTAATTACAGTTCGATAAGGTTTCTTGAAGTCACCATCCCTTTCCACATAGTGCCACCAATGTTGAGTCACCTAGACTAGTGGTCATATGGCAGTTTGATTGATAAAATTTGATCATCATTATGAAGAACTTGACATAATATTCGTTACTACCCATGAATTTCATACAGAATTGATATGAATAAGTGTTTTTTTTTTGAATGAATTAATGCACTAAATTAATTCATAGGTCAAAGATAATTCAGAGTGAATTATTTTAACGAAAGTTTCACAATCTAAGCTTGATTTTTTCAAATAATTGCATTCTGGAGATTCGACATCCTCAATAATCGACGACATCCAACTGTCCATACTCAGTGAAGATATATTTCAACTAGTAAGCTGTTAAGTGGGATTAAATGATACCGTGATCCACTTTCTGTTCTAGCGATTGTGACAATAGATGAAAAACTAAGGAATTGTTGAACTAACTTCCAGCTGCTTCACATTTACTCACTGTTTGCTCTAAAGGCCTAGTGACTTACTGATCTAAGTTTGCTTTTAGTTCTAGTTTAGATATGTTTAGATCATAATTAACTTGAAGCAAACAGAGTAGCAGGAGTTACTTCCATAATACTTGCAAGCATTTATTTATCATGAAACTAAAGATTTCAACATTATATTTAACTTTATACGTTATTGAGTCATGGGAGAGAATCGACATTTAGTTAGTTAGTGCAATTTAATGATCAAGTACTAGCTTGTCTACTTCTATTTGAGTCACACCTTTTATAAAAGTCCTAGTTTGTTGCCAAAACCGAAGACGGTGTAGGGAAAGTTTCTAATCAGCTTCCTAGTGTTTGAGAGTTGAGCGCTTAAACAATAATACTGACGTTACACAAGGTACCCAACAATGAACCTTACTGTAATTCAGTTATTTCATTTCTGTATACTCGAATTCACATCCATAGTCTTTTATATCAATGAATTTAGTAACCACTCTTCTCAGCCTTATGGTTTATTGTATCAAAGGATATGTGATTTAATTTATTTAAGTATTAGGATGCTGTATGTGGGGAAGCATTAATAGGTGTGATAAGCAAGACAATATGATTAGGTATGTAATTAGTAAAATATTATATTTCTTTGGTTTTATCAACGAATACTTATAGAAATCTTTTTTGCTTTATACGTATTTTTACAGGAATCTAAATCAGCTAAAGAACTGACCGATCTACACCGTGTAGTAAGTAAAATTCCTGAGATGCGATCAAAACAGTCACAACTTGAGATACGTAAGTTCTTTTTTATAATCCTGCTAAGTTTTCTAAATATTTATTTTATCCAATATTTGAACAGCTGTTTTGTTCCAGTTTATGATTGTTCTCTGGTGTGCACACACGTTCCTACTTCAGACCGAACTTAATACTTTCGGGTTCTGTGACAAGCACGATACTTATGTACCATAGAATGTGAACTTTAATGGTTGGCCTTTTTAACTCAAGTAAATTCACAATATACGATGTCACTAATCAAACTTAATTGGTGATATATCAATATTTTCACGAGAAAACACCAGTGGTCACAAATTTTGTCAGGTGAACCAAACTGTGCTTCTTAGCTGATGAACACTAGTTATTCAGGAAGGAAAATGTTAACTTCTGAAGCATTACTTTTTTAGTCAACCTAACTTCTGCGCTTTACGGGTATTAAGGTAATTTCCATTTTGGGAATTTGATCCGGTTGTTTAAAAACATCCTACTAATTAGGAAGTGTTTTATTATTTCAGGATATGTGATTGTTCGCCTTTTCTTTAAAGTGACCTGCATGGTGTTTTTAGAATATTTTTTTTATAAAACTTATTTACTCGGTCCATGCTTTTTTTCTAAATATATTTATTTTTATGAATCTGTCCAGTCCCGAAAAGAAAGAGATTTGAACAGTCTATGTTGTTTTCGTGCTCATCTTCGTAGATGAATTTTAAGCTATTTGGTAGTTCTTATTTATTAATACTACTATTGCGCACATTTAGTGTTTCATCTAAGTGCTGAGATTAGTAATCAGGTTTAGTCATGTTGGTAAATATAGACTACCTGGTTGGGTTCCGCATGATAATTGTGATGAGTGACTGGAGATACTGAGTGACATGTTTGAGAATCAGTCATAGTAGCACAAGTGTATTCACTCTCTATCTTTTTATAGATCCTAAGTTCATTCGTGCATACGTTTCCTGCCTTTCTTCTTGTTTAATTACACGTGTTAATCTTGAAAATTTGGTCTCGTCGTGCTAATTATATTGTATGGCAACTTGAACCTATGTACATGTGCGTCGGTTCTACGTTGGGCATTACTAACCAACGAATACATGCTAGAGATGGTACAACCCAGGAGCTTGAGTTTCTGCCTGACATGGAGACTTAAGGGCTTTGAATATCTAACATTTTGTCTAACCATATAGCTAAAACTTTTTAAAAATAGAATTCAAACACTCAACTCAAAAGTTTAGAATGGTTTAGCAACGTGCCGGATAATCAAAGTCAACTTAAGCTGATACATGTTTGCCAGGTCGTATGATGTTTATGGTTGACTGCTGACAACCATGCTGTAGTTTTCTGTTACACTTCATTATATGTCTAGGTAATAATAATGAGTACGTGGTGTTTGTAAATTGTTTAAGAAAGTAAATTATGCAATAACACCCCTCCTTGTCACCAGTTTCAAAAAAATATACTTTGTAAATAAATACGTTCTTTTGATTGCTGTTATAGTTCGATTTGTTGGGTCTAAATAATTCAGAGCTTATTTTCAACTTAAAATGACGTTTATGTTTAGGGAAAGCTGAGGTGAAATAGGTAATAATGTTACTTAACTGTGCAAAACCATTGTTCATTCTCTTTTAACATATGATTATGATCTTTTAATTAGACTAATTATTTTGCTTTTTGTTTTTTAAAATGTTTTTTTTAAAATCTTTTACTACTAGATACTTCACTTGCCGAAGAAATACATAAATATGTGAGCACCGATGACTTCCTATCGATTTTACGAGCTCAACAAGGTATGTTCTGTAGGTTTTTGCAAAATTCCTTTCTTGTTTACATAATACTGAACAATATCCAATGTAATTATCTCTAGACATGATCGACTGGTGTTCAATCATATCGAGTGTGAGGTGGTTACGTATGGATGGCGATGGATGAGGTTGCGCAGATATACTGAAAATTAACTGAATTAGAAAAATCAACTGTTGTATGCCGGTTTGTTGATGCACACAGCTGAAGAGTCGAACGAAACGGCTTGTCCTGTGCTTACTGGTTCTCATTGGTGTTTTAGGCCAGTTCGTCACTGTCAAATTAAAGTTATTCACTTTCTCTTAATCTATTGTACCGTAATTAGTACAGTCAGTAATAAAAAATTGTTTTATTACGTATATATTGTTCAATTCCATTTTATTATCTGTTACTTAACAACTGTCAGAATTCGTTGCACCACTATGATTATGGGAGACTATAAAAAAGGCTAGTATATTTTATAATAAAATTAAAAAAGTGACTCCCACCTTTTCAGAGAATAAATCCAGACTATTGATGCTACTTTGACGTGGTGGTCGGGTCTTCCTATCGTGATAAACCAGGTCGGGCTATACTGGATGGAACAATCGTTTCTTAAGTAACTACCATACTGGTAGGTCCGGTTGGAAGAAGCACTGAGATTTAAAGTCACAAACCTAGGGTCCCAGACGAAGTTTTACTACCGAATTGTACAGAGGTGTGTACGGGAGTGAGGTGTTTTCCCCAGACAAGCGGCATGACAGTAATGCTGCCTCCCCACGAAGGAAAAGTGGGTTAGAATAAGTTGACCCCAAAACTGCACATTGCCTTACTTCACGAATTTCCGTCTCCATCGTTAAGGCCTTTCCAGATATAGGGAGCTAACTACGACAAAATCCTCTTTCGGAAGGGTTATTTCCTACTGGACTTAAGTAGTTGTTCTTTGGATACCGCGGCCCGTGCTTCCATGTCTTTAAAGTTAGCTTTAACTCAAATTACTTTTCAGGCCACATCAAGAAGGAAGAACCCTTCCCCGATATCAGGTAACGAGGAAGTGGTAACCATCCCTCATACCTCCAACAGCACTGAGAATCACCGTCATCTTAATCAAATTCTTAATTTCACCTCTACTTCTAAACCTTTACCCTCATCTTCGACTTCCCTTTTCATGTACCACCGGTGCTATTGATTCTAGCCCACGAAACTTTTGTGTCTACTGAACCAACATTACAAACTACACATTAGAGCCTTCATAGTACAAATGCTGTATCACATCTAGCAGCGCGCCTCTGTGGCTCTGACATTAGAATCTAGTGCTATATATGCACATTGTTTCCGAAACACGCATACAGGATAGTATCCTAGCGTAGTCATTCACTTGACTTCACCTTAGGCAATAAGGAGAACTTATGAGACATACCTTTCGTTTATCTGGTGACTTGACAGCAACTTCTCATGAGCTAGCGGGTGTATATATTGCGTTAAATATAGTGGGCAGAACAAGGATAACTTTGCCGTACCCCTGTTGACAGCGCTTATAAGCTGTTCGATTAAATGTCAGTTATGAAGATGAGACCCTTCCACATGCTACTTGGCAGAATGTCCAAATAGCTGCGGTGTGAGTAGTGACATCTAGTCTGTGACTTAAATCAACAGATCAAGAAAAATCACAGAATCTCGGCGATGTATTTTGAGTTGATGAACTCCCTTAAACATTTCGTCAGGCTCCAAACACAATGAGGAACGAAGACGAATCAGACTGGCGAAAATTCTATTGAACGATCCTTGAGCAGTGGTGGGTAACGGAAGCAAAGACAAAGACTATTGGTAAAGTACTAGGACAACTTTCCAGACTGATAAAATAAACTGGGATTAGGAAGTCAAATGTCGATCAGATAATCTGTAGTAAATGTGGAACATTCATATATTCTCAGCCTTGATGTTTAGAACGGTGGCGTGAACACTTTGAATGGGCTTCAGCTACTTTACAACTACCCTTTATTCCCAAAAATGCTGATTGAAAATTAAGCATAGGCCTCCCAACTATTAGAGAAATTGAAAGAAGCCCTAGCAAATCTAAGGCGAGAAAGAGGGACTGGTGCAGATGCATTGGCTTCAGAGGTCTTTAAGGATGGTGGACTAGGTTTAGCAATTAGGTTCACTGATATTTCGGCTAAATTGTAGATACTGTTCATAATACCATCTGACTGATATCTATCTTTAATCGTACCAGTAAGCAAGAAATGCCAAAGTCGTCCTGCGATAACCATGGGGGAATTAGCTCGACTGATATAGTGTCTAAAATACAAACTTAATAATTGTCAGACGCTTAACTAAAACTAGTGACCTGTAAATGCTAGAAAGCTAGCCGGTCGCTGTTGTATCGACCAAATATTTACCAGTTCGTCAGGTTTTGAACATAGATATACTTTTTGGTATCCGACGATGGAAATTTTTCTTGACTTGAAAGCAACAATTGACTTTTTACACCGAGTGGTTCGGTGGCTATTTCCATCATTGAGTGGCGTACCCAAAGAACACATAAACATTATTGTGTGTTTCTACTTGAACACTACTAGTCGAGTAAGAGTGTATTGAGAAACAGTCATTCAAACTTGCAACCTTAAGTAATGTTCGTCAAGACTGCCCACTTTCTTCATTTTTGCTTAATTTTAATCATACTATTTACCAATCAAAACAACTCTGTCATCGTCTGAATTTTCATGAATTAATCCCCTATCATGTGGTTCTCTAATTAGTTTAGAATATACAGGTGACTTAGTCGTGTTTGTGGAAACGCCGGTAAAATGCAGTCTTTTGATAGCATTGGAGAATAATGCAAGTGCGTTTGAGGAGCATTCCTCCACCTTCAAATGCGAATTGTTGCTCCACGACTAAACTTCATCAACGCGAACTAAAGATAGGGAGTGAAGTAGTTGAGTATGCTGGCCACTCATAGGTCTGACCAGCCTTGATATGTTTGTGTCTGACAGATAGGTTTCAAAAAATATGTTTGGCTTTTGTCAACTTACGTCACCTATGGTATAAGCGAGATATCATTCTATCAACGAAAGGACGAATATACTGCGCAGTAATCTACTCTGTCTTATTGTATGAATGTGAAACATGACCATTAAGGGTAGACGACATTCATAGGTATCTGGTTATCAATATTTTCGAAACAC
Source organism: Schistosoma japonicum (assembly GCA_025215515.1). NCBI lineage: Eukaryota > Metazoa > Platyhelminthes > Trematoda > Strigeidida > Schistosomatidae > Schistosoma > Schistosoma japonicum. Next base: position 45,789,495 of record CM046063.1, on the reverse strand, counting down.
CATTCGCGTTAGTTGAGACCACCCATTAAGTAGTAATGATGTTAGACACCGGTAAGATAGAAAATCAATCGATGAGGTTGTAAATCTTTGTCGGTTGAGATGGCTGGGACATGTAGTACGTATGCTTAACCACCGTCTACTTCGACGCTGATTAATATTGTCGTAGGATGAAAAAAGTGAAGGGCGGTCAATCCAGAACATGATATCAATCTCAGTCGTTATTGTAAATGCAGACTACGTGGTTGGAGTCTTTGCGAATGCCGTTACCAATCGTTGGAGACTCAGAGTAACGTCTGAGAATTGGTCATACTGGCGACGGTGTATTTACTCTTTGCCATCATTTAAATCATAAGTTTAACATTATTTTATATCTTTCTACGAAGTAATTTTTCCTCCCCTAAACCATATTCTTTGTGTTCACTCTTTTTTATTATTATTATCATTGAAGTAGCAGCTACTTTTACTAATTTGATGTTATTCTTGCTATGCTGCTGAAATGTGGCAACTTGGACCGATGCACGCATGTGCTAGGTTTTATGGTATTCTAACATTCATCCAGAGAATAAATCTCTGAACCAAGTATACAGAAATTTACGTAGTGCAAAAAAAGCTACTAATTGTGAAAGTGAAAACAATGATTGGTTTGAATTCGCAAATGTTACGCACGTTGTCAGTATTTTATTAGTCAGTATTTTATTAATCATATTCCCCCTAATATATGTCTTCCAGAGACTCATGTAACTATGAAATTCTCTAAAATATGTTTAAATTCTTGATATACATTCTGAGGAACTTGATACAAACAAATCAAAGCAGTAACAATAAGATTCACTATGCCATCAATAGTATCATGGAATCATGCATTTTTACAAGTTCATTTAGACCTGTCATCTAACTTAGATATGTAGATATTTGTCATCTTAAAAATAAACCTTTATAGTCCACAGACTACGTCGTATCAATTGCGATGCTTTTTACATTAACGAATCTCAGGAAATTTCGAATTGTGCCAAATAATATTTAAGCGTCAAAAACTAAATTTCCTACACACAGAATTTTTTAAAATATACTATTATTAGATTGGTCGGTCACTGAGTAGTGATCAGTTTTGTGTTCACGAAGTCCTTACTGATGAGTATCAGTTAGCACGAAACTTAGGTCCAGGGTATCCTGTCGACTACCCCCAAACCACCTTTTATATACTATTATTGAAAGTGAACTTTGTTATCATACTTCCATGATGATATAATAAGTCATAATCTGAATTAACACAGTTTGGTTGTGATTTTCTCTGTTTAATCAGATTTTATTAATGGATATGAAACATGATAAAGCACATCCTTTCATTGAAGAATGTATCTTAAGAGGTGCACCTATTGAAGAGGTACGTATTTTATTTTCTGTAATAAAGATATTCGTAGTATGTTTAAAACAATTTGTCCCTTTAATAAATTTTGTTAATTCAATAAGAAGACGAAGTTTGTCAGGAGCTATGTAATACGCTCGCGCAATACATTTCGAACGATCTGATCACAAGTACACTTATTAAGGCAATTATATACGAAAAATTAAGGTCACTAGACAATTTAGAGTGTAAACTAAGATAACGAAGATAATAAGGAGAACAATGTGAGTTACACTCTGCCAGGGTAGGTTGAGTGAAAATACAATTTGTTTTTGAACGCACAAAAGGTGAGCGTTTGAATTTCAGTAATGTTAAGGCTTCACCAAACCTTAGTCCACGTCTTGAAGCACTCTTATATAATGCCACCAAAGATGATTTGATATCAGTTGTGTGGCCTGTCTCAACTAAACGTTTAGCAATAGACGATGAGGGTTGTTTATCCTGTGCCTTAATTTCGCCATTCGAGTTAATTTGTTTTTGGAGCCATTTAGGTATGTGTCCAGCTATTCTTACATGCAAATCACGATTGCTCCTCCCTATGTATGTGTGTCCACACATACACATAAATTGATAGACACAGTGGGATGTGACGTATTTGTTTACGTGCTGAAAGGTAAAGTGATATAGACTGGTTTTTTTGATGCCAACAATACAGTAGGTTTCAACATACTACCCACTTTCTATCGACTAATAAACTTTTTCCGATATCCGTCCAATATTAATGTTTCCTTCAATAGATTTTCATTTTCAATAACTTTATTAGTACAAATACTATTGATCCTATTAAACAAAGCTTTTACAAAAACCCTGCCTCGGACAATAACCAGGAAAGCTCATATACTGCCATGTCCATGTAGATTTTATGTTGATAGAGCTATCCGTTTTATTAATATATCTAGGAAAGGAACTTAGTTGTTCTCTTCACAGGATAGTATCCAGTCAGTAAATTATTTATATCATCGATTTTCTCGCAAATAACTAGGATATCGTTATTATAACGCCTGTATAGACATATCTCTACTGATTCTTTGGCTTGGTTTTCCACATGTGCCATATCCACATCAACCAACAATGGTCCTAAAGGACAACCCATTGGAACTCCGTCAATCTATCGAAAATATTCACCCTCAAATGTGAACTGGATTTTATCTGTACACAGTAATATATAATCGTAGAGTTGTTAGAGGAATAGGCGATGAATGATGACTTGAGATATAGAGTCACACAAAATACCAATAGTCTTTTTCAGAGGAGCATTAGTAAACAAGGAATTTGCATCAAAAGAATACATTGTCTTATTGCATTATCAGAATGTAATATATATCTGCATATATTGAGTAGTTATTTAATCATATTGTGTATACCATTCAGTAATAGACGTGTGCTCACTGCTTACCATATCTCCCGAAGTTTCCCCTGCCTCTCTTAGTGTTGGTTTAATCTTGAGTCGTTTGACTAATTGTCTTCAGTTCTTACACATACACTAAGAAGTTTAAATTACAAATTTTATTACATTTGTTCGAAACATGGGTATCTTCTGCATTCGAACCTTGCATTAAATGAAACTGGTTCCATTAACCAGTATCCTAGAATCCTATACCATATGTGTGTTCCAACATTCACACATTGAACTTGTGTGTAGTTATTTACTTAACTCCAGCATAGTTTATTCTTTAAGTTCCTGGAGACTTAACAACGAATTCTGCCAGTCGCAGGTCAAAAGAAGAAAAACAAGTCTTTCTAAACTAAATTCAAGTAACTCTTACTTGAAGTAAGGGTAAACGTTTCTAGTTGTTGCTGTTTTAGTGAACTTATTTTTGAATGGCTTTTTAAGGCTTCATTATATTCGTGAATTATTTCTATTAGTGTTTCCCTTTTTGTTCGATTACCTCTGACTTTAATTATTTGGCCTTCTCACTAAGTTTAGAACCTGATCGTAATTTTATCCATCAAGTTATTCGTCGACGTTATGAAATTATCAGCACTGAATCCATATTATTAAGGCTGAAGGTAGCATCAAATACTCACTACAAAATGGAACATGTAACATATTTTTACTACAATTAATTGAGTAGACACATTAGTGATAAAGATTAAATCCATTGTTGCTTAGGCTAATGCATTTATGAAAGTGTGTCAACATTTCGGCACCAGTTACCTAAATGTGTGTGTGTATGTATGTATATGGAAGGGTAAGTTTTACGTACTATTAGAAACTAATAATAATTTGTGAATAATCAAATATACAAAGTCAATTTCTAAATGTTTGTTCATTTTCTTGCTAATCATGCACTTATTCGTTTGTAAAATTTTCTTAAGGTTCTTCGTTTAATCTGTATTCAGTCATTTTGTAATGGTGGCTTAAAGCAACGACTCTTAGACTATTATAGAAATGAAATAATACAAGTAAGTTTTCAGTGTAGATGTAACATATTAAAATGTTCATCAGTTAGGGGGATTCATTGTACTCATATTTCCTTGGACACAACAGTGTTGAAATTACTTAATGGTTTATAGCATCCCTTATCTATTTTGCTTCTGATAATGGCGTTGTATCATTACTGTTATTTTAAGGCATCTGGAAATACATTAAATGATCAAGTATACGCTTTAAGTATGTAATAATACCGACTCATGCGCGAACGCTTATCAAACTCTTGTCTGAAAAATCGAAAATTCTATTTGGTTGCTATTACTTTGATATGGTGGTCGGGCTTACTTGTCGTGATGAACCAGTCGGGCTATACTAGATGGAACAATCGTTTCTCAAGTAACTACCATACTGGTAGGTCGGTTGAAGAAAGCTGAGATTTAAAGTCACAAACCTAGGGTACCAGACGAAGTTTTACTACGAATTGTACAGAGGTGTGTCGGGAGTGAGGTGTTTTCCCCAGACAAGCGGCATGACATTAATGCTGCCTCCCCACGAAGGAAAAGTAGGTTAGAATAAGTTGACCCCAAAACTGCACACCGCCTTCACGAATTTCCGTCTCCATCGTTGAGGCCTTTCCAGATATAGGGAGCTAACTCGACAAAATCCTCATTCGGAAGGGTTATTTCCTACTGGACTTAAGGTAGTTGTTCTTTGGATACCGCGGCCGTGCTTCCATGTCTTTAAAGTTAGTTTTAACTCAAATTAATTTTCAGGCACATCAAGAAGGAAGAACCCTTCCCCGATGTCGGTAACGAGGAAGTGGTAACCACCCTCATACCTCCAACAGCACTAAGAATCATCGTTTTAATTAAATGCTTACTTTAATTCTTACTATTTCTTCCATCACTATCAACCCCGAATGACTGTCTCCTAGATCTAAAAAATTGCACGCATACATTTAGTGTAATTGATCAAATTAATCAATCAATGCCTGTTACCCCATGTGAAGCATAGACCGCCGACCAGCATTCTCCAACCAACTCTGTCCTGTGCTTTCCTTTACAGCTCTTCCCAAGTGCTCTTCATGTCTGTCTCCAACTCTCGATGCAATGTAATTTTAGGTCTTCCTCTTTTCCTGTGGCCTTCAGGATTCCAAGTCACTGCTCTTCTTGCGACGCAACTGAATAATTTTTTTAATGTGTGTTTTATCCACCTCCAGCATGTTTTCCTGATTTCTTCCTCGACTGGAAGTTGATTTGTTCTTTGCCATAGAAGGGTTGCTGTTGGTGGTACCTGGCCAATGGATCCAAAGTATCTTACGCAAACAGTTGCTTATAAATACTTGTTCCTTCTGAAGGATGCTTTTTGTAGTTCTCCAAGTTTCTGTTCCATACTGTTTTCACATTTGTATTGAAAATTTTGACTTTAATGTTGACTGACAGTTGACTTAGGTCCCAGATGTTTTCCAATCGTAGAAATGCTGCTCTTGCCTTTCCGATTCACGCCTTCACATCTACATCAGACCTTCCTTGTTTATCGATGATGGTGCCCAAGTATGTAAAGGTTTCTACATCTTCCAGAATTTCTCCGTCGAGTGAAATTGGGTTAGTGTTTATTGTTTTGTATCGAAGGATCTTACTTTTTCCGTTGTTGGTGTTGAGGCCTACTGTTGCTAGGCTGCTGCTACCTTGTCCATCTTCACCTGCATTTGCTGCTGTGTTTAAGACAAAAGAGCTAGCTCATCTGCAAAGTCCAAGTCATCTAGTTGCATCGATGTTGTCCACTGTATTCCGAAATCGCCTTGAAATGTTGCAGTCTTCATGATCCAGTCAACCACCAGCAAGAAGAGGAAGGGCGAGAGTAAACAGCCTTGTCTTACACCGGTCTTTACTTCGAATGAATCTGTTAGCTGACCCCATGCTCGATTTTACAATGTAATCCAACGTGAGAATTCCGTATGATGTTGACTGTCTTTTCGGATACGCCATAATTTCGTAGAAAGCTCCATAATATTCTCCTATCCACGCTGTCGAATGTTTTTTCCTAGTTAAGGAAATTGATGTAAAGTGGTGAGTTCCATTTAATTGATTGTTCAACAATGATCTGTACTGTCGCGATTTGATCAGTTCATGATCGATCAATACGGAATCCGGCCTGTTGATCACGAAGTTGGGTGTCGACTGGATCTCTTAATCGGTTCAGTAATACTCCGTTGAAGACTTCCTGACACTGAAGCTAGAGTGATGCCTCTGTAGCTGTCACACTTGTTAGGATCTCCTCTCGTTGGTATCTTGATGAGGCACTTGTTTTCCCTCTCGAATTTTCCTGAAGAGAATGTGGTGTATCTTCGCAGTCGCTTTTATATCTTACTTTAGTACCTCAGCTGGTATGTTTTCTGGCTTTGCTGACTTGCCACTCTTGATTTGTCGGATGGCCATTTTGATTTTTTTGACTGTTGATAGGTCGGTGTTTATGGGGAGATTCGTGGCTGCTGCTTCGATTACTAGTGGGTTCAATGGGTCTTCATATCCGGTGTTATTCATTCCAACCTTGACGTTGAAGTCTCCTATCAAAATGATCAGCTTCTTGGTTGAGCATTTATCGATGATTGACTGCAGCCTTGCGTAGAACTGATCTTTGTCGTCTTTGTGGCTGTCGTTGGTGGGTGCATAGCACTGAATGGCATTCATTGTAATCTCTTCCTTCTTCATCTTGAAGGATGCTTTTATGATCCTAGGTTCATGAGGTTTCCTATGCTTCTTGAGACAACATTAGTGCTACTCTTTGTATGTGTGTGTGAGGCATTTTTCTCTTCGTGACCGAAGTATAAAAGCACTTCTCCTGAGGATAATCTTTGCTGTCTAGCTTGTAACCAATGGGTTTCGCTTATTCCAAGTATATTCAGGTTGTATCTTTTCATTTCTTCAGCTATTCGGATTCTTCTATCTGTCTCCCACATCGTGCGGACATTCTATGTACCTATATTAGTGGTTGCTCTAGTTGTAAGGAGGAACATCGGCCTCATGGTTTCCGAAGAAACTCGGCTTTCACCATGTGTTGTCATAACAGACCTTCCAACTCCCAGGGCAGAGTTAAAATGATTTTCAAGGTTTTTACTGGTTAGCGGTTTTTAGTAAGGTTGTTGTTTTACGGGATGTGGTTGCTGACTCCATGTCCAACCCCCCTCCTTTTACTTGGCTTGGGACTGGCAGCAACCTTTGGGGCGGCTCCAGGTGGAGTTAGATTGATTAAAGGTTATTGATAACCTTTGTTTCATTACGAAACATCATAGTTCATTTTCAGTAAAAATAATGTGTGTATATATCCACACTGTCGCTGAGTATACGTCATTCGCTGCCTGAATAGCTCAATTGTAATGTCTTAGATTGTGAAAGTGAATGACATGAAACACCAGTCTTATCAATAATGGAGATGAGACATGGTGTCGAGTGCCAACTAGTGCGAAACCTGGGTCCAAGACTATCTTCTAGCCACCTCAAACTCCATAACGTACATATAGTATGTATATTTGCAAATTAGTGACCAGGCAATTAAGGATTACATCAACACTTACTGCTTTATTCCAACTATTTCACTTCCTATAAACAGGGATAACGATATAGTTTGGAGTCCGGTACGCATTTACTCTTCCTAAACTGATAAACTTACCTGATTTATAGTATGTAAGTGTAACCTTAGCGTCGGACAAACTGACAATTTGCTCACTTTTTCTGACCAATGACATTTTACTTTGATAGTTTATTAAATTTGTCTTAGCTCGTTTCTCACCTTCGGGAAAATCTAAATTATGTTTGTCGATTTACATCCCATCACTCGCAGTGAAGTATAATATTGTTGCCATGAAAGCTATCATTGTGTATTCTAGTAGGTTGAAAACAAATGCTTCCCCTATGTAACCTAGCAATCTGAAAACGTAACTTAGTGATTAGGGCACTTACATTTCAAATATTACGTAATAGGTTATCACTTCTTTCTTCGTAATCCAGTTTGGGCAGTCTAATGTCACTAGGCGACACCTAAAACGTGCCTCAAAGCCAAATATAAAAATCTGTGTTTGAATATTTAGTAGATTACACTCGAATATAGATATAAAAGTTTCTGAATGACTGTCAATCATGATTGGCAGTAATCGGAATACACCAAGCATCTGACTATCTTTAGTAGTTTGACGGTAATTTATACTATATCGTTCGAATTTTATTTACATTTTTAAGGTCTACGGTTTCGAGCATATATTCACGCTTGATAATTTGGAACGTATAGGTTTGCTGTATGAATCTTCAAGTAATGTACTGAGTAGTATACAAATATCAAGTTTCACACCGCAAGAAAGAATCAATTCGAGAAATAATACCCTGTCATCCTCAAAATTGTCAGCAAATCTGAAACAAACAATTATTAATATAAGTACTAGTTATAATTCAGTGTTAAAAGGAAATTTACGTCTTATTGTACCGCGTAATTCCAACTCAGTTCATGATTCAGAGCAAGCTATGTCGAATTTATTTTCTGGCTATATCCCTATATCTATCCGCCTTATTCAAATTTGGACAAATGACTGGTATCCTAAACCTAATCTCTCACTAACAGCTAATCCCTTAACCGGTCAAACTAATCTTACTACTGGTGGAGGTGCTGGTCCAGGCTTTTTTTTACTGTCAAAAGCTACACGTATAGTTTCGGGCTTTAGAACTTCGGATAGTTTAGAAATGTCTGTGTTACCTGAGTCTAATGAGCAAAAAATGGTAGATTTCAACAGTTCCGCTACATTAACATCAACAGCAGGGACAACTCGTGGTTCTTTGCCAAATACTTTGTTACCTGGGACTTCTAATCGTACAATGTCTTCACTGTCTAATTTAATATGTGCTCCAGAATTGAAAGTACAACTACCGGTTAGCGATGATTTATCATTTACATCAAGAACTGGTTGTTTAAATGCCAAAGAACATCCGAATAAACCACGTATTGTAGTTGTTGGTTTCGTCGGTGGTGTAAGTCATGCAGAAATATCAACTCTAAGAACAATAGCTGCTAATGAAGATGGTGAGTTCGTTTTAATACAAGATGTATGTACTTATTTTCACTTGATTTCTTATCTCTAATTGACAGATAATCTTGACTATGTTGAAGGGTAATGATGAATGCAGTTTAATGGATAAATGCTAAACTGATCAGAATGATGAATTAATAGATAAATAACAGCTGAATGTATTATGCATTGTCTCCGTTTCAAGTGGATGCATTGATTAAATTTATCTGTGATAAGGCAATTGCTTTTTAAACTTTATTATTATTATAGTTGATTGATGAAAATGAGATTTCCACCATTGAATGCTAGCCAACCCAAAGACCTTGGGTTCGATTCCATCGCGGAATCGGTGGTGCGCACCGCTGAGAAGTCTCATACTAGGATGAAATAGCTGTCCAATGCTCCCTTGTTTTCATTGGTATCCAACCAACATCAATCTGTGACGAATTCAAATAACAAATTTAACGTTATTAGTTTTTGTAATGAGATTATTAGTACTTAGAATTTAGTATTCCGCATTACATCCACAAAGTAATGGAGCAAGAACTCGCCAGTAGTATTAGTGTGGTGAATGCTACTCATGAGGTCGTCTATAAATAGTAGATAACGGAGCGTCTCGTGAAAGTGACGACAATCGACAACCTACGAGGTGAGTTGCGCGGCCGCAAGGAAGCAAGATGTGGTCAGAATACATAGGAGACAAGAAGGCAACCGAAGGAAGCGAGTCTACAACCATCTTGGATCCATGAAGTGCAATAGGTGTGTAAATAGGTAATTGAAAGCAATGTATGCATTATGTATTATGTTCTCTGTTTTCATCAAATAAAGTACTTGAGTATTCCGAATTACATCCACAAAGTAGTTCAGCAATAACTCGCTAGTTGTATTCATGGTATTGTATTGCATTCCTCAGTGGTAGAAACATAAACATTCCAGCAAGCAGTTCGATCAGGAATATATATCAGATCATACCGAACTACCAATGTGTTACAGATAAATTTAGGGGGGGGGTGAATAAAATCAGAAAGAAAGGAATACAAAGGTCAAATTATCATACTATATCAAAGCAATGTAATAAAGAAAATGAGTAATCAGCGATAAGCAATCACAATTAGAAGGGATACATAAGTCATAACACAGTGATAGAAGACAGTTAAGGTTTATATAAACTGATTGTTATAGATCACCACAGTTCTCATAACATCTGAATCAAAGTGTTGCGTAAAGTATTGTGTTACAGCATCGTTGTTACTAGCTTCAATAATATTATTATTAGCAGTGAACTTGTTACAATATTCATTCTATAATGTTTTGCACTTGAATGTAATTATCTATAGTTTTATTTTATATTTGTGTTATTTGTAAGTAAACTAAAGAGTGGCTATAATATCTACTATATAAATCAATGGAATTGTGTTCTTTTTACTTTGATTAATTCTTTCAGCTAATGTGGAGTTTATTGTTATTACAACTGGATTTATAACAGCACAATCGTTTATTGGTTCTCTTTGTCAACCGATTAAATCGACTAATTTAATTCCTTTCTAAATGTCTATCTCATTAACTGATTGTTTATAATGTAATCTGTATTGTTTTTGTTGTTATACAATGCTTAACTTTCTTTTCACGTCTACATATTCATTTATTTTTGAATTGATTCTCTTGATTACATAATTTTTAGTGACAAATGTTTTCTTATTTTTTAATAATAACATACGTCATATAGATGTCGGTTGTGTACCACTGATGATTAGGAAGCACTTGACAACTGTTTCATCTGTGACTCCCTATGTATGCGTACTCTTGATAACTTCAGAGAATCGGGTCCAGGACCTTCAGGTTTTACGCGAGCATTTAACCATCTGCACCACTAGGCAGACTGTCGCCCAATCGTTAAACTTCCATCAATTTCTGATAGCGCTATGATAGTTCAATACTATCGGTGATAACTGTTTCACTCCCTATATGTTTGAACACCAGTCATGACTTCTTTCTAGAACTTCAGGAACATCCTGAAGTCAATCACTGTTGAACTGATTATTGTAATTGAAATAAAGTTGTTTTATTGTGACAGGCATTACGTTCCGTTGTTTGTATTTATCAATTTCTAACACATACAAACAGCTAAACTTATAACCTTTCTCTATAAACCTCAATTCAACATGTAGCATAGTCTAGTGGATGTATGGTCTCCCTTATGAAGAGTTGTTCGTATGTAAAATTGTGAAATATTGCTTGATACCATTAAAATTTAAGTACAAGAAAGTAGCTTTTTGACTATACAGTTGATAATTCGATGTGTAGATTATTGATCTACAACTCTTACGAAAACAATTGATATGCGAAAACATTCCGTTGATATTTGGTAGAGTGAAATATTGAATATATTTAATAAGTAAAAGTACAGTTGACTAGAATGCAGTATAGGAGCGAAAAAACGCGTTACTTAAATGATCGCCAAAAATTTAAAGAACCAACGAGGAACGAGCTGTTGGCTTAGAGATCGGCGCGCGCTTGGACGTCGAGTACATTTCGTTGTTATATATTTTTGTCGTTTTAGAGGAAGACGTGATTCTACCTTACCTATAGAGTGTGAGGTTGTTACGAGGAGCCTTAAATCACTATGTAGTAAATCTTTTAGAACAGACAAATGATATTGATACTAGTGTACTGGCTTTATGGTTAATCAGTTCAGCTGCTTTCATGGGCATCAGTAAAGTGACTACCATGTAGTGGTATTCTTATTATCATGACATATGCACAGATATATTGATGAATTTGTAACTTGTTTTGGTAGACCCACTAAAATTGTTGAAATGTAAGGACGTTTGATAAAAATCTCTAATATAACAGAGTGTTTAGGAAGAATGGGTAAGCATTAATACTTTGTAAGTCTAACTTACATATTTTCTACATACGGGAACGGACTACATGCTAATGTTGAAGGAAGCGAACGATATTACCAATATCCAGTAATTCGATTCTACCATGAACAAAAGCATATACGAATAGCTGAGAATAAGCTCACAAACGCCTTTCACATTTATGTTTTCAAGCATCATTTCGTAGTACACAAAACGTACTTTATGGATTTGGTGACTGAAGTTCATACCGATAAAATCGAGTCTTTCTGGAAATGTTTGAGAAACTACATACATCTATATGATGGTTCCAAAGATTCCGAGTTACTTAGTCATGATTAGATTTCTTTAGCATGGATTATTTCGTTTAAAAGTAGCAACACCAATCCAAAACTACATTTCATTTGTTTACCATGGAAAATCTCTATATGCAGTTACAGCTGTATACAGTGACTAACCAGTTCTACAGATTACTTGTGTCTATTTATCATGAAGATGCTGCATAAGTAATTATTTATGAAAAATAGGTACGTTAAACCTCTGTTTTATAATTTTGATTTTAGAAGTATCTTAGGTTGTAAGCAGCTGCAGAGAACTGGACGAAATAAAATAAATTTATGTTATTCTACTCAAATAATTGTTCTTTCTTCTAGTTTATTAAGGGAACGAAATACGGGATGTAATCTCTTTGTATCATTAAACCAGATGAGGGTGGACAGATTCTCACTTCAGGTTACGTCCAGTTGCGCTTAGCAGTTTACATGTTCTTGCCAAAGCACCTGGAAGAACATTAAGGAAGGTTAACATCCTCATCATCGGGCATATACCACAACATTTAAAGTCAAACAATCAACGTTTCCAATAGTGCGGTTGCTCGTCTTTTTGATAATGGGAACGTGGTTGACATTTTGAAATCCTTCAAAATAATCGACACTCAAACGTCATCTAGTTTATTTCATTTCACCGAAGCTAGTGCTATTATAAGTGGTTGAAATCAAACTTATGTATTTAAAAAAGACACAATGGTCAGTTTACTTTTAAGTGCTTACTTGCGCAACATATTCATGTTTTTAGGTAATAATTGCCTTTCTCAATTCTATTGATTTTGTTGGACATCACTCATTGTTAATCTATTAATTTATCTATAATTCTCCTATTATAGGTAATCGGTGCTCGATACTTAGAACTCCGTATTTAGTATTTCGAATCGGGGTCACGAAATAGCAGTGAAGATCTAGCAGCAGTAGTAGCATTGTATTGTAATGACTAGAAATGCAATCCCGAGCAATCAGTAATCCATGGATCAGCAATCAAGGTAGTGAAAAATCTGACCAGGATTATATGTAAATAAGAATACTAATGTCATAAATACATATAAACATGAGGTGAGAATATGACAAACAGGGAATATGAAGGTCAACTTAACTTGCTACAGCAAAACAATTTAACGGAGTGAATGAGTAAGCAGTCACAGGGAGGGATACATGAATTATAACACAGTGGCACATTTACATAAACATCAAGAGTACACATTGGTCATATGATTATCTAAGTTTGTGTGAACTACTTATGGGACTCACCACGTAATACATTTTGCTTTTGTCATTACATAACTCCTGATCTCATTCTCCATTATCTAAATAAAATCTGTCACTATGTATTTCCAAGATTATCTTCCAGAATTTTCACATCAGATAACGTATAAATATAGAATTGACTTGAACACTTGTTTGCTGTTCTGTGGTTATTGCCTACCTTATAATTCATCATAATATGTACAGCTATCATTTAAGTAATGATTACGACCAGTGTTACTTAAGTTGTGAAGCAGGAGTTGAAGACAAGCTGCGAAACGAAATACAGGTAAATTTGTCTTCTCCTGCCACATTTGTAACTGTTTCTTTATTTAAACTTCTTAATGGCGAAAATTGCATGGAAGTCGTGCTGAATTTACGTTACTTAAAGATCCCCATTTCTCAGTGATTCGAATTTATGAAGCACAGATTTTCTACATAAATCAGTTGGATTCCCCCCAACAAGAGGCTATTAACAATCTCTGTATAATTTAATTTGGATTGTGACTGGCAAGTGGAATCCAGGACGCGCGTTTCGTCCTATTTGGGACTCATCGGCTGGATGTACATGCATCTCCGTATAAGTTTCGCTTACCATGTAAATATTGTGGTTATTGAATCTATCACAGATTATCATACATGTCGACTTACTTTTTTTAAGAATATGCCACTAATATCAGTTATATTATTATGTTTAACTGTAAGTCAGTTATAAACAAACTTAGAACCTAAGGCATATGCTCATAGGTCCAAATTATCAAATCATGTTAGGACGATGCGATCAAATTTATCAGACTATCGAGATAATATAATTCAACAGGATGGAAGTAATCAAATGTATATACGAAAGAATAATAAAATTAAGATCTAGAGGAAGATAAAGAGTGAATATACTTCCCCTACTGTCATCCATTATCAGTCATGTCACTGTGTCTCAACCTACTCATCGTGATTGCCACGTGGACACAAACTAGGTAGTCCGCATCTATTAACATGGCTTACACATCCACAATCAAAGACTAGATTAATCCCATGTTCTGGTTTGGTGACCTGTACCTTCCTTCAATTATCGAAGGAAATCTAAATCACTACTATGATATGCCATTAACTCATATTTATCGTTAGTATTCCATCCATTTCACTGAGGTGTTTTCTAAAAAGTTACACGACAACACTTAATAGTGATTGTTAATGATCAAATACTTCCCAAGGAGACCTTGAGTAATAATATAATGGATATACATGGAATTTGGTATAGTTACTACACAGTTTAAGTGATTAGTGAAAAGGATAAATTACTTTTTACTCTGAAACATTGTTGAATAGTAATTAACTTTTGTGGAAAACTGATGTAAAATAATATTCGATGCTGACATGAAAATACTTTAGGTCGACAGTCGGGGTTTTCTCGTTTGTTACTAATTAGGTAAAATCTACCATTGGGAAATAGTTATTTTGTCAATTTCAACTTCTATTATGTGGTTGATGAAAATTTACTGACAACGATAGCAGTAATCAAAAGCGACATTCAACTGTATCAAGTTGAAGGGTAAATGGATACAAAGAGGAAGCCTTCATTCAGTATTGTTCATATTACGATATGGAGCAACAGATTTTTTATTTCGGTTTATTTGAACAAACTTAACCTCTACACTTGATTTGGTTGGTGCACGTAATATGGATCGCTATGGCAACTACTCGATTTATAAATTTATTTGTTTCTTCATACTTATTAAAATATATCTATAGTATATCATAAATAATAACATTTTTCTTGTGAATAGAAAACATCCACTGATTTAGATTATACTGTCTTCTTTGAACTGAGTAGTTTATATAAAGAGCTTTCATCATCATCCTGAACGACTTAATTCGCGTAAACATCTGATTGAATTGATCTGGAAGATTTTTTTCAAAATTAAGTAATAGATCATTATATCAACTTTGGATTTGATTATTTGTTTTTGAAACTTGTTAACTAATTTATTAAACATTCAATTTGATGTCCTTCCTTCCTAACTTGACTCATACTCTTTTGGTTGTTTATTAGTTTTGTACTTGGTTGATAAACTGGGACCATTTCCATGTGTTTGCTAATTCCTGATTGACCTGAATGCAAAGTTTTCAAAAGTTCTCTGGTTTTCTTTGTTGAAAAGGGACAGAACAAGTGTCAACAACAGCTAATGGAATTCAAGGTCGACAGAACAAGCTGTTAGTCGCTTGTGGAGAAAATTTTATAGCTCGCTTCTGTCGGAAGTCTGCATTAATGAAGTAATTCAAAATGGACGACAAAAGCACTGCAACAGAACCATCGAGCTAAGATTAGGATAATATTTAATCAATTTCCGAAAATAGACAAAGTAAACCTCAAGGTACAGGAAGTGATTTCCTAGTGAGTCCACATACACGCATCACTGAAGAGCTCCATACTAGGATGAAGAGCTGTTCAGAGTAACAATGAATAGTTCGTAAGGTATAGTAATGCCATCAACAGTTTCATTTCATACTGCTTTGAAGGCTGAATTTTCTGATACACACAAACTCATCAATGATTAACTAATGACGACTGGAGATTCACTTCACCTTTAGAAAAATAGTTTTTCTATACTTTTTGGAATGGCTGTCTTTCAATCCACTTAATCATTCTGAAGAATGAAATAGCCAAATATTTTATGCTACATTTCTTAATTCACGTTGCGATTTTTGTTCAGATAATAATATCAGCTTACTAATGACTAACTTCACCTGGTAATTTCTACAGTTCTGTTGAGAAGACGTGATCAGAAGTGTTCAGCTATATCGACTGTGCGGCAGTTACTAGCCAATCGCAGTTAATATGGTAGCATAAATGTATCACGAATTGACTGGAGTTATAAATAACAACCGTTGAGTGCTTGTCAAATTAGTGGTGTAACGACTAAGCGTTCGTCTGAAGACCCCAAGGTGATGAATTTACACTGGCTAAGAATATGAAACAGTTGTTCAACAATGCTTCTTTGTTTTGAATGCTTGTTTAATTCAAGCAAATTCTTGATATCAAATTCAAATTGTAGAAGTATTCATTCATTCACATATATTCCATGTGTATTTATTTTCGAATATTCATCTAGGTACAATTTTTTTAATTTTATGTGTCGTTTTCTTATTCAGACTTTGAAGTTTTTTTCCCCACATGATACGATATGAAAATAGTCAAATTAAATACATATACTTAACTAGAAATTGAAACGATACTTACTATCTCTTCATTCTATGTGAATGCTCACTTATATCCAATATACATTCAACCATAAACGTATTGTCATAATGTTGAGTATACGGGTCACGTTTTATAAGCTGTTAAGTGAAGTTTACTACAGATTCAAAAAGATTATGTTGTATCAGCTAAACAAACCCGATGTCAGTGATCTCGAAAATGCAAAATTACAATGATTATTAACTAACAAGTGACCAACTTCTGGATACAATTTCTATAGTTTAATGAGAAAACTTGACCAGTGTAGTCCAACTGTATCCGATGTGCAGTAGTTACTTATCAATGACAATCGATGAGATCGTGTAAATATATACTGAAACAATCGCGTTAAAAATGTCAACCGTTGAATATCGGCTCAGCGGTCTAACTGTTAAGCACTAGTTGCGTGTCCTGATGGTCCTTAACTCGACTCCATTGTGAGATCGTGGTTATGCACTGCTAATGAGTCCTATATTAGTATGAAACATTTGTTCAATCGTAGTGCCTGGTTTCTAATCATCTTCTACGAACTCATAATATCTAATTCAAATACTCTCACTTCCAACAATTTGTAATATAGTTCGACAATCATCCCTGTGAAATTAAAAGTGCTCACTGCTAAGAAACGCGATTCGTGAACCGTGTTCTTGGTTCATTAGTTTTGATTGATGATCCAACCAACGTCACTTTGTGACAAAGAGAATAAACTAAACTTAGTACCTTTCTTCACATATTCACCGGAATTTAAATAATGAACTATAATTGTTTGGATATGTAAGTGGCTGATGTCGGTTGAATAAAAGTGAAAATCAGGGAGTACTGGACAGCTAATCAGTTTTAGTAGATGTCTGCTCATCAGTGGGGATCCTCCACTACTCCAACGAACCCATCTCATGGCATTCAGGTTTTGTGTCGAACGCTTAACCATTAACACCACTATATCACCAGGTGTTTAATAATAAAATAACAGTTAACATCAATTTTTTGATATACTGCATTAATCATCTATTGTCATCGGTGATATTTGTCTTATTACCAATAAGTTTATAATCCACCAATCATGACTTTTCAGTAGAGCTTCAGGAATATCTTAAAATTAATCACTAATGATCCGACTGAATGTAATTGAAGTGAGGTGGCTTTTTTTGTACAAATGGATATTAAGTTTAGTTATTTGAACTCGTCACAGATTGATGTTGGTAAAGTACCATTAAAAAACTAAGGAACATTGGATAGCTATTTCATCCTCGTGTAGGACTCTTCACCAATAAACACACTAAAATTCTACTTCAACAAACATCAATCTCAAACAAATTCAATTGACTAAACTTAATATTCATATCTCTACAAAAAGAAATCACTTCACTTATGTTTAAAACAACTCTATTTTCTTTATGTTAAATGTTTATATATTCATGTAAACAAATAATTAGACTATGCATTTTCTTTTTCTTCTTTTTTTAAAAAAAAACAAACAAACAACAAAATGAAAGAACAAACTATCGTAATAATAAAGCACAAATATTCATTGAATCATGTGAAAATATCATTCATGTTTAGTTGATGATTCTATTATTCAATATTCAATTTATTAATGTTTGTTTTTGTTTACTTAAATTATGATTCAGTATTTAATAATTTAATATTTGGTTGAATATAATAACGTCTTCTACGATTACGATTAGATTTTTGAATACATGCACCTTTCCAACACTGAAAAAGTAAAAGAAATTATCAACTATAGAAAAAAAATAATTATAATTATAATTATAACGATGAGTTATTTATCATTAATTAAATGAAATTAAAGCATAATTATTGATCAACAAAGAATATAGGACTACATTAAAATACTACTAATATTGTTTGGGTTGGATTGTGAATGATAAGTGGAATCCAACTCAAATAATATTGTCACTCCTGATATCACGAATTGTTCTGAATCAGATAACCATTGATCACCTGGAAGCACTGGACAGTCGTTTCGTCCTAGTATTGAACTCTTCAGCAGTGCGCATCCACGACCCCGTTAGGGATCGAACCCAGGACCCTCTGGCTCCGCGACGAGCGCTTTACCATCGGACCACTGGGATGGCTTCTAACGGTTGATATTTCTAATTCAGTCAATTCGTGATACGTTTGCGCGACCTCGTCCATTGTCATCGGTGGGTAACTGCCCCACACCCGACACGGTTGAACTCCACCGGTCACGTCTTTACACTAGAATATTTGTAAATCAACGCTATATTGAGGCAATTCACTCAGAATGTACATATGGTAATACAGATTGATTAATTTCAGTTCATAAAAAAATTAGAAAGATCCAAATACACTCTAGTTATACTACTATTATATTTAAATAAAGAAGAATGATGTGCTTAAAAGATTAAACAGTGTTTATTCATCAGTTATATTCATCTTAAATAATGAATGGAATGATAACAACATGTCCTTAGATATCTTGACATATTAAGAAGTAGTATATGAAGAAAATCAAAATCATTTGGTCAACATAACCATTACTACAGTTCTATGCCGCAAAAATGCAATAGAAATTTAATTGGAAGCCTAAAGTAATGTGCTAGATGTATGCTTACTGAGGATAATGTAGAAGATGAATCAACCACCATTTGCAACTTACTCATTGTGAACACGTACCCGTTGAAACTGACAAACAAGCAAACAATTCAAGTAAAAACAAAACAACACAACTCAACGATGATATTGTTAGAACATCGAGCCTTGAGTCAAGGAACGAGAAAGAAGTTATCATTTCAGTTGATGTACGAAAGAAGACCACGATGCCAGAAAAATAACATTACCTGGCTTCAATTACAGAGATGGAACGATAGAAAGTGAGAGGAAAAGCGGAAATAAGCGGTAAGAAATGTTCAACAAAAACAAATAATGGATGTTGAACGATCAGAACAGCATCAAGGGAAGCAGATGAAACACTTCTCAGTGAGAGATCTGGTGAAGTGTGTTAAGCGAAAAAGCATAACTGGTATCAAAATAGGATCAAAGAAAGGACTCCCGAAATTGGAAGGCCTGTACATAGTCTTCACAAGGCGTGTACCGGTGTACACCATCAAGAAAGACAGCAGAAACGATCGTGTAAATATACGTCAATTGCAAGATGGATATTTTAGGATGATATTTAAAATACGCGAAAACAACCAGAGTCTATGGAACTAACGAAATCAGCGCGCATGCAGACAGGTGGAGAGGTAAGTGTGGTGGATACTTCTCATAAGGCCGACATGATCAGTAGGTAGCAGAACCTCTCGTGAAATTAGAAACAGTAAACAGCATATGAAGTGAGTCGCGAGGTGACAAGGAGCAAAGCCTGATCATAATATACATAAGAAATGAAGACAATCCAATGAAGCAAGCCTACCACCAACATTCATCGAGGAACACAAGAGACGTGTAAATGGATTATTAGAAGTAGTGCATATATTATTTTTGATGTGTTCTTTTTTCACCAAGCATACAACTGTATAGTCTTAGCTCTTCACTATGTGAGTCCCTAAGTGCAAACTCCTTTTTGAATATGTGTATAGATGGAGCTGCAAATCCACTATCGCTTATCTATGTCAAACCGTCAAACCTGACATGAAATTACATTCCTTACACTTAACATCTAATTGCAACTAGAATTTCTATACTTTAGGCTAAATACTAACCCTTGGTATCATTTATATTCTACGGTATCCATTTTTGGTTGAAATTCTGAGGAACGAAGACGTTA
This sequence comes from Schistosoma japonicum, assembly GCA_025215515.1. NCBI lineage: Eukaryota > Metazoa > Platyhelminthes > Trematoda > Strigeidida > Schistosomatidae > Schistosoma > Schistosoma japonicum. Next base: position 45,769,242 of record CM046063.1, on the reverse strand, counting down.
ATAACGTATCTCACGTTGTTTACATGAGAAATTTTGTATGATTACTACAGTATTATGCTCACTCGTTTCTATACTGTAGTCTAGCCTCAACTATAGAACTATTGATCATTTAACTATAACATACAAAAGAATTTCATACATTGTGAAATAATTTAAAAGTGAATACTAGTTGAACCTACCGCCAGCTTTCTAGTGTAACGTCGAACACGAGAAAGGAACACAGTGTTCTTAGTTATATGCAAAGTTTGTCGTGCTTTAAATGAATGTGTCAGCATAAGATATTTTTTACCAACTATAATTTCATCCATACAAATACATTGTAATGGCCAAGAATATGTTAATATCATTTTTTCATCATATGGATGTATATCTGAATCAAATGTTTTCAATACATGAAAACGGAATAATGGCTGATAACGATCAGTTTTACCAAACCACCACAAAGTACCAGATATACGTATAACAGCAGCTAGATAATGTATGTAAGAGAAAGATAACGTTTTTTTTTGGAAAAAAGGCATATCATTGGAAAAGGTACTTTAAAGAATACTTTATGCTGTCAAATGAATTGATAGATAAGCAAATAGGATGAAACATGACTCCCGAATTGTACTTGTCAGCCACAATTCAACTAAAATAATGTTTATGAACTTTCACTGTAGTGAGGTAATCTGCTCAGGATGCACATACGGTAACAGTGATTGATTAAATGTTAGTACACGGCAAATCAACATGAAGATTCAAATACGTTCCAATTACATACTGAATAGTTGAATTAGTGAAATTATCTACTCTTTTTCTACTCAGTTTATACAATACTTTTATAATGCTTTGTAAATACTACCTACAATGACTCCTTTTTCTAAAAAGGAATACAATCTAACCAAATAACTACATGAAGTTAGCAGATGAAAACTGTAATAAATTTCTAGTCATATCTTCATTAGTTGAACCGTTTTGGTAACTTGCGTTATATCGGGTGATTCAAGAAGAGTAACCCATTCATTGAACGGTTGTTGAGAAAACTGTTTTATTGATTTTCAGAATATGTCTATCAATTATTTCTATTATTGTCTTGTTCCAATCGCCCTAACCTGCCCTTTCCTCTTAAAATTCATGAACTGCATCACGTCATGTATCATTCACAAATAATAATCAATTATTTTTGTGATTCTGTACTCCCCTCTCAGTTATTATCATCGTTTTGTATAAATAATATTCTTTCTATTAGTGATCGACGTGGTCAGGTTTTATATGGAAGAGGGAAATATAACCTGGCAGTTGACTCAATTATCTTGTATTTTCATTAAGGATACGTGCACATCCTGATTGGTCACATCGACGTCACTGTTTTCTACATATTGTGATTGGCCATATTTCCAAGATATAACAGACGGTAATATAAATATTGAGATTACAGTGTGCATTGTTTCGTAGTTTTTGCTTTATTAAATATATATTGAGTTCATGTATCGAAACAACATCTTGGCAGCCAATTAACCTTGAGTTTACCTGATTTTTCAAACGCATATGCATATGTTTCAATCTAAACTGTGTAACTTGATATTATATTGCTTCAACAGTGTCTAAATCAGACTAACTGAAGTTGGTCATAATGTGTCCAATAATAACGGCGTCAAAAAGTTAATACAATGAAATAAAATCTCATCAACTGATCAATATTTAAGAGCCCAGACAATGCATTGTCTTAATTAAACTGAGGGATTTAAAATGTCTATAATACTTATTATCGTAAGTCTTCTGTCGAGTTTTTGTCGTGATATCTTATTGTATTAGTACCTAGATGCTTTCTGTTAGCAACTTGCTGACTACAAGGTTGAGAAATTTTTCAATATGTAACTTGTGACGTTCGCGAGATTTTCCAGCTAGTTATGTTGTCAAGAACATATTCTTCGTGAATTCAGTTTCACTAGATTTTGCGTGAATTCATGTTCCTAGGTGATATTAAACCAATATAACAATTATTTCAGGAGTCCAACACAAGCTATACTGTTACCTCAAACCGTCATCTTGATAAATTTAGTGATAGAAGTTATCAGTTTGCAGTGTTTCGATGTATTTTTGGAAATCGTCTTCCCAGTAAGGGTGCAGGTTTGCATATCAAATGGTAATTTTGTTTTTTCTTAAAATTTTGTTATAATTACAGGTGTAAATATTTAGGCTGTTGGACTCAGTATAGATGATCATACTGAAGTACAAAAGATGCAAGTAATGAATTCGTTTCTCATTGAACTACAATATACATTTACAGAAATAATAAAATTTAATTGCTATCGACAAAATAGATTTTTGTAAATAGGTCGACTTTTTGTTAAATAGTCTACATCTGAGCATGTCAGTTTAAATTCACATCATCGTCACCTTCCTTTACACTGACTTCCTCTTCTTGTAGTCAAAAGAAGTTTGGTTACATAAAGGCGAAGTTGTTTGCTCACTTAAGTCTAACTGTCTATAATCAAACGTTGTAAATAAACACAACAATCGAGTTTATATATCAAATGATTCAACTCATAATCGATAAATAATGCTTCGGAAAGTTGTACGATGACACACGATAACTGTGATTTGACCATGAGCTGACTTTACTCTCTATCATGATCTTTCAATGATAAAAACGACTTATAAACACGGATTTTTGATTTAAACAAATTAAGAAACCAACTTTTTAGATAATAAATATTACAAGAATGAAACATTTACTTAAACTGTTCATTAACTACTATGTAAAGGTCATTTCACCTATGTGTAAAACAACATCTATTGGGAAATGATAAGCTAGTAGACATATTATTTTTCATTTTTCATTTAGGAAGTCTTTCTAGAACATCAAACTAATAAAAAGAAAAGATAAAGAACAATCACCACAACACTAAATTACAATCAATATCAACTCTCTAGTGATTAACTTTAGGAAGTAATCTCTAGGGTTTGAATGAGAAAGCCTAAAATGTAGAGTTCTATAACATCGGATGTGAGGCAGTTGATGAGTTAAGAATATCAGCCATTAGATGCTGGCCGACTGAGTGGTTTAAAAGATAAGCGTTTGCCATAATACCTGAATATCTGAGTAATTCACAGTATATTTGCGCGACCCCATCCGATACGATTGGTAGGTGATAGCCTTCCTCTCAACATGGATGAACTGCGCTTCTAGTCACGTATTCTCTCCGGAACTCCAGTAACTGCCTCCAAAAAGAGGTTGCTAGTGAGCTGATAATAATTGTAATTGGGTGTTTTGGAGATTTACCAGGTAGTCACTTATTCGGTTCAGTATCACTTACAAAAATTAAGAACATTAATGAATGGTATTACCTCACTCGAAAATTTTTGTTCTCATCAGTCAACAGTGTACACATTGTACTTGAAGAAACTCACTTTTATTCCTTCTAATAGTTATGTGGTTGTACATAAACATTATAAGCCTTGGTAACAATGGCATGAAGTTGTCGATCGGACTTCTTGCGTTAATTTAACGAGGAGAATCTCAATCGTCATCAAAAATATTTGTGGCAGTCACTCTAAGAATTGTGTTTTCAAGGAGACCCTATATTTGTGGATAACTCGATGGATAAAGTATCGCATCTGACTTCATCCAGATGTGTCTGTCAATTCACTTGCTTCTATGAGGTAAGGTATATTGATCGTTCAATACGCATGTTATCCGAAAGAGTTTCAGGACATTATTAAGCGTCGTTACGGAAGGCAACATAAGTAGCATTACAAGCGCCTTTACAGAATATCTCATGATTACTGGCCAGATAATCAACTCAGGTTCCACTTTCCTAATTATCTACACGGTTAACAACAATCTATTGAAGTCCGTAAGTCATCGCCTTCTACGCATTGTTGATGCTTTTGCCATACAAATCAGAACTATGTGTTCAAAACAAACTGGTCCAACTTTTGGTCCTACATTGGGTTTGACCTGAATTTTTTTGCATATTTTCCTTTTGATCGTAAATTTATTCTATTCTGATTCTATCTTGTTCATTTTCTAAGATTCTTTCATGTTACTTTTTCCTTCTATATCGACCTCCCTCTTATTAGAAAAAAACAACTTTTACTCTTTTGCTTCCATCCATTTTGTAGAAAGCATAATCATCCCTGAGTATAACAACTTCTATATTGTACATTTATGTTAGTATGTATGTTTACCGTGAGATTGGGTATGCCTGACTTTTGGTGGCTTGTTTTTTTAATCGTTTGCGCATCATGATCTGTTTCAAATACATTCTTGTCTAAATCATCTTTATTGACTTCTCTATATATTTGTTATATGTGTTATATGTGTATGGAGTCAGCGGGTATACAAGAATTTAGATGTTCTCTGGATATATAAGTAATGAATGGAACATCGGTTGATGCTCGCACCTAAAACCTCTCTGATTACATGACCTAACTCTAAAAGAATTATCATCGATCTATCTATCTAGATCTCTTATATACTCTGAAGTTTCTGATTCGTCTTCAGTATGACAATCTAGATAAGAATAACATCATTAAGCATTTTTGATTGTTCGCTACCAAGTTCAATTATTCATAGTTATCCTTTTAATTTATACTTTCTGTCATTTGTTGTTATGTTTGACTAATTGTTATTATATCTCTAATGTCATACATACGTATTTGACTGTACATCTGTGAAAATGAAATCACCGAATAAAGATCTCTTCATTAAATGAAATTCTTGTTATTCATATTAAAAAACTTTTAAATTGTTTTCGTCGAAGGTAAGAACATTGTTACGATTAATTCATTTGCATATACACTTTTCGATAACCAATAAACTGATTCTGACATTAGCGAATTGTCACGAGAAATATCATCCTCAACATGGGTTCGTCAGGGTTGCCTCTTATCGCCATTTTTATTTAATTTGATCGAAGATGTTCTTTTAAAAGTCTTACTTCAATTTAATTCTTCAGGAATTACTTTCCTTCCAGGAAGTCCACTCGTCGACTTATAATAAGCAGACGATATAGTCCTATTTGGTAAAGACGCTGACAATATTCAGAGTCTCCTGACTACTTTGAGTAACAATGTAAGCATATTTCGGATGCACTTCTCCCCTTCTGAATGCAAAATGTTACTCCAGAATTGATCTGCTTTTTCATCTACATTGGTTATAGGGAGTGAAGTATTTAAATGCGTTGATCAGTTCACTTGGAAGTTTCGTTACTCCTGGTGGGTCGGTGTCTGATGAGATCTCCGCACGGAATCAGAAATCCTGATTGCCATTTACTAATTTACGTCACTTGTGGCGCAGTCATGATATCCGTCTCTCAACGAAAGGTAGGAGCGACCAAACCAAAACATGGAATCAGTTCATGAAGTCTTTGACTGTCGGTTCTAGCCATGTTTGTAAATGCAGATTACCTGGTTGGCATCAGCGTGACAATCTCAACGAATGACTGGAGACACTGAGCGACATGGCTCAGAATCGGTAACAGTGGCGCAAGTGTATTCACTATTTACCTTTATCTAGATCTTAAGTCGTTTTATTCTTTTCTGCACACCTTTACTTTACACTCCCCTTTTGTATTTTGTCATTTCGTTACCTCTGTAAATTAAATCTCGTAGTGCTAATGTGGTATGGCAATTTGAACCTATAGGCATGTGCGTGGTTCTACGTTGTTGGTTAATGAATTCTGACATCTATTTGCCTTCATTCAATTTCGAAAACTGGTTATTTCTTATAGCCATTCGACAATTTGTGTATGATTCAATAACAACAAAAGTGGGATTGTTAAATCGGGCTACTCAAGAATATCAACTAAAGTTCAGTATTGCTTTTACAGTGGACTATTTTATTTACTTTAAGTGCAGATAAACCGAGCATTTTATGCATGTTATTGTCATACTTCCTGGTACTAACCACCCATTAGACCCATTAGAAAACTACAACTAATTAACTAAGTACCAGTTATCACCCGCCATAGTTTCCAGTGATTATTGTCCTTGTTTTGTACAAGGACTTGTACTTTCCTTATTGGTTGTCTATGTGGTTAAGTTTTAAATGTATATAATCAAAAGCATGAAATGAAAATTATCTCTCTATCACCTTGGTTACTGGATAAATGATCTTGTATTTTATAATTCAGCTTTGGGACTATGAGTTACAGGGGCAGATGTATGAGTATTTTATACATTGTAACCGGTGGTATTTCAAGTTATATCATAAAATGCAACAATTAAAACTAAAATATTGTTGGCATACAATAGAAAATATATCGATTATCAAAACAAACTGATTTGTAGTATTTTTTTTAAACTTACACACTGTAAAATTCGATTTGATCCATTTACTTCTTGAATATGAAGTAGGAAACATTTCATTGCACATTTCAGGTACATTCTTAGGACAACCAGAATTTACTTTAAAATAATAAGAAAAAAAAATCAATAAATCGAATAATTTCTCATCGTTTTTATAATGTTTTTAGATGGAATTACCTGAAGGTTCATAAAATGACATGACAACGACATCAACATCTGATAGAAATTTGCTTTCGTTGAATTCGTACAGAATGACGATGAAAGCTCCACAATTAAACTAACCAACTCAGAGATTGCAATTAAACCAAAACCATCCTCCCTATCAATGAATCTTCTATACCAAAAACTTACTTTTTGATATAACACACTCCTTTAATCTTGCTATATTAAACGACATTTACAATGTATTGTTACATAACCTCTTGTCTTTGTTTACGGCCATACTTAGTATTAGAAGATCAAATTAGCATTTAATTTGCCAACTCAAATCCACAACTTTGACATAGTCAATCACAGAGCTCATATAATTATACATCTACTCTATGATATTATCTAGAGTTTCACTATGGAGGTGTGATATGTTGACAGATATTGTCAATAGCATTGTCTGGATGCTACACTATATTACAAACTGATGGAAGTGGGAATTCTGTTGTCGGATGCTAACCAACTAAAAGGTGATGATAGTAAAGTGTTCACCATGAGATCTGAAGGCCTTAAGTTGAATTCCCTGGAAAAATCAAGGCTATGCACTGCGGAGAAATATCTTCCCAGAACGAAACAGCTTTCCACTACCCCTTGGATTACATTGACACTCAACCAACACAAATCTATGACGAATACAAACAAGTGAACTGGAAATAATCAGAGTTATCATAATTGTAATTTGTACTTCAATGCATCGATAATAAACTAATAGAATCATCTAATATATGACATTAATAGTATACAAATTTCATTTATTACTACTTATACATAAATGTACAGATTTATTGTAAGTAACATGAATAAACATTATGCAGTACTATTTATTGTATTCTAAATCAAGTGTATGTATGACCTTTCTTTATAAAAACAAAACATAAAACAAACAAACGAAAAAAACAATTCAATGATTAAACTAGTACTAAAATAGTCATAAATTGAATTTTGTACTCGTTTTGTTGGTAACTGTTGAAATTTCCTTTTTTTCACGTTAGCAATAAAAATACTTTATAGTTTTTATTTTTATCTTGTTAACATGCATTAATCATAAGTGTTAAACATATCCACCTATATTCATTTATATTAATCAATAAAGGTGAAATTGTTTCACAAATCTAATTAACTTCACCTATAAATTTGATGTTAAGAGTTTGGTAAACATTGTAGTAAACACTAAATGATTCCATAAACTACTCATGTATTATGAAAGAAATGATATTTACTACTTAATATGAATGATTATGAAAATCATGTGGTTTTAATGTATCTACTTGTAATAAGTGTAATTACATTTGACCTCATATAAAAATGACGTCATTGTGAACATAACCTTATTTTAAATAATAATAATAATAATAATAATAATAATAATAATAATAATAATAATAATAATAATAATTATTATTATTATTATTATTATTATTATTGCCTTAATTCAATATATATTGACATTAATTTCCCAATTGGCTGACTGATTGGTCTGGTTTATTTATATATAAAGGAATATTAGAAATATAATATGATTTGTCTGGTTGATTCATTAGTTTGTGTTCTTCCTGTTGTTTCCTGGGAGTGAGTGGGCACTATACAGACGTGCAGAGACCGACTAGGTATTCTCATTAACATTTGTTATTGTCGTTTCATGCGCTCAAGGTCGTATCAATAAATTGGTGGTACCTTTTCAGTAATATCTCATGTAAAAGCTGATGAGCCTATTCCTAGTGATATCAAACTATGTGCTGCTAAATTATAATCGTCTAACCTATGGTCAATATGATGTTTGTATTGCTTGGATTTTCAGCTTTCCAATGATTTCTTGACTACTTTTTGACTACTATTTATTTCAGTTCTCAGGTTGTTGCAATTTAATTATGATCCTAGGAACCTGTTTTTTGTTACCAACTTCTATAGTTCAGTCTTTAGTGTGTTTGCATTTTCTTTAACGTTGTGATGTATACGAGCAGTAGGTTTAATGCAGTAAATGACTTGGCACTAAAACTTATTCATTAATTGTGTTCATTTTACAATGGGCAAAATGTTAGATTTAGCCAACCGTTTTTTATTCAATCATTAAAACCTCCTTCCCGTAATTGATTATAGTCGTATGTCACATTGATTAGTTCTAAAAACTACTATACCATAGCATATTCCATTTCGATGAGTATTAATCTGAATAACCATCTATACCTTAAGCTAAACTGTAGTATCGAAACCAGTAAACGCGATACTTGAAGTATCCGTTCTCGATTTACGAATGAGCCAATCATTGCATTGCTTCATTAACTAAGTTAACCTGATGAGAATATAATGTTTATGACTAAATAGTATATCTGGAGAAAAGTAACTACATTACAATTGGTGGGAGTAGGGTAGAAATTTTTTACATTGAAAATAAATTAATCATAGTTTTGTAGTGACGATGAGATTGTTACGCCACAGAAAGGACGACAAAGGAATTTGTCTATGTGACCGAAAGTTTTTAGGTCATTTTTCAAAGAATGAAGATTCGTTACAATATACCTTTCCCCAGTCCTCGATGGAAATCTTCATTAAGAGGTAGAAATTTATCCACAGATGGATGCACATCACATTGCTTCCAACTATAGATTATGTACATTAGTGGTTCTTATCAAAGGTTTCCTTGAGGAAGACGCAATATAAATAATCTCGTTTGAATAACGATGAAAGCACTTACACTCAAATAACAACACAACTAATTGTAGATTTATTTTGCTGTCTCAGTCGACTTATAACCATAATTACAACTTTGAATCTTAACCTAATAACAAATTCATAACCGTAACTAATACTTTCAAAATTACTTTATGTTTTACTAAGTCTTGCAGAACTGTAGAATTTAAGTTCACGAACAAGATTGAAACCTAAGTCTGGAAATAACATATATCATAGGGATTAGCATTAACAATATGATTTAGAAAAACGAGTCAAAAGTAGGTTATTTATACAAAACCTTAGTTGATCGAAACGTAATGTAAAAGTCGGACAAAACGTTTAATAAAATTGGTGTAACACAAAAACTGTGAACGATGATGCAAATCATTGTTTTTTGTACATTTTTCTCAATGTTTTAAAAACATCCACAGTTTTTCACAATCTTATGGGATTTAGAATCAACCATTTTGCTGACTGGCTTAGTTTCAGTTTAATTGTGGTTAAGGCATAAGGTTGGTTTTACTGTATCAGTCGTGGTGAGAGGCATCACTTAACTGACTCAAATTTTTTTGAATATGTTGACCGATGGAGGTGCAACTACGTAGAGATTTCCACTCTTTGACTATTCTTACTATAAAACGTTTTTCTTACTCGCCTAAAATGTATTATCTTTAGCTTAATTTCTAATCTTAGCTATGATATATATGTTATCTGTGGTAGACATTTTCAGTTCATATTCTTGGTAACCTTTATGCCAATAGCGTATCTGTTATGGATTAATTCAGGAATTTTGTTTGATCATTTAAGCAACATGACTGCTCGTACTTATAATGTAGCCAAATTCTTAATAATCTAGCAACTCGACTGTCACAGTCTATCAGTATGTATTACATATACATATATATACCCCTACAATCAACAGTGAAAATCATAATGATAACAGTACTTGTTGTCCGATTATATCCCTCCTCACCCCCTATCCTTATTTTTTTTTTTTCGCTTTGTATGTACACATTACAAGTACCAAAGAAATAATTAGCTGAAAAATTACTTACATTTTAAATATTCCTTAAAACTAGGTGCTTTTAGATGTTGTAAGTTAGTTGAAGGATCCATCCATTTATCACAACCACCTGGTGGTAACAACAAACAGTCTTCCTCTGAAAGTGGTAAATTCTGTTGAACTGGATTAAACTGTAATTGAATTTTGTTTGTATTATAATCATTAATATATCCAATGGATCGTTTAGCACCATTCGTGTAATATTGATTCAGATTATTTATTAAATCCTTGTTAATATTTGCTTGACGAGAATAACGATGATAAATCCAAGGGTTATTATTGTTGATTTCATTTTGGTATTTCGATTTCACATTGAAATGTTTATAATATTCATGAAGATGATTATTGGATAGTGATCGAGATGATATGGGATTCATGTAGTCAGGATATCTAACATATCGTTTTGAAGTAAGCATATTATTATAAGTGCTATAAATTCTTGTAGTTGGCTCAACTGGTAATTCTGTTGTCTGAAGTTTATCATTTCCATAAATCCATCTCTTTTGTGTTGTTTGAATTATGTTGTTTGGACAACCAGATGGAATATTTCTAAAGAATGGCTTAGGAGCATTACGTAACTGGCCACAAACAGCAAGTAGTGATAGACAAGATGATTGACAAGGAATATCATGAATCTAGGAAGACAATACAGAATAATTAATATAGTTGTTTATTTATAGGCTAACTGTATAAATATTCTAGAATGTGAACTAAAACTGAGGAGAGCACGGATACAGAGCTAAGAAGATAATTAACATAAATGATGTAATAATAAATATAGGTGAAAACAGCTACTAATTGAGTAAAGCTTAGATAAAATCAATTAGAAAGTTAACATCAAGAAATGTTGCGTAACCGAATCATTAATAGCTAAAGTTATCAGCATAAGTTAAGCTTAACTAGTTTTGTCTTGCACACATACATCTAGTATAAATCATCTTATAGCGATTGCTTCAGCAAAGCATAGACGATTTAGACTTATCGATCTATTGATAAGTTTGATAAATGTTGAAATGTCCTTAGTATGTCCACTATCGATGAAGTGGTGAGCAATTGCATAATAGAAATGTGTTGTCCTTTTAAATTCAGTTTATTTGGTATAGGTTTAGACATTTTAAACAATTGAAGTAATCGGGTAGTATGCAGATTGTTGAATATTAATGTGGGTTCGAGTAAGACAACCATTGAAAACCAGGAAACAGAGGACAACTATTTAGACCCAGCAGCGCGTATTCACGACTCTATCAAGGAATCAAGCAGAGGACTTTCAGGCTTCTCGGCAAATACGTAGCCATTAGACAATTGAGCTGTCTGGCTTCTGATAGTTGGTGTTTTTAAATCAGTCAACTGGCAGTTTATTTACTGGGTTTCATCACTTGCGATCGTTGTGTGATTGCCTCACATCCGATACAGTGCAACTTCACTGGTCACGTATTTTTCATACAGCTGACAATTATTTTCTGATGCTCAGTGATTGTCTAATTCAGATCATTTCATGCTTTCAAATCATATTTAATGTAATTGAATAAAACTTTTGTTGTTACTAAACCTGACTGTCGATGCTACCTTGACGTGGTTATCGGGCTTGTCTATAGTGACAGGCAGGTCAGCTTGGGAGCGGTAAGGCAATATGCAACAAGCCTAAGGTCCTGTGAAGAAGTAGTACTGCTGATTATGTAAAGGTTCCTCTTAGGTCACCTACATGACAGAACTGCTATCTTACCACAAAGAGAGTATGAAGTTAGAATTGATCAGTTCTTAAAATGTAAACCTCACCTTTACTTCACGGATTTCTATCTCTGGTAGTAGGTCTTTACCGAGTATGCAGCTAAATCACCAAAATTCGCTTGTTAAAAAGTCATGTGTGACAGGCCTCATGCAATTGTTCCTTTGACATTGGGATCACACTCTCTGGTCATTGAGACCATCTGTAATCCAGTTCCTTTTTCAGATGATTTGAGAAGATGAAACCTCCAATTCTGTTAACAGCCGGGAACTGTTAACATTTCTCATACTTATAATAACATTCAAGATCACCGTCTTCATAATAAAATTTCCTTTTCAGTTCTCGATATTTCTTCTAGTTCCACTCTCAACCCTGAATTTATTTTTCCCACTTTCTCCGAATGTGCTACCATTGCTAACGATTTTAGTTCAGGAAACACTGTCTGGGGCTTACTGAAACTAAGTTCCAAATTTTACAATAGAGCCTTCAACTTTGTTCACAAGTAACCTTATACTAAATCATCTCATCAATAAATACATAAAAATTATTGTATTGTTTAGTGTAATATAACATTAGTTAATAATTCTTTATAAAATGATAAAATCATGCCATAATGTAATAATCATTCAATGTTTTCTGTCATTAATCTCTTACCTTCAACAAGTCTGAACTCCACTCCACTCCTAAAGTTAGTCACTATTGAGTTAATTATTGCAATCGAAAAGAGGTTATTTTGTAGAGGTGGTTATTAAGTTTATTTGTTTTTGTCAACGCTGATATCACGAATTGATCTGAACCAGACAACCATTAATCACCTGGTTCAGATCATTTCGTGATATCAGCATTGACAAATTAACTATCTCCACAACAACCCCCTTAATTATTTGTTTTTGTTTGTCACAGATTACTGTTTATCGAGTATCACTTTTGCAAATGATTAAACTTTCATAAACGTTGGTTAGATTAGCTGTTAGAGACGAGGGGGAACACTTCTGTGAAATCGTGTTTGAGTTCGAAACATCTATTAAGTTCTCCCTGGTTTTCAGCTATACCCAACCGAAATCAATCTATGACGAACACAAACAACCAAATATTCATAGACACTAAAAAATATAATCTGGTATTGTATGTTCATCTCTATTACTTTAATACAATTAACTTGATAAAAATCTCATCATATTAAATTGATCTATTACAAAAACAGTCTCAGTAAAACATGAAAGAATGTTATTGTTGTAATTCATTGTGGTATTCAATATTCATTAAAGAAGTAAAAAACAATCGAGTTTTATAAATTTATGTGTATATGAATTACTGGGCGCCATTACAATTAGTATATTCATTACGTTAAGAAACTGTATTGGTATTAGACATGAAAAGTGCGTACCTCCACCCTTCCATAGCTTCCTTACATTGGAAAAGATATAAGTCATCGACTTCATAACCGTTGTAACCTTTTTTAATGAATTTTTATGAATGTTTTATGTTTACTTGAAATTGTTTATAAACTGTTTTCATTGTCTACTACTATACCCTCTACTGTTTTTTTCTTTCTTTCTATGTCACTTCCTTATAAACAACTTTGTTTTATTGAACTTAGTTACATATTTATGTAAAGTAACTGAAATGTTTCTGTTTGAATGGAATGAAAAGTCATGATACATGATAAACGGGTTCATTATTATTATTATTATTATTATTATTATTATTATTATTATTATTATTATCAATTGATGTAATTAAGACAGTCAGTGAAAAGTTAAGTGAATGATTTACTTATTATTTTCATATATCCAGGCCATGATTGATGCCCATCCATCTTTGATAGTATGCATGTTCAAGGGAAGCATACACTTACTCATAGGGTTGATTGAACTTAAATCAGTTCTAAATACATTTCTATTTAATTCGTTGTATCGACTTCTGATAAGTTGTATATGTACGTGAATTTAAATTGATAAATAAGGGTTTATATGCATATAGGAAATATTTAATTGGACCAATTGCAACTATGATCCAACGCTATCAAATTCTAGTAAGAATGCATCCTACTAAAATTTAGTCAATATAGACTAAGAATCAATCTCACATTCATGTATCATCATATCAACTCTAACAATAATCAGAAAATAATGTATAATTTGATACATAGTTATTCAGAATAGGCTTGTACTACATATGTACCCGTTGCACAAGTGTGACTGTTTGGACACAGTAGCCTAGTGGTGAACGCGGTGGCGTTTGACACGGAGCGGACTGAGTTCGAATTCCAGTGTGAACATCAACATTGGGATGCAGGTACATCCAGCCGATGAGTCCCAAATAGGACGAAACGCGCGTCCTGAATTCCACTTGCCAGTCACGATATAACTTAAATATAACTTGATACATAGTTGTTTGTTTTCTTTTTATAGTCAATTTAAGGGAACTTCAAAATATACTTTTCAAACCTGACAATTTACTGTACTATTTGTAATAATAAAACATCTAAGAATAAAATTTTAACAACAAAAATTTAACTTTTGATGGAAATAAATTAATAATAATGCAATATATCTCATATTAACATTATTTAATAAGCTTATTGAAAATCAGGAGCAGATATTTTGTATGGGACTCCACAACAATGAACCTCCATGACCCCACTAGATAATCAAGGAGTTGAGAGAACTTGACTAATCGAGTTTAACTATGTCCGGTGCGAGGCAGTTACTCATCGATTGCAATGGATTCGGTGTTTTGTATATTTTGTGGTTCGTATGAATTAAATATACCAAGCATTGAAAGCCAACTTGTCCAGTGATCCAATGGTTAAGCGTTCCCAGTGAAGCCTAAAGATGTGGAACTGAATTCCCCGATGGGTCTTGGGTGCACACTATTGAACAGTCCCGTGCTAGCACACAATAGTTGTTGACTCTCACTTTCTGGTTTTCAATGGTTATCTGGTTAAGATCAATTTGTGATATCAGATGTAACTTAAACAGTCAATTATCATCTAGGAACCAAAATAGTAATCGAATAATGAATCAAACGATAAGTATATGAAAAGCTTTTGTCAGTACGATTAGTTAGCGATCTTCTTGATCTAAAATTGTTCTACTGACATCGACAGACTTCATTAAATTTAATGATTCACTTGAGAAGGTTTATGCAACGAACAGATAGTTAGTTTTAGTGGATTGAATTAGTCATATATTGATGTCGGTAGGGTACTATTGAAATTCAAGGAGCAGTAAACATCTGATTCGTCTAAGTGCAAGACAACTCTGCAGTGTGCACTAAAATGCTGTATACTGATCCTTGGTATAAAATGGTACTCTACCAACATTAATTTGTTACGAATTCCGTCAATAAAAACTTAATCCCAATCCCCACAAACCCAGTCAATTCAATTAGATCTTCATTTTCGAAGTGATAAACATTGAGCTTAATTTAAGTGAATCTGTTTGCCATTCATAAAACCGTATAAATGGCTATTTAATTTGATAATTTTTGTAATATGAATACGCTACAAAATGAGTTATTATTTAGAGAAAAGAAAGATATAATCACTATGAAACATTTTATTGATGTACATTTAGTTCTTCATGATTTTAGCTTTAAGGAGGTTTTATGGAGATACTGATTGGTCTCCAGTTGAATTGAGGTAGATTTTGAACTGGTTGACATTAAGTAACTTTGTTTGTAATCGTTAAAGACTGATGTTAGTTGGTTACCATGAGAACCAGAGTCCGATCTCCTGGCTGAATCGAGTGTGCATGCTACTGTGGAGTCTTATAGTAGAAAGTGACAGCTTTCAATGCTATCTGGTTTTCATTGGCATCCAGTTAGCACTCATCTGTAATGAATACAAACACTTAATATCAACTTCCCCCTTCAAATAAGCTACTTCAATTCAACTGGAAATCAATTGTTTGTTCATGTTGTTTACGTTGGAATAAAGAACAAAGATCAACTTTGAAATTAGTTTGCTGATTATTAGAAATGATAACATAACGATAAAATTAGGATGAAATATAGGAATAAGAATCGGAAAGTGGAGAGGTACGTTAAAACTTAACTAAATTACCAAATAGAAGAATGGAGGAGAGGCCGTACAGACATTTTATGAATACAAAGATCTGGTTTATTATAATTGATTACTCATAGCTATCGCTTTTGTAGAGAACAGAATCTTGATGCAGAAGACAAAAGTTAGGGTGTTTAATGGGATTTTAAAGACAGTGATGACGTTTAATTTACTATTTTTGTCTATTAAATGTGCAAGAAGTGTTTTCCTTTTTCTCTTAAAAAAACAAGATGGATTATATTTTAAAATACGATGATGGGATTGTCTAGTCGTACTGGTGATGTAACTGGCTCCATATGAACACTTGGAATGATGGACACTACTAATCTAACATCAATACTGGTTGGCTAAATAACAAAGAGACCAGTCTATCAGAATAAATTATTTTTCTTATTGTATTTGTTTAACCGACTATATCATCTTTGAATTGTACTTTCATAAACAAATGATTCTTCTTTGCAGTTGATAAACTTATCACAAACTTTCTATGGGGTATGTGTCTTGTCAGGAACTGCAAAGAATATTCATTTTTACTCGGTAGCTATTATATGGTTAACAGTTTCAACTGGATTTCGTCTTCTATAAGTCAAGCGTTTAACTGGATTTCTATTAAATTACACGAGGACAGAAATTCATAAAGCAAGTATACTAACCTAAAGAAGTTGGTTTTTGGCAGATCTCTGTTTCCACTGTTCTATCTAGTCTTTTGTCAATAAAATATTCAATAATGGAATACTATTGTTGTCTTTCATTTCACTATAAAACTAATTACTTGATGGAACTTGTTGAACTAATCTAGTAATCGCTGCAACTAATCTGTGTGCTCTAGAGCTGTGAAAGTATCATCAACATGGCAACAAAAAGACGAAATTAATCAATTAAGATTCTGTTCTTGCTACGTAGATGAAACACTTATAATGAAATAGACAATAATTTTATGATTAAAAGGTTAAACAGTGTTCATCTATTAGTAATATTCACGTTAGAAGAAGAGTAGAATGATATCATTATGTTCTACGACATTTTGTTAACATGAAGAGTAGAAAGTACATTAAGAAGTAGTATATGAAGAAAATCAACATCATTTAATCAACATAATCATTACTACCGTCACAGAAGTGCAATAGAAATTTAGTTTAAGATCTAAAATTACCTTCTAGATGTATGTTTACTGAGGATAATGGAGAATATAAATTAACCACCATTTATAACTTATACATGGTGAACACGTACCGGTTGAAACTGACAAACAAGCAAACAATCGAAGCAAAAATAAAATAAGACAGCCCAACAGTCCTCAACAAAATCTATTGATCTTAAATTGTGATTTCTAGATATTTCTAAATATTATCAGTACAATTATGAAACAAAGAATTGGCGTGTTGCAAAAGACGTTCATTGTAGTCAAGCTTCATACCTTATTCTACAATTACCCCAAACTGAGAACAGAAAATAAGGACATACTTTCTTGATTCGTCTAATTCATGTGTATCTACCAATTCATCTACGTTTATGGAGCCAGTTAGATTAGGGAGACGATTTTGTAAGTCCGTCACAGAATTTCCGAATATTACGCAGAACCGCTGAGTGAGGGAAAATTTCGGCTCTTTACTTGCAAACATAGTTGACACGGAACACCAATTAGATGTAAATAGCGCTTTTAAAATGATTTACTGAATCCCATTCATGTTATCATTTGGTTCAAGCAAACATTTTTTTAAAAATAGAGCGGGGTTGTCATTGATATTCATCTTTTCAAATTAGGTCTATGTGTAGTTAAGTAATTTGTACATCCTGCTTGAGTGTCATGGTCATCATAATAGCCAATTCTTGGATGGTCAACAAATGACTTGATGTACTCAATTTTCTCATTATTATTATCACTACTACTCTTATTATAATTATTATCGCAGTTTCTATTCCTATCATGACATTGAAATCTGTTGCCAGTCATATTTGCACGACGATGGCATTCACTTAGTTCTTAAGTAGCAGCATTTATTAATATGTTTCTTGTAATTACTTTAGCAACTCCTTTTGATACAGATTATGTAGTAGACAATGTGCCAATACATTCAATTGTTATTTTTTTATACTCTTGAACATTGGTGATTACCTTATTCACTCTCTTGTTGCAATTGGTTTGTTAATCAATAATAATTATTTTATAAGCATCTCTGGACTTTTAGCAGCATTATGATATAACACACCACCAATGATGATGATGAAGTTGTGACTGGTGGGGTTTAGAGTTGCCAGGAGTGAAATATTTCTGGCAATAGTAAGAATTCTACTGTTGGACGCCGGTTGGCCAAGTGATGCAGATGGTTAAGAAATTTCTGCTAGGCCTAAAGGCCATAGGTTCTATTACATGACGGAATAGAGGTTGTATACTGTTGAAAAGTTTCACACGTGAAGCGAACATGTATCTAGTGCTTCTTAGTTTTCAGTGGTGCATAAGGAACATCAACTTGTGACGAATACAAGTAACTTAACTTCATACCCTTTTCCACGCAATCATCCTATTGTTAACTAGATCATCTTCAATGTTGTGCTTACAGTAGTGTAGTGTTTTATTCACTAGATTATTTATTACAATGCGTAAAAACAGTTAGGAATGAGAGGATTTTCTGTTGTGTAACAATAAGCTATTGACGTGTAATGAATAGATTCGATCTATTGTAATGTAATTTTTGGACCTAAACTAAAAATCCTTTACATTAGACTTATAGACAACTCACTGTAATGGTAGTTGGACATGGCAAATTGGTATAAATCAGACAATCATTGAAAACCAGGAAATTAAGGTCAAGTGCCGTTTCGTCTGAATAAGGGACTTTTCGGGAATACAAACCTACAGCCTTACCAATAAATTGAGCCCTACACCTTCAGGCTTCGACACGATCGCTTAATCATTAAACCATTGAACCGACTGGCATTTAACGGTTGATATTTCTAAGTTAGTCAATTCGCGACATATCAGCATGGCCTTATCCAATACCATAGTAGGTAACTGTCTGGCGTCTGATTCACCTTAACTCCAGTGATCACATCATCTCAATGAAACTGAAGATATTATTTCTATGAGTTGGTAACTAGTAAGCTGATATTGATTACAATTTGGTGTTTAAAAGATTTTTGCATTTTTATGTGTGCTTTGTAATCGTTCTTCTAACATAATTTTCATAGTTTAGCTTTTAGAAATCATTCTGTCTGTGTGTTAAACTTGTAAAATGCTACATCAGTTGGATAGTTTTTTTTAATTTCATACCAATTTTACATCACACGCATAGTAACTCAACTTTATCTTCATAAACAGTTGAATTTTCAAGTAGTTAAATTTAAAAGTTATTAAATTTAGTTGTTCGTATTCATCACAGATCGATGTCAGTTGAGTATCGCTAGAAACTATAGATCAGTAGACAGCTGTTTCGTCCTACTATTAGGCTTGTCATCAGTACATACCGTCAATTTTACAAGAAAATCGAATCTATGACCTATGAGATTCTCAGCTTACGTCTAAGCGTTAGCCTACTTAGTTCTTTTGTGAATCTGCACAAAAATACAACCACAGAATGTCGACACGTCTACGCCAATCAACTGATTTCTGCCGTAAAAACATTTCTTTATTAAAATATATTACTTAAAATCATATACATTTAATCTATTGATAAGTACTACATCTTTTTGTTGATTGAATTCGTCACAAATTGATACTGATAAGGTACTATTGAAAATCAAAGAGCACTGGATATTTGTTTCATCCTAGTATGGGACGAATCAACAGTGAGCACCTTTTAAATTCCCCCCCCCCCATAGACTTCAGGCTGGCAAACGCCTAATTCTTTGTACTACTTGACTAGCATTTAATTGAAGAATTCTCAATTGTATCAATTTGTGATATAACGTGACAATCATAAATTATCATTAGTAATCACTGTCTCACTTCCAGCAAGTCTATATAGTCCACCACTTCATATTAGAATTTTGGGAATATCTTGAAATTTCGTCTTTTTCTTTCATTTTTGCATACTATTTAACATTAAAATTAAAATAAGCATTAATATTCTGTTATTTTTCTTTTGATTTTTTTCTAACTTACTTGAAATGATTTTTCATTAATTGGACAATTAATTTGTTTTAATATACATAAAATTTTTTTCACCAAATTTGAATAATTAATTTGATTTAAATCAATTTTATCAATTGTCAATTGTATTGATAATTTATCACATTCATTATTATTATGATTATGATTATGTAATTGTTTATTAATTGATTCTATACAATATGCATAATGTTTACCTTTATTAAACCAATAACCAATATTATTCTGAGTTATATTTGATTGATTATAAATTTGTTGATTAGTTAATTGATGTATAATTGGTGTATAACCAACGATTACGTAATTGTTCAATGTGAATAATGCACAAATTACAATGATATTTAGCATAATGTATCAATCAGAAATTATGTAATGATATTGTTCTCATTGTTTTATTATTGAAGTTAATTAATAATTCAATGAATTCATTGTTAAATATATTCATTATTTATATCATAATTGGAATGAATTTATACACAAAATGAAGAGAAAAGTAAAAGAAGAAAAGTAGAAAATGAATAACATGATTTTTTTTTCTTTCATTCAGTTTTTCTGTAGAGGAAACTGAAATATTCCTTGTCTTGTTGGCTTCTTTTCTTTCTAAATCTATTCTAAATTATTTAAGTGAGCATGTTAAACCAATGATAAAGTTTTCAATAGAAATGTTGTATTGATAAGCAGTTCTTCTGTATTTTAATAACACTATTGGATACTCTGGTATATTAGAATAGAATCAAATGTAACAGAAGAATTTATAAAATGATTAAGACAAAATGTATAAACTATAAAATGAGACTAATTCTACTATAGTGATAGATAATTCTTACTATGCAAATGATATAAACGGGGTTAGAGTAATAAAAACAATGGCAAAATACACTATTCAATGTATTTGTATTGTATGATATACAGACAGTGTACAATTGATAGAGAGAAAAATACATTCCAATTATCTTTAATATGTAATGCATACAAAGTGTAGATTTGTAAAATGTAAAGATTGGTAAACTATTATGGCTGGGGGAGGGGAGGTTGACTAGTGATGAAGGTGGTGGTGGTGATAGGGGGAGGGCGGGAGGAAATGGAATGAAATTCTGTAGTTAAGACTCACTAATCCCCATTAATATAACTGGATAAAGCAAACTTCGTATATTGTAACCATAGGGAGAATATTATATAGTGAGAAACCTATATTAAACCTTTATACACAGGGTAACTATTATATGGCGCCATTTTTATCATGAACATAATGAAAAGATATATATATATATATATATATATATATATATATATATATATATATAACAAGACGCCAAATAGAACATGAAAATCTACACAAACAATTAACTAACATTTCAAAAACGAATTGATATTTATTGATATGCTGATAGTTATTAAAAATAGATTGAAGTAATTCTTTGTTATTTTTTGTATTCGTTAAGGATTGATTACTGTTGGGCATCACTGATAACTATGAGGCACTGAACAATTACTTCGTTCTAGTGTATAATCCCTCATCCGTACGTATATAAACTTCTGACAAGGGGTCGAACCCAAGGCATCCCGGTCTCGTATCAAAATATTAACCATCATCATCACTTGGCTATCTGGTGTTCAGTAGTAGGTATCCTGCCTCCATCGATTTGTCGTATTGCATAGCTATTAGTCAGTGTTATTGGTAATACCGTCTCATTTTCAACACGTCTTAACATGTATACAGCTAAGAAAACACTCAAAAAGACCGTATGTGACCAGCTTCATACAGTTGTTCTTTCAGTAATGCGATCAACCTCCAAGGTTTTTAGAATCAACCCTTACCCAATTCGCTTTACAGGTACATCAAGAAGAAGAACCCTTTAATGTTATTGGCACTTGGGAAGTGATGACCGCCCTCATACTTCTAACATCACCCAGTTCTTATGTGAACGTAAAATGATTTCAATTGAGCACCACTGAAAACTATGAAACACTAGATGTATGTTATAGACTATTATAGGACTCATTAGCTATAAACACCTACGATGCTTAACCATTAATATAAATGAACGTCATCAACTCGTAGTACACATATCTAATGTGGCTGATGTCAATTTTGACATGCCTGAACTCCAGAAGTTATGACTTCTTACTAGACTTTCATTATGAAGTCAGTCATTAATTAACTAACTATATTAGTTAACTTAAGAAAGATTTTATAGTACAAAATTGTAAAAGAAAAGTCATTTTAAAATCAGTCAGCTCATTTCTTTTGATTATTCTATGAAATGCACAGTTGAAATCATCTGTCCATTTTACTTACATTTACTGTTTCAGTTGGATTGTTGCTGGTAAGCGGAAACTAGAACGCGCGTTTCGTCCTGTTCAGAACACGTCAGCTAGATGTGCCTGCATCCTAGTGTCAATATTCGCACCGAGACTTGAACTCAGTTTGCCTCGTGCCAAACGCCAATGCATTCGCCACTAAGCTACTTACAATGTTACAATCTTACTAATAGTGTAGAGCAAAGAATATTTAACTACATATAACATATAAAATATACAACACTGATTGAAAAAATAAATTTATATTCTTTAACATATAAACATAGGAAACTATTCCGTTTGCATGATAATTTAAATTCAATTTCAATATTAAGTTGTATCATTCAAATACATTTATTAGAATTTACTTGTATCTTCCCGTTGATTTGTAATGGACTAAAACTGGTCAGCCTCTGTTGCCATATGTGCAACCTGAGCGGATGGCTTCGATATAGCAATAGTACACAAGTAATATATAAGTTACGTTGTGATTGACCAGCGGAACCCAAGATGCGTGTTTCGTCTTATTTAGGACTCATCGGCTGAATGTACCGAATGTTGATATTGACACTGCGATTCGAAGTGAGTCCGCTTTGTGCCAAACTCCACAGCGCTCACCATTAGGCTACTGTGTTCAGACAGTGTGGACATCAACATAGGGATGCAGGTACATCCAGTCAGTGATCTCAAATAGGACGGAATGCGAGTTGTGGATTCTGCTGACCAGTCACAATTCAAATCAAATACATTTATGTTTGTGTTGTTAAAAACAGTTAGTCTAAGGGTTATAAACTTTCAAAGCTATCTTACAAAGATTGTATTTATGTATACGGATTACACAACTATTTACTATTCAATTATTATTATTTTTTTAATTCCCTTAGTTTCCAGCTCTTATTAAAACCATAAATTGTTGTTATAGTGTTTCCCATGCATAAGCTAGAAACGTTTATTTGCGGACTATTTACTCTCACTGTCATTATCATTCTAACTGGTTTAGATTTCATGGTTATCCTTGATGTTAGAATGATAATATCAATGCGAAGCTATGGCACTGGATGCAAATTTTCCCAGTTATTTGTGAAAAACGAATGTCAATGTTGAAGTAATCATCAACATGTAGCTTTTCTAAACTAAAACTAGAAATGAAATAAACAAATCCAGGTGATAGAAATACAGTAAAACTAAGTGATTATAATTATTTCTATTATTTGATTGAATTCGTTACAGACTGAAGTTAGAACGGTACCAATGAAAGCAAGGTAGCATTGAACAACTGTTTCGACCTAGTATGGGACGAATCAACAGTGTGTAATATAGGTTCTATCCCAGGGCTTCAGGTTGGCAAAACGCTTAACTCTCTTCACTCCATGGGAGACATCGAAAGGTAGAATTCCCACTTTCATCAGTTTGTGATGTAATATTACAGTCATCCAATGTTATCTATGATTAATGCCTCACTTCCAGAAAATCTGTCCCTCATCAGTCACAACGTCTTAGTAGAATGTTAGGAACATCCTGATGACTAACTTCAGTATTTTCTTAGAGTTAAAAGTATGATTTTCGAACAGGTTTGGGTATAAGAAATAGATCTTAGAGTAAGAATTGTCGACTAGTAAAAATGTCTACTACAATAAATTTATCGGTATATTCAAAAAGCAAGTTGGATCAATTGAGAGACTTCTATTGATAAGACTAACAAAGACAATCCAGTCTCATGCCCATATCACATTGAAACTGAAACTACCCCCCCCCCACTCCTTAGTGTACCTAAATGTTAGTGTGAAATTATATTAAGTTGTAGAAAACAGTATGTAAAACATTGAGAAAAACGTACAAAGCACACAGTGATTTGCATCATTGTTCAAAAATTCCGTGTTACATCATTCTCTTAAACACTTTGTCCAACTTTGCATTACGTTTTGACAAACTAAGTTTAGTACAAAAATCCTAGTTTTAACTAGAATTTCTAACTCCTGTTGTCATTACTAATTTACATGATAAATGTTATTTCCAGAATTAAGTCTCAATCATATTCGTGAACTTAAATTCTACAGTTCTACAAGACTAAGTAAAACATAAAGTAATTTCGGGAATTATTAGTTACGGTTATAAATTTGTTGTCAGGTTAGAATTTAATGCTACATATAGGGTTATACACCGATCGATGCAGTAAATAGTATTTACAAATAGCTGTATTGTTATCGGAAATAGCTTATTTTAAAGTTTGTGAAATACAGCCCATTATTTTATGCTTTACCCATTGAAACCTTATGTGGAACGAGATAAACAGTGAGTACTGCATACACATTTGTGCCTGATTTATGGTCGTGTGTACCTGTAACACCGTAACCTGATCTAAGCCATGTCACCCAGAGTTTTCAGTTATTGTTGACTGATATTCGCACAGACACCAATCAGGTAGTCTACATCCACCAATATGGTTCAAAACAAGTCATTGACTTCATGGATTAATACAAGGATTTTTACTGGGCCTCCCCTTACTTTCTTGCATTCTATTCTAATATCAGTCAGCATCGAAGACGATGATGGGTGGGCATATGTAACACGTCCTAATCGATGAAGATTTACAACCTCGACGATGGAAATATTATCTATCCTTAAAACGCGGCGTTCGAACTCATAATTACTTACCCGGTGATGCAAGCTAACGCAATCAATGTTTTGAAGACGTCGATGATCAGATACCAATAACCTATAAGCGTCAGTCTACTCTAAATGACCACTTTTCACACCCACACAGTAAGACAGTAGATTACTGCGCAGTATATTCGTCCATTTGTTGATAGAAGGATGTTTCGCCTATACTATAGGTGACGTAAGTTGACAAAAGCCAAATATATTTTTTTGAAACCTTACTGTCAGACACAAACATATCAAGGACTGGTCAGACCTATAAGTGGCCAACATACTCAACTACTTCACTCCCTATCTTTAGGTTCACGTTGAAGTTTAGTCCTGAAGCAACAATTAGCATTTGAAGGGGGAGGAATGCTCCTCAAACGTACTTGCATTATTCTCCGATGCTATCAAAAGACTCCATTTTATCGGGGTTTCCACAAACACGACTAAGTTATCTGTATATTCTAAACTAATTAGAGAACCACATGATAGGAGATTAATTCATGAAAATTCAGACGATGACAGAGTTGTTTTGATTGGTAAATAGTATGATTAAAATTAAGCAAAAATGAAGAAAGTGGGCAGTCTTGACGAACATTACTTAAGGTTGCAAGTTTGAATGACTGTTTCTCAATACACTCTTACTCGACTAGTAGTGTTCAAGTAGAAACACACAATAATGTTTACGTGTTCTTTGGGTACGCCACTCGATGATGGAAATAGCCACCGAACCACTCGGTGTACAAATTCAATTGCTGCGATCAAGTGAAGTAATACTATTATTGTCGGACGAAAGTAGGTATGCCTATGTATTACAGTTTGTCGGATTGTGAATATTCAACCGATTCATCCTTGTCCTGATATGAAGCCAGCCTGGCTTTTCCTAGTTTTTCATTACGTGGCTTCAAATAAACGTCGGATGATTACGGAGGCTTAAATTTTGGATGTTATATTAGACAATTTGATTCGTATGTGGTTCTCATAATAGGATTTCTATCCTTTCTTATAAACTAAGATCACTCAAGGAGGTTACATTCAGTTCCAAAATTTTAGCTAAAATATCAGATAATCTATCTAATAAAACTGGATAACTATCCTTAAAGAAATCTGGAGAAGGGGAGAAGAAGGGTCATCTTATTATTACTTTAGTATTTTGTCTAATAACTTGCTTTTTTTTTTCTTTAAATAAGATTATCTTTAGAAGAGTAAAGTAACATAAAATGTTACATAATGTTCCATATTCTGATCTACGTTAATTTAATTAATTAGTTTGTCGAGAAAAAAAACACCATCATAACGTCTGATTATGAATCATTAACACTAGACAGTCGAAAACATGCATAATTAACTTTTAATTATGTAATAACCTAAGAGAAATTGACGCCAATAAAGTATAGCTTTCGAAGTAAAAATTCAGTATTTCAGTAATATATTCTGCAGACATAAAATAAAAACATTAATCATTAGCTGAAAATTCATTTATTGAAGTTAAATAGATCATTGTAATAGGTGATATTACTTTAGACAGTTAATGGGTTCTGAACAATTTGGTTGCATTATATTACATATATATGAAGCTTATTAATTATTGCATAATAAGTAAACATTATGTTGCAAATACTACCGTTTCGTTTGTTTGTAGTTTTACGATGATTAGTGGTAATTAAACCATTTTCTAGATGTTTTCACTCATTACTGAATGATGTTGGTTGGGTATCCACTGTAAGCTAAGGACCACTGAACATTTCAGTAGTGTGCACTCTCGATAATCTGTCAGGATCGGAGCTAGTGCTTTCGTGTTCACCGGCGTATCCCTAACCAACTGCATCACTGAACCAGTTAGGGGATTTCCACTTTCATCATCTTTTAGTAATCTATTCCATTTACTTCTCTCTATCCACAATCCAATTCCATCGTTTAAATCATTCCTGGAAAAGTAGATTCTTGAGCTAACTTGCTGTTTTGACGAGAAATTAAACTTAATACCGAACTCCACTAAACTACCTCGATTTGTTCTGGCATTTGTTGAAATTGTGTACTCATATCATATTCTCACACCTAGTTGTTGACCAGTCATTCTGTCACATCGTAGAATACTAGACACAGATAGAACACAATAGTACTGCTTCAATAGGAGTGACTTCGCAACTGTAGCGTCAGAGTGAAAAAAGTAAACTCACGATGTCTGTATTGAATTGTCAGCTTATTAGCATTCTTAAACAACAGCAGATACAGTCGGATTCTCAAATGAGATTAATTAAGACTTTGGTCCAGCAACTTCTAGTCTAAATACTCAAATCAAGTACAACATCATCTTTGTCTGTGCTTACGATTATCAGCAGTATTATGGAATTGAATTATGATCCTGATTGTGGCGTTACCTGCAACACGTGGTTCAAACACTGGAAAGATACATTCAAGACAGAATTTTCTAATCAGCGATGGCAATTACGCTTATCGGTGAGCAAACTGGGTTACTGCTGAGTATACATGCTATGCTGACCTCGAGATCTCAGTTTCGAAGAGACAGTAGTTCCACCGTCAGATATATATAGGGAATCTACGTTACTGTCCAGCATTCGATGCAAATGTCTCGAACCTGTAAGATGTTGGAACGGTGATTATGGAATAAAGTAAAATTGTCCAGTAGAGGCGTCTATGAATGTTCTGCCGACTGAATTTTCAAACATTCAAGGCAGTGAACTAAGGAAGCCTGCACATGTCAGTTCGAAAGCGAATCAAAAGCTGGATTAAAATCCTCGTTATTGTCCCTAATTTCATCACACCTAGTGTCTGTTCACCATGCCAACAAATTGACAGGTCTTAAAGCCACAGGTTCTCACCAGAAAGAAGTATTATGTAGCACGCGTACGTTGTCTTTTGAGTATCAGAAAAGGAGAAAAATTCGACAAAAGAAGCACTCATTTGTATGATGTCATAACCTTCGAAAGACATTCCAGACGTTCTTACATCACTGACTCTACTATTCATGAGTAAATCAAACCAAGAGGTTGCAACAGCACCATGCTGAAAATAGCAGGTTTTCTGTGTAGCAAAGTTCTATTCCAGCTAACAAGCAAGGATCCCACAACTTTTCGCTGATGAGGAGATCAGTGACTGAATGTGTTAAGGTCCCTCTCCACGAAACTCATTACTAATATCATTTTCAAAAAGGAAGGTGTTAGCCCGATACAGTCCTAATTAAAACCTGCTCACCAAACTGTACAACGACTAGTCCATTTTATAAAACTCTTATGTATTTATTTACATGGCATTCTGTTGTTCCTATTTTTGAAAATATTTCACTACTTGCTACGGTCTTGTCCTAGTTCGACACAAAATCCATGAAATTGCCGTATCGTAGATTACTAGTACAGGGATTGTACGCAATAGTACCTTTTCACTGGAAGTGACTTTGCAACAAATTTAGCTTGTGAATAAGTCATATAAAAACACAGGATGCCATATGCAAATATGCCATACACATAACATGTTTTTATTAATTCATGTGGCAACAATCTTTCTAGTTTTGTTTCATTGTCATAGAAACTCATGATTGACATATGAAGAGAGCTTTGTTTATTTTTTTATAAACCATCAGTAACATTTCATGAAACTCCATCTAATTAGTTTAACATGAATGATGAGATGCGACTAAACATTTCTAAACGAATGTTGGTTAAAAAAATTTCATTAGCGTTTACAATTTAGAAGGTGAGTAACAGGTCATATGAAATATGATTAATGATTTGAGTGTTATTAATGTGTGAGCTACTTTTCGTAGACAGAAAATATCATACAGACTAACTCACAGCTTCGTAATACTGTCTAGTGATATTTCTATTTGTTGTATAACACTAATAAAACATACATGATTGAGCAAATGGAAGGTGGTTTGTGGAGGTGGGGAGGGGAAATCTGTAGGAAATCTTGGAATCAGGATTCTTGTTATTTAGCATTTGTCAACAGGGCGTACTTAAAACCTTTGAGGGGACTTATTATCCACACTTGCCATCACAACATATTGCCAATGATGTCAAGTCACCTATACTGTTGATCACAATACAACTCAGTCATTAGAATTCGATCAACAATATACAGGACTCGATGAACATTGAATTAGTAGCTTCATAGTTGATCAACCAATGTCTAATTGAGTACATGCCTGTCAACACAGTATTCATGGTATTCTATAAGGGATATACGCTTCTTAGCATCTTGGCAAGAAAGTCATGTAAGTCATGAAAGTACTTAATACCCTTATCCTACTAACTCAGACTTTTAAAAATAAAGGATACGATAAGAAAAAAGTTGTTACTCGGAATGAGGAGTTTAATACATTGACAAATAAGCCATGACAAAATTATATTGATATAGCATAAATACTCCACTTCATATACGGAGGAAACAGAAATAATCCAATAACTTCGGACTGCTCAATTACAATATGCTTTCGATATATTCCAAGTGTCATGGATCTTCTCAATCGACATGTAGATTCGTTTGATTAAATTCATCACAGACTGATGTTGGTAGGGTACTAATGAAAGTCAGGGAGCACTGGACAACTATTTCGTCATAGTATGGGACGAATTAGCAGTGCGCGCCCTTGATTCCATCCTAGGGGCTTGAGGTTGGTAAACGCATAACTCTTAACACCACTGGATAGGCTGGCATAAAAGGTAGAATTTCCACTGCCATCAATTTATGATATAGCTCGACGATCTTCCATTGCCATTTGTGATAAATGTCTCACTCTCAAAATGTCTGAACTCCACCAGTCACGACTTCTTACTAAAGCTTTAGGAATATATTGAAGTTAGTCACTAGTGAGCAAAACGTAGAGTAATCACTGCTAAGTCATCCCATACTATGAAGAAATAGTTGTCCAGTGCTCCCTGACTTTCATTGATACCCTACCAACATTAATCTGTGATGAATTTATTCAAATGAATTCACATGTCATTTGAGAAATTCTATAACACCTTGGAGATATCACAAGAATATAGCACATCTATAAATTCACTCGTTCCTGTGGGACAATGAATATTAGACGTTCAATGAAACTTTTGGCTAGGAGTTTAGAAGCACTATATCTCCTTGTTGAGGATGAGCAATAGTGGTTATATTCGAAGCTCAATAATCAAACATCATGTTATAAATGAGTGAATGTGGATGAAACATCAGTTAAATTCACTAAAGACTCGTAATTAAATGAACTGTGTGTTGGATTGTCGTTATATCGTTAGGGTTAGCTAAATATAAATCCTATGTACACATAATTCTAGTATATCAACTGACTTCACACACAAATACGGTTGTTGGGATGCACGTAAATAATGAAGTCGATAAGAAGAATTAGAGAGAAATGTATTTTGGAACCAAAATAATCCAACAAGCGACAAAAATTCAAACAATTCGGACGAGAAATAGGAAGCTCAATCGTACATCGGACATGCATACAGAAAGAAATGTACTGTGTAAAAGTTGAAGATGTTCAGCTGATATTCTGGGTCTCTACAATTTCGTTATTACCAATCACCGAATTCAAAGTGTAGGATCTTTCAAAGTAACAGTAATTTACCCAAAATATTATGTTGCTGTCTATTAAGTATGACTGAGGCTGTTGCTCAACTCACAGAGAAACAAGTACTGTGTCCGAAAAAAATCGCTCATCCACTAATTCTACCATCGACCTAGCTGAAGCCGCCTATGCTCCATGTAAGGTAGCAGGCATTGACTGACCTATCTGAAGTAAGTTTCTACAATGAATAATCATATAGTTGTTATTCTTATACTTTCAACATCTTCCTCTTAATTTTACTAAAATACTTATTCTCTTTTGGCTCTAACTTTTACTGGATTGATTGAATCTTCTTTCCATAGGTCATGTTAAAGTTAGTTCGCTTTCATAATTCGTCTTATCACACTAATTACATTTGATCTAATCGCCTTGTATTATAACTGTCTAGTTGCTGTGATAGTTAATTTTTGATTCATGTTTTAATGCCAAATAATAGTAAGTTCGTGTTATCTTACTTTTTGTTACTATGTACGATTTTATGGTTTTGAAGTGGTTTCTTCGGTGCTTTATTGGGGGGATTTCTGTTTGTGTCGGGACGGCTCCCAGAAACCTCGACAAAGCCTCCAGAACCCTTGAAATAGCCGAAGACATCCCATTCAATCACTAATCAATAGAACCTTCCATAATCTCAACGTGGTGTGTTCTTATTGGGTATTAGTTGGAACTTCTTAGTTCAATTGGATGGATTATAATACTGATTTTGTTGTCTCACAAAACTATAAATATACGAATATTTTGTACATAACTCACTCTCTCTATCTTACTCGAATAAAGTTTCCTGTCTACTCGTCTTCTGAATTTACAACTAGGAGGATTCAAGGCATTCGAGTGCTAAGGTTGTCTGCGGCTAGTCAAGCTATCAAGCACGAGATATAACAGTTTATTAAAACGTTTTTTATTATCATGTACACATAAATGATGATGTGCCTACGATTCATTCTTCTCATACTAACTTTAGCCGAGTGACTTATTTGAGTAATTTTCTACGTATGTGGTAATAAATTCGAATGTAGAAAGCTTAAAAGGACACTCATGAACAGACAGATATATGATGTTTGGTTCAGTGTAGATCTGCTACAGTATTCCAAGTAACATATAAAAAGAATGACGTTTATGTTCTTATTATTTTAGGCGATTCAAGAGTAATAACTAACTATTAGAATTTTGTTTTAGATGATTTCAATTATTTTAGTTGTGTAAACATTTTATTTCTGTCATTATCATATCCCTCTTACTTTATTCTCCTGTTTAGCACATTTACTGTTGTAGACCCAGATTATCGCATGAACACATCAACTGTTGGATTGTACATTCCTTTGTATGTGTATGTTAAAGTCATGATTAAACCCTCTTCTTCCAGTCGGTTTGAATTGTGGGGGCTTGTTGGATTATGTAGGTTCCAAAATACATTTCTCCCTAATTCTTCTTGTCGACTTCATTACTTACGGGCACCCTATAAATCGTGTGTGTGAAGTCAAATGATATATGTTATATGCACATATCTAGTAGGACGTAATACAACTACAATCTGTAGTTCTTATAGCAGACGTCACACGTGGCTTTTTAATCGTCCCAAGGTAGCTATTTAGACACTGTTATTATATCATGTCTCATTTAAGAACTTCGGTTAATTGGTCGTGTATTAGTAACTTCAAAGCACTACCACTGTTTCTATTGTTTTGTAGTGATGTTAAATTTCCAATTAGCTAGTTGTGTTGTCTGGTTTATGTATATATAAAGGTATGCAAGAAATAAAACATGATTTGTCTGGATAATTCATTGGATTGTGTACAACATGATCCGGCTTTGGATTGAGGGGGCATTGGACAGACATAAAGGGACCAACTAAGCACTCCCATTGGCATGCCTTCAAGGTCAAATCAACCAATTGGTCATACGCATCAGCTGAAACGAGTTTTTGTAACATTATAAGTTTTACACTGTGATTCAACTTGTTCTGGCGGTGACTGATATTTTTCATTTTATCTATAACGTTTACATCCTTTCTTAGTCTACTCCACAACTATCGGTTGAATCTTAACACAATACTAAAAAAATATGTTCGACAGCCTATAAATTCGTTCAACTACTTGAGTTGCACAGAATCTCTCTACAACCTTCAAAGTACTTGCCTTCGTTACTATGGCGACCACATTGTTGTCTTCCAAATACTTCTCTTTTATCAATCTTGCGAAGTAACAGATTGGAACATATGACATATGGATCGTCATTCATGAGCAGGATAAAACTTGTAACCTAGGTTTAAGTTATCATACCACATAAGCACGATGAGAATAACACGATAATACAATTCAATAGAAAGGAATGAAGTAAACAGAATTTAGGATTTAGAAGAACATAGTGAGTGGATACATTTGAGTGACAATGTAAAGATTCTAATAGCTTATCTAGCCCATATTGAACTTGTAAAATTCTGAAATGATATTTATTCACCTTTACTCCGTGCATATACCAACCAAAATCATATTTGAAAAAATACACATAATGGAACAGTATTGTTACAAACTACATCTTCATTATGTTCACTCTGATATACAGTAACATTTGAAAGCGAATATAAGGAGTATCAAAGGATTCATACTTACAAAACGCAATACTAATGTGTGCGTACAATTTACAGAATAATAAATGATTGATCTAACGCTGTTGGTTATCCCACATAACAAAGAGAACTAATTGGATGAAACAGAAATTACTATGATTTAAGTTGGTTGGAGGTAATCGACAAGATACTCTGAACCAAGGTCTCGTGCTACTTGGCACTTGCAAGAGAGGCGTATCTGT
Organism: Schistosoma japonicum; assembly: GCA_025215515.1. Classification (NCBI taxonomy): domain Eukaryota; kingdom Metazoa; phylum Platyhelminthes; class Trematoda; order Strigeidida; family Schistosomatidae; genus Schistosoma; species Schistosoma japonicum. The sequence goes on along the minus strand of CM046063.1, from coordinate 45,735,769 downwards.
AATCTTGAGATGACTACGACTCTAAGGTGGTTTCCATAGCCAATCATCCAGTCTCATATTCTGTGGTTTTTACACTCAGCTATTCGGAAGCAATTGACCTATTATAGGACTAAGATTTATACACTGATTGATTACTAAGTAGTAACTCATGTCATGCTTGTCTAGTCTTTAGTGATGAGTTTAAATGTAATCAGTCTAAGTGACTAAACGATGCACGCACTACTAATGAACGTGATGACCAGGGGACGAATTCACCAAGAATCATAGGTTCTTTCGAGATAATGCATACTTCTTGGTGAGAACTGTTAATTAGTACATAACATAATTCCTACATCTCCTGCCGATTACTTTCAATTAATCTAGCACCGACTACATAGCACACATGGTGTCGAGTCACCTAAACTAGTGGCCACACTGTAAATTAAACTATCAGTGAAATTTCATTATATGACAGTCTGAAAGAAGACACATGATTGGTAAGTATCGTGTGACAGGCATGTTGAGGTAAAGTACTAAATCTTACAGACACATATTTTACATATCACTAGTTTATGTTATAAAAACACATGCGTGAGTGACTAAGTGGCTTCTTGATAATTCACTCGGATCATCGTGCCCGAGTAATAGATTAAGGCAAGACTAAGAGTAGCTGTATACATTGTTATGGCGGGCACTTAAAGAAGATTGATTATCTTCTAGAACTGTTTTTTCTGTTAACGATTCATTATTTTTGGTTGTATACAAAGTAAGCATTTTATTATTATTATTGTGACATTGCTCTTATCCTATACTACTGTTTAAGGCATTAACTGTTGTTATATCATTTCTCATTTATGAACTATAGTTAATTGACTGCATATACGTTACCCCAGTTCACACTCACTATTACTGTTATTTTGTATTAATGTCAGTTTTCTAATTGGTTTATGATGTGGTCTGATTTTGCATGTATATAAAGGCATGATTGAAATAAAGATCTGATCTGTCTGTTGACTCATAAGTCGTTGTTCTTCCTCTATTCCGTTTTGGGACTGGTAGTCGAGGGGCTGACGTGTCTGTACAGTGATTAGTGATTATCAAGGTCATTATATATATTGCACCAAAACATAACAATTGGCGACGGGGTTAGAAGTGAATCCAAATTACTCAGTCATTGGTCATAATTTCTACTACAATTTATTATCCAATCAGCATTCAGTGTCATAAATCCAGTTAAAAAAAATCAATCAATATGACTATCACATTTGAGCAAATGAAATTATGTCTGCAGCAGCAACAACAGCAATTCCTAGCCTCTCAAGAACAAATGCTCGAGTCGTTAATGTCAAAAATCGCTATCCAGTCCAGAATAACTCCCGAAGAAAAAGGAATAGAGTTATCACTCAGTTCAGTTCCAGAATTTATTTTTGATGCAGAAAATGGTCATACATTTGAATCATGGTTCGCTAGAATAGAAGATCTTTTTCAAGTGGAATATAAACATATAGATGACGCAAAGAAGGTGCGTTTATTAACACAAAAACTTGGTCAGCATGAATATTCTAAATACAAGAATTATATCCTCCCACGACATCCAAGAGATCTGACATTCAATGAAACTATTAACATTTTAAATGCGATATTCTGTGAACCAGCATCCTTATTTCATATTCGTTATAAATGCCTCCAATTCACAAAAGATGCAGATGAGGATTATTTATCTTATGCAAGCAGAATTAATCTACAAGCCGAACGTTTTAAATTAAATGCATTATCAAATGATCAGTTTAAATGTTTATTATTTGTTTCTGGACTCCAGTCACCAGCAGATGCTGATGTTAGAACAAGATTGCTATCACGCATTGAGCAAAACGATGACATGACACTACAGATGGTAACGTCAGAATGTCAACGACTGGTCAACCTCAAAAATGATACGACGCTTATAGAGACTAAAGGTAATGCTTCATTAAATTGCAATATCCATGCTGTCAAATCCAACAAAAGTAAGAGTGTTCCAGTGAATGATCAACGTCAAACTAAATTATTCAAACCGCCTTCGAAGTGCTGGTTTTGTGGATCTTGGCATTTCGCGAGATTTTGCCGTTATAAACGTCATAAATGCAACATTTGCTATAAAGTTGGTCATAAAGAAACAGTGTGCCGACAACAGAATTATTTGAAATCTGGACCACGCATAAAATTTTCCCGTAATCATAAAAATTGCATACGTAGTATATATTCAACATTCACGTGTAATCTTGCTGACAAAAGAAGATATGTAGATCTATTAGTTAATGATGTTCAGATTCGTTTGCAGTTGGATACAGCATCTGATATCACACTTATTTCTAAGAAAACTTGGGAATTGATGGGTTGCCCTCCATTACTGCCTACTGAACATACAGCGCGTAATGCATCTGGAGATATTCTAAAACTCGTTGGAATGATAAATTGTGTTGTTAAATTCGGAGTACATTCCTTTACTGGAACTTGTTATTTAACAAACAGACATGATTTAGATCTTATTGGTATTGATTGGATTGACAAATTAAATCTTTGGAAGGTGCCACTAGACGCAGTGTGTACATTGAAAGATCCACATGTTCCTAAAAATCTACCTGTATTAAATGTTACATCAAACAATAACGTCTTGACTACAGCTCATCTTTTTGAAAAGCATTCAAATGTGTTTCAAAATATTTTGGGATGTTGCAATATTGGTAAAGCCAAATTATATTTACATCAAGGAGCTACACCAGTTTTTCGTCCAAAACGGCAGGTACCCTACGCCTCCATCGATAAAGTTGATAAAGAACTTGACCGATTAGAAAAGCTTGGGGTTATACAACCTATTACTTTCTCATCATGGGCAGCTCCGATTGTTGTTGTTCAGAAAGCTAATGGTACTGTTCGTCTATGTGCTGATTTTTCTACTGGATTAAATAATGCTCTTCAAAATCATTCATATCCATTGCCATTGCCCGAAGATCTATTCATTAAACTAAATGGTGGACGTTATTTTGCAAAACTGGATTTATCTGATGCCTATTTACAAGTAGAAGTTGATGATGATTCTAAGCCTTATCTAACAATCAATACTCATCGTGGACTTTACCAGTACAACAGACTACCTTTCGGTGTAAAGCCGGCCCCTGCTATCTTTCAACAGTTAATGGACATTATGATATCAAATCTTGATGGTGTTGCCGCTTATCTTGACGATATTATTGTTGTGGGTTCCTCTAAAGAGGAGTTATTATCGCGTTTGGATAAAGTACTTACACGAATATCACAATCTGGTTTTCAGCTGCAGAAACATAAATGTGAATTTTTCCTTCAATCTGTCAAATACCTTGGATTTATATTTGATAAACATGGGCGCCGTCCAGATCCAGATAATATACATGCTATCACACAAATGCCTGCACCTACCGATGTGGTGACTTTAAGATCATTCTTAGGTATGATTGGATATTATAGTGTTTTTGTTCCATCTATGCAAAGGTTACGCCATCCTTTGAATCAACTTCTAAAAACGAATGCAACATGGAATTGGTCAGAAGCATGCCAGAATTCCTTCGAAGAAATCAAGAAAATCTTATCCTCTGATTTACTACTAACCCACTATAATCCAAAATTAGAGATAGTTGTCGCTGCTGATGCTTCTAACTACGGTATTGGTGCTGTTATTAGTCATCGCTTTCCTGATGGTAAAGAAAAGCCGATAGCTCATGCGTCTAGATCTCTAAATGCTACTGAAAGGAGATACAGTCAAGTAGAAAAAGAAGGATTGGCATTGATTTTTGCAATAAAGAAGTTTCATAAAATGATTTATGGTCGACCGTTTACGTTGCTGACAGACCACAAACCTCTTCTCTCTATTTTTGGGGCAAAGTCCGGCATTCCAGTACATACCGCCAATCGTTTAGCAGCGTTGGGCAATTATGTTGTTAGCTTATGACTTTAAAATTCGCTATAAATCAACAATGACTTTTGGTCACGCTGACGTTCTCTCCAGATTAATTGCGACTCAAAAGTTTGACAACGAAGATGTTGTTATTGCTACGGTGTCACTGGAAGATGATATTCATCATATATTGCAAACTTCTATTCAGGCTACACCTTTGTCAGCAATGGACGTAAAATCTACAACTAGGACGGATGAAGAGCTTCAGACAATTATTCGCTATCTTTTGTGTGGTTGGCCCCCACACCTCAACGCAACAGAACGACAATATTTTCATCGACGAGATGCCCTTGCTGTTGTTGACGATTGTCTTATGTTTGGTGACCGCGTAGTTATTCCCCAATCTTTGCGACACAAAGTCCTGTCACAGTTACATTCTGCACATCCAGGTGTCGTCCGAATGAAAGCATTAGCCCGCAGTTACGTATACTGGCCAAACATTGATACTGACGTTACGAATTATGTATTGAGATGTTCGAAATGTGCACAAGCTGCAAAAGCCCCTAGAAAAACCGAACTTTGTTGCTGGAACCCAGCGACACATCCATGGTCGAGAGTTCATGTAGACTTCGCTGGTCCTCTTAATGGCAAATACTACTTAGTTATCATCGATGCTTTTTCTAAGTGGCCGGAAGTACATTGCATGGGGTCTACATCAACCAGGGCTACACTAGATAAACTACGTCAAATATTCAGCTGTTTCGGAATCCCAGAAGTACTTGTCTCCGATAATGGTCCACAATTCTCGTCTGCAGAATTCCAGAAGTTTTGTGCTCTTAACAGTATTAAACATATCAGAACCCCTCCGTATCACCCACAATCAAATGGGCAGGTTGAGAGATTCGTCGACACTTTTAAGAGAGCGTTAATCAAAGCCCAGGGTGAAGGAAGATTAGAAGAGATACTGTATAAGTTCCTGTTTACTTATCGTTCAACACCCAATCGTGAAACTGTCGGTGAAGTGTCCCCTGCGGAAGCTATGCTTGGAAGAAAAATCAGAACGCCATTAGACAGTTTGAAGCCAAATTTTGCAATGACTGTCGAACGTAATTCCAGAATGGAAATACAATACAACAAGAAGCATGGCGCTAAGCCCAGAAGATTCGTACCCGGACAAAAGGTTTGGGTACGTGATTTTCATCGTAAAACAATGGAGTGGGTTCCTGGAGTTATCCTAAGAAACAGAGGAAGAGTTATCTATGAAGTCGGAGTAAGTCATATGAAATGGATAAGACATGCTAACCACATCCGACCGTCCAGATGCGAAGACGGAGATGAAGTTAAGCAGAGTACTCCGTTGACATTAAACATGTTACTTGATTTAAATGACAGCAGCAATCAGCAAACGAAAGCAGCGGAGACAAGAACAGCATCGTTTCTCAGGAAATCACAAAGAATTCGAAGGAAACCAAACAGGATCAAAGTCAACCCCTATGATAAATCTTACCGATGATTTTTTTTCAAAAAAAAGGGGAGGTGTTATGGCGGGCACTTAAAGAAGATTGATTATCTTCTAGAACTGTTTTTTCTGTTAACGATTCATTATTTTTGGTTGTATACAAAGTAAGCATTTTATTATTATTATTGTGACATTGCTCTTATCCTATACTACTGTTTAAGGCATTAACTGTTGTTATATCATTTCTCATTTATGAACTATAGTTAATTGACTGCATATACGTTACCCCAGTTCACACTCACTATTACTGTTATTTTGTATTAATGTCAGTTTTCTAATTGGTTTATGATGTGGTCTGATTTTGCATGTATATAAAGGCATGATTGAAATAAAGATCTGATCTGTCTGTTGACTCATAAGTCGTTGTTCTTCCTCTATTCCGTTTTGGGACTGGTAGTCGAGGGGCTGACGTGTCTGTACAGTGATTAGTGATTATCAAGGTCATTATATATATTGCACCAAAACATAACATATATTATAATCCAGGTGAATCAACATTTATAGAATCAGCCATTCACACATTGAGAAAATAACACACAGTTGCCTGTTTCACTCATGTTTTAATTCCTCAAATGTTTTCGTCTCCTTATTGACCTACCACAGAACACAAAAGGAGACAGTGATTTCTCCAGTGGGACCGACCTATGAATGTTGTAGGTAGAAGATATAAGACTTGAATGGTAATTCCGATAAAACTTAAGAAACAACTTTCGAAGTAACTGAATACATTCGATCACTTGTCGAGAGATCAGGCGAATAACGGTGAGTAAGACAACAGACAGTCGGTCGTGAACAACGTGGAACCTGCGACATACGCGGATAGGTTCAAGCTATCATACCACATTAACGAGACGGGATCAAATTTACATGATTAACGTTAAAATGTAATTCAACAGGAGAAGATTAAGCAAAAGTAAGTACAAAAGAATAATAGAACTTGAAATCTAGAAGAACATAAACAGTGAATACATTTGTTCCAATGTGACATACTTTAATCCATATCACCCAATGTCTTCAGATACTCAACTAGGTAGTCTGCACCTACCAGCATAGTATACATCAACAGTCAAATACTTTACGGACTGATGTTTTGTTTTGATTTGGCTACCTTTACCCAAGTCAACACAGAATGATGAAGTATGTCGGGTTGCATAATACATGTCCCAACTATTTCAGTCGATGAAGATTTACGATCTTTTCAACTCATTAAAATAAATGACAAGAATGAGCTATAATATACAGGTAGTAATGTTTATGTATATATAGTAAAAATACATAAATTAATGTATACACAAAATATTATAGGGGTGAATGATGCAGTAGACGTGGAATAAATATACATATATATATATATATAGAAAAAGTATGAGTTATTCTTGAAAACAGGAATATAAAAGTATCAATGACACAGAAAAAATTATCTTAACCAGAAAACTTCCAAATGCACACTAAATTATTGTCTGTGACTGCAACTAAGTATTGTCCATCATAACTGATATCTGTTGTATTCACAACAGGATTCTTGAATCCTGAAGTTATACTTTCCTTAACTTGACTATCTTCATCTTTTGCTCCACCAATACTACATTCTGGCCATTCAAGTATCTGTAAAGTAGGAGAAAAGTAATACATAAGAATAGGTGAAATAATCTAAAAATTTATATTAACAAATTTTAGATGATTGAACTGTGAGAAAGTAAATAGATATCAAGTATTGTTGTGTATTATTTCAGTTCTAGTATGAAAGCAAAAATCTCCAGGTAGGGTGATCTTAAGGAAGATGACACAATTAAAGAAGTTATACATCCGTTGAAACATCATATCATTAAAGGCAATACTATTTGTTGCATTGTCGTAGGAATTCGCAATTCTGCTTCTGGATAACGAAAAAAATTGTTAGTTTTAAATATTCAAAACACTAAAATATAAATGTCAAACTTAGTAATTTCGAGGTTAAAAAGTAATTACAAATTTAAATTATAAATTCTTTGCAACCATCAGTACTTACTAAAGTTAACTACTGTACTTTGATTATATTTTATAGAAACAGTAGAATAGGAAGTCAGGAATTGTTATAACAGTACAAAGAATCGACAATTATAATCTACGAAGTCAATTCTCCGTGGTATCGAAACATCTTACTATTAAGTTGCACATACTAAACATTTAGTAACTATGACGATTGTATTGCTTAAATTGTAGGATTTTCATAGACTCATTACAGATTGTCATATCTGTTTTCCTTCCCCAGTAATTGTACCTTTAGTATGAACCTATTATCCCGATTTCCGCATACAACTCCGATGGTTAAGTCCTTGTTGTATTTTGTATCTTTTACTACTGAATCGTTCAGTATGAGATAAATTAAAGTCTTCGTTCTTGCTCACTCAGTAAACGATTTTACATTATCTTCTGGTGTTGTTCTTCCGCTCGTCGACCTCGGAGGGAGTGTTTTAATCCTTCTGGAACTGTATCAACCAATCTGTGCCCATGTAATCACGTCATAGCCACAGTACAAGTCCTATTGGTTTGATTAGACGTAAGACAAGTATTCGCCTATCTCAGTCATCTCGTATCTCATCTTCACAGCAGTACACCCAAGGTCATTTTAAGAATAGTAAGAATATCTCGGGATTTATTGATACATTTATAAAATGAGATGCTGATTATGCCGATTATACGATTACTTGTTTTCTGTACATTAAAAATGCATTAATTCACTAGACTACTGAAAGTGTATAATGACTATTAATTTTTACAATTAAACATGGGAATCTATGTGGAACTGCTTCTTTCAAAAGTAATTGTTATGATCCCCGATTCGAAAAATTCATGTCGTTTATGAAGTAAGCGGTTATTAACGTCATTTATTCAATGCTGATAGGCGTTAGTGAAAGGATGATAACAGCTAGACTTTCAATCCTTTAATGAGTAACTGAGCCGATATATGAAACTGCTGTAACGTTATGTTAATGTAAACAAGTGAGATGTTGGTCCATACAAATCACTAAACAATTTTCACCGTTACAGCAGAGATATGAATATCCCCGAACAAATGCTAATATAGACAAAACACCAGTGTCATGAATAAACTAGTTTTCAAATTTTTGAGAAATTTAACAAGATAGTGAGTAGAAGAGCAAAACAATACCGACATGCTTGAAACGTTTCAGTGAATGCAGAGATATAAAGCAATTTCTAATTACTTACCTTAATCGGCTTAGACTTAAATTTTCGATTTTCCGATTCGTCGATCACTTGTTTCTGAAGATCATACAACCAAATAGTTCCCTCATTATCTCCACATATTACAGCATGTAGACCGGGTCTAGCAGTAACATTTATGTAAATTTCTTCTGTAGTATGCCAACGTAACTGACCACGGATTTCAACATTAACTGCTTTCTTGTTAGATCCGCCGACTCTCCTACGACGACTAACAACCTGAAAGATTAAATAAACGAAACAGAAATTAAATTTTGTTTAATGTAACAACAGCAAAAAAAAAATCAGATTACAAAAGTTATGTTACCTGTCCGAAGTTAATAACATAAATTTCACCTTCTTCAACACACTTTGTCACAATTAGATCATTCGATAATTGAGCTAATCCATCAAAACATGGTTCACGACGAGTAGGGACTTTCAATTCAATCTCGGCTTCTCTGAAACATGCAGGCAAAAACGTAAATTATAAACAATATAAATGCTAAAGAATGATGAAAAACCTAACGATTTAGAATACCTTTAATTATATGTCTTATCAATAATTCACAAAAACAAATTTCCTCTACATATAATCTTCGAAAGCGTCGGTCGCTTACACATAATCTCGCCATGTAGTTGACAAAATGAATGGATATAATAAGGAGCCATTTGTGTAGGATTCAATCCAGTTAATTAATTACCTAATTTGAATTAATATCATGAATAAGATGATGAATTCATCGGATGTATATATTCATTCTTTACAAATGTACTTCTAAAAAAGTCCATCACCACCACATGCGACTGTATTGACAAAATACAGTCAACTTCTGAGAGTGAATACTTTTGATGTACTGATGAAATAAATGTATGTAGATCAACAGTAACCCTGCTAACTGACGTTTGTTTATCAAAAATACTATTGACAACAAAAAAAAACCATCGAACTGAAAAATTGATAATGAAATATATAGATTCATGTCTTTTAACCAATGGAAAGCCCACTAAACGCTGGACACTTAAACAACTGTCTACATCACCCTTTACCATTAGGATGTAACTGGAATATCCTTGTATTTAAAGAAAGCCATGAATTAGCAATCAATAAGACATTTCAGAAAGCTTAACTAATTATTATTGAAGTCATAAGGATTAGTATAAATTGAGCCAGTAGTACTTATTTAATATTAATGATAATAGTAAACTAAGAAATAAAAAATACTGTGCTTGGTCTTTCGAAAAAGGTAACTGAGGCTACTTTTCATCTAAATTCGAAAAATTCAAGTAAAGTTATAAAGTTGGTAATGGATTTATAAAATCTGTGTTATATAACACAAGTCTTAATCAGATATCGAGACTACTTTTCATTTGTCGAAAGATGTTGAGATCAAACACATGAACGAAAATAAACAGTGCTGACAACACTAGGAAACATAATTCTATGGAGAATAGCAGTAGTAAGAAAAGAACAAAACAAAAAAAAACCAAACTTACATTATGACTTCTAAAAAATCGCTTACTTTTCATCACTTAATTTCTCTTTACGAAAATCTTTCAATGTCCACGAAAATATTCCATCTTCGCATCCTGCGATAAGAGCGTCATATTTTTTTAAAAATACAAGATTTAATACAGGATTTAGATTAGCTCTCGGACATACTAAACGCATAAGTAACTGATGACGAGTTTTATATTCTGGTGCAGAAGGTATGCCAATATCCCATACTAAAATACAAGCCTATAAAATAATTTAATGTATTAGTATGCAAGCAACTTTAATTTAATGCTTAAAGTTCTGCAAAAAATATACACTTTTATTAAGGATTTACATAATCAAATTAATGCAACACAAAACTACTCAGAGAAAGCGGTACATCCCAATAATTTACTTAGATTAAACAATAATCACAGACTAAGTGGTGATTTTAAGTCAAGTTGACGATGAATTTCAGTTTTGGCGCAAAGTCGATAAATGTATGTGTATACAATAGGATTCGAAATCGCCAAAAATATGACTGCTAATACATGCAGCAAAAATAGCATAATAGTTGTCAAACAAGAAAAACATTAGAAATCCTATGGAGTAAATGAATATAGTTCACCTAGAATTATAGTCTTAATGAACCAATCCGACTTAAGCAACGTAGATCTATACAAAGAAATGGCGAACAGTTCATGTTGACATACAACGTCATGAATATTGTGAACGATTCGGGTAAGGAATTGAAAAAAGAACAGTTCATGATATATAAGAATAATGCCACTTTTATCCAATAATAAAGCAAAAGAACATGAAATAAACACGAAATCGAAAGAATACGACACACGTATGGCGAACACAATGTCGTACAGAAAATGGACAAACTTTCAAGAGTAAATTCTAAATTCTTACTAGTTAAACGACACTGGGACAAATGGTTAATAGACTGCAGTTGCTATCACTTAGGGGTATGTAAACACTTATAAATAGTTACTATGAAAAAAGAACCCTTAGCTAATCATCATCACTAACATACAAAAGTAAATGTACTTTAGAGAATTACCTTGGAATCACCAGAAAATAAGATAGTAGGTTTTTCAGGATGAAATATCATACAGGCAACATCATCTTTATGACCACGCATTTCAGCATAGCATACCAATTGCTCAGGATGTAATAGTCGAATTTCGCGTAGTTTACCAGCGGCTGCCAACAGATTTGTTTTGTGCCCTGCAGCCATTTCAACAGTCGTCCAGGCTAACGTATAAAATTCCTAATAAAATACAAGTAATGCATTGAGTGATATTTAACAGAAATATAAAATAACCATGATAATCATAGATGCAACTAATACATGAACATAATGTGAAGTTCAGATCAAAAGGATATAAATCAACGGACTTAATAAATGAAGCAGATGACTGACTAATTACTACTGGCTTCGAGGAAAATTGTTGCAGTGCGACTCGTTTTATGGCCGCCTAGTAGTTACGTTCAATTTGCCACGCATTAGTGCTCAATTCCGCCAGTAAATTATTATGTCCGTTATTTAAATCATCATGATATACCAACATTTCTATAATGCAGTTAAAGGAAACAAGGCAGTAAAACAGTAAACACTCACTTCACCGAAGTGTTTAAACCGTTTCATTACACGACCTGATTTACAATCAATAAGGCAAACACATTCCCCACCACATGTAGCGACAATAGTAGATGTCTCGTTCTGTGGATCATTAACACTTGGTTCAAATGCGCAGCGCCATACTTTAGTCTCGCAATCTAATGGATCATTGTCTCGCGCGTGACATCGAATAAAATGTAATGGATCATAGTCAACAATCTAAACAGGAGAAATAAGACAAATATTAGCACTTAAACAATAAAACAACAAAAAAGTATAATATTTAATAAATAAAAATCGGCAATGCGCTACACCCCAAACCATTGACGTTATTACATAGCACACAATACTAATTTGATGATCAGCTCCAAAAATGTAGATATAAACTTACGACACGAAATTTTGACTCTAGAAGTAGGGAGTTAAACATAATACCTGTTTACAAAAACGTCGTATGTGAGCAGTTGTCTCATTCAGGTTGCAGTCGCTCCACTCTGAACCATCAAGACCTTCCAAAATGTTTCCTATTTCTGTACCTCAACTAACTAGTACGCATAGGCAGCTTGACTTACCCTCCATGTATGCAGTAACTCAAAAGGAGCTTCTCATTATCTGATCGGTGTAGAAAAATCACTAAATTCTAAACCAGAACAATATGGAATGCTGAAAAATCAGTTGATTAGGTTGTGAATCTTTATCGACTGAGGTGGTTGGAACACTATTCCTCCCCAATCACCAAATGGGAGTAGGATGGAAGAAAGCTAAACTAAAACTTGGCATTAATAAATGGAGTCTTTGATTCTCGAGCTGAGCCATGATGTTAGGTGTAGATTATCTAGTAAAGGTCCGCTCAGAATCCGTTATAATAATGTATGTGTACTCATTACTAATTTTCCACGAGTTAATTCTTTCTCAATCCATATTCTCTATGTCAAATCCTTTACATGACCACTGATATCACTACTACTTCTAGTACTTCGATATTTATTTTGCTGTGCAAATAGGGTATTATAACAAGAACCGAATCAGTACGTGTATCAGGTTCTACGTGACTGAATGAATAATAGAGAATACAGACAATTATTAGAGTAGTAAATGAATTACATCACCGTCGAAGATAAAGTTTAAAATAAAATATAACGAGATAAAGCTCTTAGTAACATACTTCTCCAAGCTGGCTAAGACTGCGTTTACATTCTGGTGTAGGTTGAACAATTGGAGTTAGGTTAACAGATACTGATAGAGGAGAATGTGTAGAAGTTGATTTCTTTTTAGGTTCCTGGAGTTTTGGTGATGCTGCAGTACGTTTACGAGTAAGCGTTTGATTAGTAGCTGGTGTTGTTGGTTCGATATTAACCGTTGGAGATTCAGTGTGTATGTTAGGAGTTTGAGGTCCAGTGAGACGTTTGCGTTTTTTCCTTATACCTTCATCATTGTCTTTCGAAGCTACAGGAAGTTCTTCGATCTGCTCACTTGCAGATGGATCCAAAGAGACTTTTGGTTGCGGTTTTAATTGATCGTCATGCTCACTTACTTCAGCTTCTTTAGCTATAGCAGCGACAGCTTCCGCAGCTGCAGCATCATATTCGGAGAGGACTACTGATGAGTCCTTCAAAAGAGTCTCTTGTTTATCGATAATACTATCTTCTTGGGCTAAAACAGCAGCCAGCAGAGCTTCTTCCTTACCAGCTAGAGCTGCTGCAGTATCAATGACACCATAGGCACTAAATCGTTTATGTCTGTTCGAATCTCGTGTTGACATACGCATTGTTGATGGAGGAGGAGCATGAGGAGGTGGAATAGTCACGTTCTTTATCAATTTATCAGTTTCCGCAGCCTCCGACTCAGCTAAAGCAGCTCTAAACGAAAACATTAACATTATAAATTAAAGTAAACAATTTCAAAAGTATCGAAAGGTGATACAAAGACGAAAATACAAAAGAATAGAAGCATAGTTATCTATGGATATATTGATTATTTAGATGACAAAAACAATTTAGAAAATGAGACTCCTACGTACGCCATATAACTAAAAAGAAGAAAATCGTGAGTTATTGTTTCTACTATTGAGAGAAATGAATTTGTGAGGTTAGTAGAACAATTGAACAAACGACTACAATATAAACTTGTATGGACCAATACTAATATATGAAAGAATATACACGATTGAACAATAAGGCTATTGTAAATGACTAGTAAGAAACAATTGAAACCAGAGTAGTTTATGATCATAATACTGTAAACAAGATGTCACAAGCTCGCCTACATAATCTAACTGATTGCCTTTTGGATGAAAAACGATGCATTAGAAGAACGAAGCAATAGATGAACGGTGATTAAAATGCTTGCATCTAAATAAGATACCATGAACGAAATGTTCACTATGAATGATCAGTCAGTGATAGTAAAACACTATTTAAATGATACTAAGAATAACAGTTTCATTTATGCTAACTAGTGACAACTTTGAATATGTGAGAGAGAAAAACAACTCAAGTAAATTAGATAGGGAAATTTCTTTCTTTTTTAATGAAATATAACTGGTGCGTACTATTTTGAATGGCCTCAAATATTCAACTCATTGAATAAACAAATAAGGTTAGCCTAATTCTTAATTATAAAACGTACATTTCAATTCTACTTCAGTAGTTTGATATGATTAAATTTACATCACTATTAACCAAAAAAAACACTGATAGAACAGAAACAAACTTTTTAGCAAGACTTTGAGCAACTGGAGGACGGCCACGTTTGTTTACAGTGCTTGGAGTAGTTGGTTTCGATTGAGTAGTTACATTTGCAACTATATAAGCAGTACCCGAAGAACTCGTTGAAGGTTTAATAATATAGTCGGAGGCTTTTAATCGACGCTGAGTTATTGTAGGAATAACCCCAACAGTATTTTCCTTTGATGGACTGGATATGACTGAACCACGATTACTTTTGATATCGGTAGGAGTGTATGTGACACGATTGAGTAAACCTGGTCGACGAGTTCCTGATGACTGCTTAGTCGGTAACTTTGTTATAACAGGCGTAGTTTTAATGGAAGTAGAGGGAAGCGATGTTGGAGGGCAAACAGGAGTAGATTCAGGAAAAGAAGTATCCTCTGTATCACTTTCATCGTACACATCTGAAAGTTAAAAAAAGTATAAGAAAATCAGAAAGCCTACATGTTATTACTACGTGACACAATCATTACATCATCTTCAATATAAGACATGCTATGAATTTATGACAGTTCATGGTATCATATTGAACTGTGAGAACTAGGCATGCGAAATAAAGATCAGAAAGAATAAAAAATAATGAAGGGTGGGATGACTTTAAATCTAATACTTGGGAAAGTATGGAACTATGTAAATAAAACGGATTTGGTGTGATATCGTTCTGTCTCCAATCACTAAATATGGTCAGTTTGTAAATCCAGTTACGGATTCAAGATTTAAAGACCCAAACCAAATTAACAAAGTCTTTATAGTTGGTTAAAGCATCATTGTTTTAAACACTTCTTGATTTTGACTTTAGCTGATATCCGTCAGATAGACCTAATCTTTCATAATAACAGAAAATGAGTACCTATCTAATGTAGCTTTTTGCGCCATCACAAAAGATAAAACAGATCACTGTACAAAAATAGCAAACACGGTCGGGACACAAAATAGCTCAACAGAAATAAATACGAACGGTTTCAAATCTTATCCAAAAACAGCTAAAGATGTATTATTGTACTTATAATTCGTATCTATCATGAAAATGATTAATTCGTAAGCGTAATTTTTGAGTCCCATTGGCTCATAATACTTCCATATTTCAAACCGAAAAAATTAGATGAAATTTGTATTAAACGACGTTATTCAACAAAGTAAGAAACACAACACTAACCTTCGTAATTACCTTTCGAAGTTACATCCATATGTGAATTGGCTGTAAGAGTAGCAGAATTGATGGAACTAGCAGTTGTACCTAAACCACCAACGGGTATCAATTCTCCATCAGGTTGTCTAGCTGCAGTTCTCATTACTTCGTACACAACTGTTTTTCCATGACGTAAAGCTTGACCTACGACATTAATAAGCCGATTAGGAGGTTCATCTGGTAGTAAAGTTAGGTTTGCTGCAGCAGCTAAGGCCTCGCGTTCAGCAACAGATGCTTGAGAAGCTTCCGTTGAAACTACTTTTCTTCGGTTTCCTAGGCATCGTAACTCTAGAAATCGCACAAGAATTCGATTGCACATTTGACTTTCCTGAATGCTCACTCATTCTAATTTCAGAATTTTTTTCTATATGACTGTTTTCCTTACAATAAGAATCATCCTCTTCTTCTGTGTCCAAATCACTATCACTAATAGCTCCTTCATCATCACTAATGTAATTATGTGTGAACTTGTCTACTGTTTCATCTTCACACTCATCATCCAACATCTTCGGAGCCAAGAAGTCTTCGGCGATCCGCCGAGCCTGTACATTAAAGAAAACAAGATGGTACTAACCGGTCATATAATTCGACAGATTTAAACTATGCGATAACTATAACTTTATATCATTACTTACCAAAATATTCTTACAATGAGTAAACGGTTGGGATATTTCCAAACTTCGATTGACAGCGTGCAAAACAAGAGTTTCTATGACACAAATAGTATCTCGTTTTGGCAATCCTTTTTTATAAAACCCAGCAATATCATCTTCCCATTTCGAATAGATCTGATATAATAATTGGCAAAGAAACAAACATGTGTGTAAGGGTACAAAACAAATCAGTGTAGTATATAATTAAAATAATTCACAATAGACTTTTACAATAGTACTACAGTTTATATAACTGTGACAGATTTCCGAGTGTTTCACAATGATATGTCATTTATTCTGACCTTACATTCACCAGATTAGCTAGGTGATATAAAACTTAGCAATCTACTTTGTTTGAAAAGACTCTGACGACTCAAAATAGGTTTAACTTCGTATGACAACTTGAACCTATGAGCGTATGTACCAGGTTTTCGTTGTTTATAAATGACCCTAACGATCTTATGAAACTATTCGAATCATACCATGGAATGACACTATGCTCTTATCATAAAAGCCATAAACCTCAACTATTCTTAATCAAATTCAGTAATAAAATTTTGGTAAGAACACTCCCAACTAAGTGTGTCTATTAAAAATTACTTATCGACTGTGAAATTTGCCAAGAAGAAACTGTAACAATAACAATTGCAATTTCTTATGCCACAAAATTTTAGATATATTAAGTCTTACTACGAGAACTATAGATGCAGCAAATTTTAATGTGAACGTAGAGAACAGACATAAACTGAAGTCAGTAAACAAAAATGTTTAGAGATACCACTTACCAATGTAGATAAGCTATTTTTTGCTGTTTGAGCTGCACCGATAGTTTCTTCATTTGGTTCATCGACAAAATCTTTACCATTAATCGTCTTTAGATATGGACAAAGATAGGCCAGTGATTGGGACGAAAGTAACTGTGACAAGAAAAATTAAGCAAATTGGAGAAATTAAGGCTTACAGAACATTTATGTACTAAGAAACTATTCATTGAAGCCTAGAATCAGACTAACTGATACCCGAATATTAGAGAAAAAATAACGCATTAAGATACTTGTCGACATAAATATTCACAGGCGACCCCTAGTAGGACGATTTCCATCACATCAATCTAAGGTAAACTAGTTTTTTAACGTGGAAACACATGATGGCGGTCAGTGTCCATAAACTGGATAGTAGATAGAAATACGAATGCCCTTCCCGCGTCTTATTAAAAGGGTATTTACACTAGTTACTGGGGTAATAATGCTAAATAATGGAATAGCTAAAACAAATATTTTCCGGAAAAATCGCAAAGAAAAAGAGAACATCTTAGATTATTTTAAAAATCTGATTTTTGTAGCTACATTCACATTGTACTTCGAAGCGAGTTATACTGAATTATGTGGATGAAAAAGAACTACATCTTCCGGGAATCGACAATAATATTTCACGAATATACGTATTAATTAAATTAAAATAAACGTGCTGGATTTGAAGATTACATGGATACAGCCTTATAAAATCATCCAAGTGATATAAACACGAGGGTAATCAACAGGTATCGCCACATATTTCACATCCTAAAGCACCAGAAAATTCCCGACGTAGCTGCTACCTTGACGTGGTGGTCAGGCTTGCCTATCGTCATGACCCAATTGAGCTATATTGGCTGGAACACATGTTCCTCCAAGTCCTGCCAAGCAGGTCTGTTGGAGAGCGATAAGACTAAATGCAGCAACCTATGATCTGAGGGCAAAGTCGTGCTGATGACTGCAGCGACGTGTGACAGCAGTAAGGTGTTTCCTTCGGAAAACCACCATCTGCAGTGATCCTGCCTTCTCACAAAGGAATGAGTTAGAAAACGTCGACCCTAAAAATGTCACACCTTAACTTACTCCACGGATTTCCGTCTCCAGGCAGTAAGGCCTAATAAAAAACGGAGCTGACATTTCAAAAACTCCCCATAAAAAGGTCGTACGTAATCGGCCTCAAGCAGTTATCCTTTGGGATCTGCGATCGCTGATCCCAGGTTACTATGACCAATACTAACTCAGTTTCCCTTCCAGGTACCTCAAGAAGTAATATATTTTCATGGTGTCAGCAACCAGGAAGTGAAAATTGCCCTCACAGCGCACGAGATCATCTTGTTCGAGATCAAATCTCACCATCAACTCCTAATATCTCTCATCCCCATGCTTAATCCTCATACCATATCTTCATCATCTCACGCATCTAATGCTAATGGTTTGAGTCAACGAAACCTTATTCCTGGTCTCCTGAAACCTCGCATTAAACTACATGTCGGAGCTTTTAACGTTCGAACCTTATGCCAAATAGGAAAACAAGCCTCCTTAGCTTTGACACTAGAATTCCGCTCCATTGATGTCTGCCACATCTCTGAAACGCGTATACAGGAGCCAAGCACAGTCATTCGCTTGACCTCAACTTGTAAATATAAAGAACTGGCCCGGGTCACCCTTAGTGTTTCTGGAGAGCCAACTGCTGCCACTCGAGGCCTTGCTGGTGTAGGTATAGCACTAAGTTCAAAAGCTGAACAAGCTCTCCTCGACTGGATTCCAATAGACAGTCGCTTGTGCGCTGTACGTCTAAATGGAACGGTAAGAACTCATAAAGATAGGGACACACACCGTTGCCTTTTTGTTATCTCTGCCTACGCTACCCCATTGTAGCTAAGATGAAGTAAAAAATGAATTTTGCAGAAAGCTTTCGACCTTCTTCGAAAAACTAAACGCACTGATGTAGAAATAGTGGCTGATGATTTTAATGCTCAAGTAGGTAGACTAAGCAAAACCGAGAGGCACTTAGGTGGATCCTACGGTGTTGAGGCTCAACGAACAGACAATGGCGACCGTTTACTACAACTATGTTCAGATAAGCATTTATTTCTCGCAAACACCAACTTTAAGCATAAGGAAAGGACATCGGTTGACATGGCGGCCTCCACAATAAACTCAACTCTGGACTCAAATAGACCACATTGCTATTAGCCACCGTTGGAGAGGCTCGATTGAAGACAGCCGCTCATTTCGGAGTACATGTCTAAACTAAGATCATGCCTTAGTACGAACCTGACTGTAAGTGAAACTATCTCGGAAAAAGATGGGTCCATTATTCACTGTCAATCCAGAAGATTAGACCGATGGGTAGAGCACTTTAGGGAACAGTTCAACTGGCCCTCGGAGTCATCCCTGTTGCCCACCATCCCCAAGCAATCTGAATAACAAATTAATATTGGTCCCCCAAGTCTTGGTGAGGTTGAGAAGGCTATAGGGAACTTAAAGCGAGGGAGAGCAGCAGGACCTGATGGACTAACCCTTGAGATATTTAAGGACGGTGGTCCTGCTGTAGCAGCGAGATTAACTGAGATCTTGGCTAGAATTTGGGGACTGGACGTAATCCCATCAAACTGGTCTCGAACACTAATCGTCCCAATCTATAAGAGAGGTCAGAAGTCCTTGTGTGACAATTACCTAGGAATCAGTTTAACGAATATTAACTGCAATAATACTTCGATGTCTAACTAAAGCTCGTGAAGAGCAAACTCGAGAAAACCAAGGTGGTTTCAGACCTGAACGTGGTTGTATAGACCAAATATTCACACTTCAACAGGTTCTGAAACATAGACACACTCTTAGAATCCCAACAATAGCTGTATTCCTTGATATTAAAGCGGTGTATGACTCTATCGACCATAAGGTTGTGGCAATGTCTGCCACTGAAAGGCGTACGATCGAAGTATATTAACCTTATACAAGCTCTCTATTCGAACACTATATGTCGAGTTAGAGCTTATGGCATGCATACAGCATCACGCCCGTCATACCATGAGTCTGTAAAAATGACTGGTAAAAAATCTACATCCTGTTAACAATCTGGTGAATAGATACAGCACGACTAAAGAAAACAATGTTTATTAAATAATTATATAGAAGCTGATAACTTCAATATTGCTCAAAATTAGTCTCTAACCGTCAAATTGTTAAGCGACTCTATAACATTCACACTTTATGAACACAATCTAATTCGTTTTCTACTTTGCAATAGAATCTTATATTTATTAAGTCACTATGGTCTCCGTAAATGACTTCGTTAAAAAGTTTTTCATCGATAAAATGCTCCTGGATTTTACTAACTGTATACCAAAGAACCATAATACATGGAGAAAAATAAGAACCAATAAAGTCTCTTTACAACTCATTTCAACAGACTTAACTAAATGGTGGAGCAATTCACTACGTGCAGAGTTGCACATAGCAATTAGCTACGCATAATGTTTAAGTTAGTTATATTGCTCAGTTACTTAAAGTGAACTAGATAGAAATGAACACAAACTTGTGACCCAATGGTTAAAAGTCGGAGATTTTAATTATTGGGCCATTGTTACATCGACCGATTTGTACACATAGTGATGTGTTACTTATGTCTAAGTCTGAACTATTGAAGAATCAGAATCCTTCCGAAAGGAATGATACTTTTATTTAAACAAAGTTATACTGATTAATTCCGTGTGTGACGATTTAAGAGTTAAAGACATTAGGTGATTAGAGTCACAGATTAGTAAAAAGTCTTGTTAGAAAAAGGAATGGCGAAAGTGACAGATGATGAAGAGCGTAGTAATGATGATCAACTACAAGCAATTAACATACTTAACAGGCGCGATGACTTTAAAATATTGTACATTTTAATATTATAAAATATAGCTGCATTATAAAATAAATAAGAACATGAAGTAACAAATCAAACTACACCTACAGAAGCTAGTTCAGGATCTAGGTCCAGTGTAACCAGTCTCGGGAATTGTTCAACCAGTGGTGGCTCAACTGCGATACCACGTTGCAGAGATCGTAGCAAATTAGGATTTCCACTAAGATTTAGACGACGTAATTTCGGTAAATGTAAACATCGTGGAAAAGCATACAAAGCATTTCCAGAAAGGATTAAGTTCAACTAAATTGACACACTGATTAAGGTGGGCAGGGACTATACCTGTAAAACCACAATCACTCAAACTAGGAAAAAAACAAGAGGAGAAAAGTTGAATGACACAAAGCACAAGTAACTGGTAGCAACTAGTTGGCATACAAAGATAAGAAACATCCTTTCAATATGCCGTGATTATATAACGATTAGTTATATGAAAAAAACAACCGAAATAACCTAACTAAACAAATATGATACTCCTACAGGTGTTACGTTATGTCGCATAATTCAACAAACTTGAACTGAATATCTTAAAGGAGTTCAATAAACGCTACTATTCAATTAAGTTCACAAGAGGATCAGAGTAGAAAAGCAGAATCGTTTTTATTAATGTTTTACTGAAAAGACATGACATCTTATTACAAAGATAAATAGAAAGAAAGCCAAGCTGGAACCATTATTAAACAAACTTTGAAAGCTAGGTTCCTCTGAGCAGGAAAAGAAACTAGATTCATTCTCTATCTGCGATGAGCATGAATTGGATAGACTACAAGGTAGTTATGAGTAGTTGTTATTCTCTAAGCTTTATTGACTGAAATTCGAAACCAAACGCGTATTATGAAAGAATATCTTTATTCTAAAAAGACAATCTATTCATGAATATTGAATTCAAATAAAACATGGATGACGGCGCAACAAATATTGAAAATACATAAACTGAAATGAGGCGTTAACTTCTGATTCTCTACACGGTTTATTAAGGTGATGATGTCTTAATGTTTTAAGCAAAAAGGTTGAAGGATCAGCAATGTGCAGTAATCTCAAAATTCGTTTTAATTAAGCCTCAATAATGAAGACAACTACTGAAACTTGAAGAATACAGAATAAGTCACTTATTAAACATATTAATTATGCTGACATATTAATAGACTAGGATTATAAAAAAAATGGAAAAGACCATATAATCGCTTACTTCAGAATTCTAACTTTCTTCAATGAATCAGTCCCAGTAGAAATAAATATTGTAATATCATCTACAACGTTATTGCACTCTTGGCAGGATAGTACAAGAGATTCACATTTAGCTATATAGGAAAATAAAAAAGTTAATATCAGTTGCACGCACTCTAATAACTTCCTGACACTGAGTGATATGGATGGGTATAAGAATGACTGCTTCTAACTGATCGATCTAATATACTAATGTGTACTACAATACAAATGAAGCAATGAGAAGTCAGGAGTAATGGTGAAAATTCCTCAGGCAACTGCAAGTATATTCCTTATTTTTGCCTGAGGAGTGAGAATTAACGTGATCCCTTTTCAAATCAGTAATATATCGTTCAATAATTCTCATTCATGGTGAAGTTTACACATTAGATAACTACAACCGACGAACTTTAGAAATGCGCGATATTTAAGAAAGGATACGTGAAATGCGTAACTACTTGAGTCCAACACTAGAGAATCAAAATCATTCTTACAAGTAACCAACAAATAGTTCATAAAGCAGTAGATAGTTACTTTTTCTTCACAATGTAATAACATACCTGAAAGAACATCTGTCTCACTGCCCTCAAGGCTTGCATCGCAACCAGAATCTGGAGAATCGCTACCATCAAGAGGATTGGATAAAAGTTGTTCTGCTGCTGAAAGATCGAGTTCAAGAAGTTGATCCGAACAATAAAATCGGTAGCCACCACCACCGATGGGTCTGAAGCAAACGACAGATTGAAAGTGTTAATATTGAATGAAATAAGACAGTCACATCAATGAACTAAAACCAACTTGAAACATTCACTTACAACTTATCTGATGTTGGAGTATGTGTAAATATACATCCCGAGTTTCTCACCACTTTTTTTGCTAATTCAGCGAGTTCCCGTCTGTGAGTAAGGAGACTTGGCAAACCTGAGGCCAGATAAGAAGCAGCTTCATTACACGCGACTTCATAAGGAGTCAGTACAGGTACAGGTGTAGATCGTGGTAATCCTGCTACATTCGGTGGTTGTATCCCTCCAGGTAGACGCCCATAAAGTGCAGCTGCTTCACGAACGCTATCCAAACGTAACTCATTGCACACAAGGGATTGAACTTGACTAATATGATCACCTGACGAATTTCCAGAGTGATAATCTGACTGGCCTAAAGTTTGTGATGCTAACTGCCGGGCCTGATCCCAACAAGCACGTTCTATATTTGTGCAATCAGCTTTTTGTTTAATCTGAAGTTGTGGCATGTCTGATAAAACATCAATTGCAGCGACGCGGATGGCTTCCTCTTCGTTAGGTAATAGCTAAAATACAGAAATTTGAATTGGTAAAAAACTCATTCAAAAAGAGGCGTAGTAATGTACATCATAAAGATCGGAATTTAATGAAAAAGATGAATTTACTGTTATTCATTCATCACTACACAGTTATTGCATGCTATTTGGTGACTGGTGTTCTATTTAATATGAAATTACCATAATCACTGCAGTTTGGCTTTTGACAATGGAAGTCATTCCTAGTATAACTCATATGTCCGTCTCTGAACAAAAGGATGAGAATAATGCGCAGCGGTTAGCTCATTTTTAAAACATAGATATAAAACATGCCTACAAAAATAGAAGACATTCGTAAGCTACTAGTCATCGAAACATTCCACGCATTTGTTAGGAACACTGAGTACACGATACTGAAATTAAATGCAGGATACTAGGGTAAGTTGATAAGTCAGTTAATAGGGTTTTCGATCTTCACTGGCTACGGTAATTGGGACGTGTTGTATGAACAAACACCAGAAACCTCAATATTTGACGATAGCTGGCGAAGGAACAGAGAAGGTTAAGAGTGACGAAACTACAACCTGGCACCATTTTATGCAATCACTGATCGTTAGTTTGAGTCACGTTGGCGAGTATAAACTACCCTGTTCAACTAGTGTGAATGAGCAAATGAAATGATACATTTAAGTACTTACTTTGTATACCGAATCACGTTTGGCGATAGAAAGGGTAGATAAGTATTGAACGCTAGATTTAAGGAAATAAAAGATGTTATTATATACAAAGAAACATATAGATTAAAAATTCATAACTACGTGGAAAAATAACATAGCGTTGTAATGTACGAAATATGAAAGATAATGAATAAACACTAAATACAACAAACGACGGTGGTGCGGGATATAAACCTGAGACCTAATGGTTGAAAGCCTAATGCTTTTACCGCTGAGCAACCTCTCTGAAGACAGAATACACCTGTACACGAAGTCAGAACAGTTTCAAGACACCAAATTTCTATGACAGCAAAAAATACGGTTCTCAGAGTTTGATAAATGATATCTTACTTGCTCTCATTAGGCATTGTCCGCGGTTTGCTCGACTGTAGTGTATTTGTTGTTGGACATTGTATGTTTAAAGTTTGAATTGAGCCATCTGAACTAGTATTCTCATGAATCGTAGGTACAGAATTTGCTGTTGAGGCTACAGTACTTGAGTGTTGGATACCAGAAAGACCGCGGGATTCCAACATAGCTAGCTGGGAACTTGCAACACGTCCTCCAACAGCTACTGTTTGGGGTGTAGTACGCGGAGGTTGAGTTGTAGGAACAGAAACTTTTGGTTTAGAAACATTTTGTAGATTTGATTGATTTGTTTGGCGTTGAGAGTGCATATTTTGCTTTACTTGAGTTTGTTGTGCTTGTTGCTGCTGTAACTGTTGATTTTGTTGTCTTCTTTCTGTATTTAATAGCGTCTGTGAACGTTCAACAGTCTCTTTAGCAAGATGATACAAATCCCGTTTATGGAAAAGTAAACCAGGCTGAAATCGGCAAATTTGAGCGGCGGCTTCATTCAAAGCAAGCTGATTTTTAAAACAGAAGTATCAGAAAATTTTCTCTTAGCGAGCAAATTATCTAATGATAATACGATTACATGTTACTTTCAATGGATTAAGAAATACATTTTTATTTACTGCAATTAAACAAAATTTTTGATTGTTACTACAAGTTAATTTATGCATTTCTTTTCAGTGTTAATGACAGCATGAAAAGACTTCAACGAAATACTTTGTTTTCGTAATCAATAATTCTTGTCCAAAGGAATGGAACAGAAATACTTGTTGATGTTAGTTACTTCCAACTCTGAAACGTATGACTCAAACACGTTGACTGATTACGAAACTTTGGACAAATCGGAGTGATTTTACGAACTACATTTACAAATTCAGAATTCATAGCCTCTTTATTAGTGAAAATTTACATCTGCTCAAACATATGTTAAAAAGAGGTCATGAAGCCTAAGAAGCTAATATTTCACGCTTATATGTTTACGTAATAAACGCAGCTTGAAGGTTAATAACTGTCCGATCAATTAAGATCTGATTACCTCCCCTAGTATACCACTACCAGGTCTTGAACATAGTATATAATACAAAATGTAATGATTTGTAACTACCTTTTGCTGTCTTTTAATAAAGCAGGTAGTTAAATTTTACATGTGCATTTTGTGTCAACTGACTGGTTGCTTTAATGAAGAAAGTTGGGAGGTTTAGCTCTATTCTGTAAGCTATATTCTACAACATATTCTGACTATACGAGAACGAAATTTTCAACATTGGTATTATTTGATTTTCAATCACTAACATTATTAAAATACAAGTTTACACTTCATTTCTTCTAGATACCTGGGACAATATCCCCCTGAAACCAATCATCCAATTTTGGACGATAATTGGTTGTTGAAGTTAAAATTTTTCAAAATGCATAAAACTATTTTGTCCCTTTTATTCGACGGTCAGGTTTGACATCTATCGTTAAAATAAGATTTGGTTTGTCAGCTGATTGTATTCTGAATGATTTTGTTAAAACCTTTGAATGTACAGTCAATATGATAACTAATCTTAAAACAATGTATCGAATGACTGCGATTCACAATTTTTCTTTATCAATAGGATGCTGTGTTTTGTGCAATCAAATAGATATACTGCATTATGATAGAGTGGAAAGAAAACTTAGAACTTATTGTTTATATTATATAATGGAACCACTAACCTCATACTTTGTAAGCGCTCTAGAATGTGGTCCAGAGGGACGATAAATCTTAGCATAATTCCTTAGGGCTTCGTAAAGTTCCAAAGTTTCACCTTGACTAGCACCAACCCTATAGCTGTTGACCATCTCAAGCATTTCTACATAAGCAGTATACGGACCAAGCTTCCGATGGTAAGGTTCAGGGCGATACGGACTATCCGAAAATCGGGGGACACGAGTAGCAACGACAACCTCCGCTTGTCTTCTTAATATAGCATAAAACTCAGATGGTAAGCCAGGTGGACACCACTTAGCAACAGTTGATCCAGCTTCTGTATCACTTGGTGATTCCTGTGCATTATTAAAATTAGACTGAGTATTTTCCGCCATTTCTGTCTCAGTTGTAACGACTAAAGTAGTCTAAAAAACGAAGACATCAAAACACCGAGTGACAACCACAAATAATGTCACTAATGACTACAATCAGACGGTACAGCAAACAATACAGTAATAAAGTCTCGGAAATTACTTACAAACCTGATTTCATATCTGTTAGCCGTGATTATTAACATTTAGAATCCAAGTAAATGAAGTCTGTCATGTACAACGTAGAAACTAATACATGATCATAGGTCCAAGTTGTTGTACCACATTAGGATGATAAGATCAAATCAGGAAGACTCATACCACAATATAATTCAACAGGAAGAAATAAAACGAAGGTATATACAAAACGATAATGGAACTCAATATTTAGAAGATAAAAAGTGAATACCGCTGTGTCACCGTAAGTCAGTTACAACGTAGAACTTGGTATGTGCATACATCAGTTCAAGTCGCTATGCTTCAATTGGTAGGTAGAGATGAAATTGTCGGACCAAATAACGGAGTAGTGGAGGTAGTAACAGAGTTATTAATAATGGAGAGGATTAGGAATCAACGATAAGATGTAGGAAAATATACTTCGGAAAATTATGATTGGTTCGGAAGCTTAGAATTTGCAGTAGGACAAGGAATGAATGCACATAAGCTATTGACAACGAGACTGAGGTATATCACCCAGTTTCTAACTACTGGTTACGATCATCACACGGACCCCAACCAAGTAGTCAGCATCAATTGAGATGGCTCAACCTAATTGTCAATGACTTCATAGACTAATGCCATGTTTTGGTTTGACAACCCCTAGCTTTTCCCAGTCTATTCCTACACCAGACACCATTACTGGTCGAAGTAGGCAGTGGTCGGGCATACGTAACATGTGTCCTAACCACCTCAGCTGATGAGCATTCACTACTTCATCAATTGATTTACAATACTTACTCAGTACTCTATTCCTAACCCACGTATTGTTTACTCTGTAGTCCCGGAAAACACAAGCAATGCTGTGATTGAATACAAGTAACCTACGAGTATCCTCTATTTTTAGTGGCTTTATTTCACACCCATAAAGTAGAAAGCTTCCTTCAGTAGGAAGATGGTTGTCTCGCTCACGCAAAAGAGATTTCATCAAATACCAGATCATTAGAACTGATAAAACTCCCAAGATAAGTTAAGCGATCAACATGCCCAACTAATTCACTCTCTGCCACTAATTTCGGAGACGATGCAAGCCAATTCTGAAGTAGCATTTCGCGTTTGGATAGGCAGAGTCGCATCCCAAACATGCTTGCAATGATGCTTAAGGTGGTCGGCAACTTCACCTAATAGAATTGTCAAATGCATATTCCAAGACAATAAGTGTATCTCCTGGAAGGTCAGCCCTTTAAAAGTCAGACGACGAAAACGTTGATTCTAAAAGCTTGTCAAAGACAAAATTAGATAAAAATAGAGAAGGTGAGCAACCTTGAAGAACATCACTTGAAGTAATCAATTCCGAGGACAGTTCGACGAAAGCTTTGACTCGACATGTAGTGTTCGAGTAGAGAGCCTGTATAGGGTTAATGCACTTTTTTAGTACGAAATTCAATGACAAACAATGCCACAACCTCACGATAGACAGAATCAAATGCCACATTAAGTTCAATGAATATAACTATCGTTAGATATCATAAAATGTGCCTGTACTCTAGAACCTGCCGAAGTGTGAATATTTAGTCTACACAACAATGTCCAGGTTTGAAACCACCTTGGTTTTCTCGAGTTTGCTCTTCGTGAGCTTTAGGTAGGTGTCGAAGTATTATTGAAGCTAATATTTTAGACACTATATTCATTAAACTAACTTCTCGGTAATTATCACAAGAGAACTTCTGTCTTTTCTCATAGACTAGGACGATTAGTGTTTAAAGGATGAGCATCATTACAGTCAATCTTCGGCCGTTACCCCGTCTCCAACAGCTGGTTACGACAGTCGTGTCGACACCAACCAAGTAGTCTGCAGTTACCAGTACAACTTTGACCAATAGCTAATCACTGAATGGAGTTATACCATGTTTTCGTCAAGTCGCCCTTAGATCATTCTATATATACTTGCCAGCTAACAACGTAGAAACTACAGCATCCGATTTAATACTAGATAACTGAGCAGAAACTTTCAATTAAACTAACGATTTCCAAAGTGCGTAAAATAGGTGAAGAAATAACTTGTTTTTTTTTCAAATAATGTAGCTACGTGTGCATTTAACCCTTGTACTAAGCATGAATAATAAACTTAAATTTGCAGATATGTTCACAGGATAAATCCAACATCTTGTGACATCCAGAACCGAACATAATATACTAAGATGTCTCCTTAATCAATGCATTATTCTGCTGTTAAACTATCGATTCTGTGGATAATTTGTATCATCAATCGTAATTCATCGCTCATCCGACTAATACAATCAATGACAATTCATTTCACTTAGCTAAAATGTCTGAAAGTTATTCTGTACATGAACCACTTTATTAGGCTATTTATGAAAAATGAATGTAGTTTAGCAAATATATGAATCAACGATAGTAACGAGTTCCATGAAATAAATGACGCACTTCCAAAGATTGGGAAGGTAGAAGATATATGACTCGCAATTATAGTGAAGTACGAGAAATACTGTAGAATTAAGAAGAAAATATTTACTAAGTGAAAGACTGAAAAATAAGTATTGCTCTACATATATACTTAATTTTAAGAACTTAGGTATTAAATCACTAACTCAGAGTTACGAAAATTTAGGGAAACATGCATTTAAATACAAACTAAACTTACCAAGATCGGTTCACCGGTTTCAGTTGGTCCAAGAAATACATACTCTAAAGAGCTGCCGTTCATGTCAATAATAACATGATCACCAGTGTGACCTTGCTTTTGATCGAGTACATTGCCATTTTCATCAGAAAGTAAAACAAGCTGAAGTGTGTCACCATCTACTAACGTAGTGGCTTCAGTAAGAGTAAATTGTTGACCGGGTGGAGTTGCTTCAGTTGCTTCGTCAAACCCAGAAGTAACATGACTTCTATCAGGGCAATTAGGGACACCCTTATTAAAATACGAATTAAACAAAATTAAAGTGTACTTAAAACTCTTAGTACCCTACAAAATGATGCAATTAGATAAAACTCACTCGACGACGCAAGCTATTATCAACTTCGAGAATCTCCACAAATCTCCAATTTTAATGAATAATTTCAAGAAGTTTTTACATAGAGGTCATCATAAAATTAAACCATACAAAGTGAAATTGAAATATTTTCTACAACCGAGAACAGGAAGCGGATAAATGAACTTTCCGCTTTTCATAAGTTGGTCAGTTAGTTGTCAAGATTTCTAGTCAGACCTGATTGGAGTTTAATGTTAGTCAAGGCAAGTGCATTGAAAGCACCACAGTCCAGTAATAAAGAATAGGAGAATCAAGTTACACAAATACATACTAATTGGGAATGATGTCGATGAGATCGAAAAGTGAAACAATCGACACAAAAGTTAGTGTGAATATTAAAGAATTACGAAATTGGACGGGTAATTGAACATGTTTCGCAGATTCGAATAGAAAGTAGTACATGAGGAGGAGTCTCCAGTAGACAATACGACACTTCAGTTGCTGATCTCTGAATGGTTCGTACATTTATAAGTTCCTGAAGCATCAATCATAGAGATCAATCTAACCATTAACAAAGAAGTTATTGAATATTGATATCATTTCATTCATGATTTTGAAACTGTGGGGTGATAGGTATTTAATCACCGAATCGTATGTTCGATTTAGCCTTGATTTTAAAAGCCAAGTAATAGTCTACACATAACAGATAAGGTTTAAAAAAAGTGACAGAAGCGCATTAAAACCGATAACTACTCTAAAAATCAATCTTAGAGATCTTAAAGTATGATGTGATACATGCAAGAGCTGACTTAATGGATGAAAACAAAAACTGTGGTGTAAATTAAAGTCAACGAACTTACCTCGGACCAATTTGTTTGACCGTTCATACTCTGCTGTGCACTACTATCATTAGTGTTTGAAATGTCTTGCACATCTTGATCACTTGTTGAAATCAACAGAGTAGACTGAAAAAAGCGATAAAATACAACATTGACAGGAATTATGACCCTAGAACCAAATGATTATTCAACAAAAGGTTGAGGGGTTTTATTTGTAGAATAAGGTATAGTCAATGCAATCCACACCTAGAGGCTATAGATGAGTAAGGGTTAGTGAAACTACATTATCTAACAGAAATCGTTCCTAAAAGGACGTAAGATCTAGTGAGAATTTATCAACCTAAGTTCCATTCATTCACATTAGCACAGTGACATCAACACTGAATCTAGAGAAGTGGAGATAATCATATTATCATTGATAAAAATCAACAAAATTTCTGAAAAGACTGCCTCAACGTGAGCGGAAAAGAACGAACTAATTTGTAACGTACAAAGTACATATTTTTATTATCCCCTAATTGAATGACTTAACCCCAATAAGCGTTTATAACCGAATTTACTTGTTTAAAATTCTGATAAAACGAACAGAAATGTTTTACACAAATGAAGTCATACTATTAAAAACGAATAAGGTAGGGAAAGGTGGTAAAGCTAATACGTAAAGGAACAAAAATGAGAGAGATACCTAAAAATAGTGAAATAAGACATCTTATAGTTTCGGGAGTTTATCGAAATTTTGTTGGTATAAAGGAAAACAGAAACAAGTGGTTAACGCAACATTAATCCTAAAACTTAATCCTAAGCAAACTCTATTTCTAAAATGTAATCCTAGTTGTAATCTAACCCTGACTTAGAAGTAAGTCTAGTAACTAAATGTAATCTCATACACTAAATTTCAAATCTGCAACCTAATAACTCTTAATATCAAGAAAAAAACATTTCAAGCCCTATTTTCTCATCAAAATATTATAGTGACCATTTCTGCAAGCACATTTTTATTAGTTTGTGTTGGAATCAGTATGCTATTGACTTACGGCATACTTATTTCATCTGCGCGTTGATCTTTAACCAATTTTGCGGAGTATCGTCGGTCGGCACAAATTTAATCCCATCCAATTCACTCTTATGTACATAGACTATGTAAAACTGTAAAGTCTGGTACGGAAGTCAATATTCCATAGCCCAAAACCATTACTAGTAAGCCATCAATGTTTATGGAGTATAGACAAAAAGTGCTATAAATACCTCAGACTACAGCTGGTTTTCCTTGACCATCTAATATATTCATTCCTCTAAATCGCAATTTCAAAATACCTACTTACGATGGTTTGTAATGGGTCATTAGCAGTCTTTTCCGAAGCACTATATACCAATTACCATTATTCTATAGTTAGTTGCTGAAAGAGCCTATTGAAATAACCGGACAAGCCACATATTTAGTAAGAAATTTACACGCATAACTACAACTGGACGTCCATGAAACACTTGAAAAAAAAAAACTAGTAACACTTCAGAGATCCCCAAGCCTTGCATCTTCAAAGTAGATTACGACGCATAGTACGAATACTGATTTTCGCATGATATGGCATTACAGTGTTAAACTGGCCAGTTATTTTAATTTCTCGTTGTTAAGGTAAGCCAAAATTAAAGACGCAGAGAAAACGGCATTAATGACACTTGTATCAAATGCATATCGAAAATACCGCTGACCATTAACTACAAGTTCAGATAAGCGTTATAGGCTCTAGTACTGCTAAGTATGAAAAGCGTAACATTGACCGAATTAAGTCCTTGCAAATATGTTGATGACCAAGGAAGACACAATCATAAAGTTTTACACCTAATGATTTCAAATGGGACGAAAGGCCAATTTACTATACTAACAAACAAGACGTACAGTTATAGGTTCACCTGTTGACGTAGGACCTTGAACTTCATATGAAAATGCCTGTCCATGCATCTCTAGAATTATTTGTTCCCCAGCTTGTCCCTGTTTCTGATCCAAAACCTCACCGCGGGAATCTACAATAGTTACAACTTGAACCTGGTTGTTATCGACCACTGCTGTTTGTTCATTCAGAGTGTACTGCTCCACACTTTCCACCAAAGGTGCAACCTCAGATGTGCCGATCTCACCAGAATTAATTACGGTGCCACCTGATTCACAGGACAGGTTGGAAACAGATGGCTGGTCTGGTTTGACGTCTTCCGGATCTGTCTTTTCAAGAACTTGCTCATTGTTATGGTGGTTATGGGATTCAGGTTTTCCAAGACTAACAGGAACAGATGAGGTTGAATGATCATCAGGCAAAACTGCTTTGGACTATTGGACAGCAAATCAAACAGTGAATGTAAAGTCTTACTTCTTCAACAACATCCAAATCACTATTAGCTATTGGAGTAAGAGTTAAAACTTGTTTGCCTTCTTCATCAACAACGTTTTGTAGCGTCGCCTGACCAGACAAAATTTTCTTTGCATCCTCTGGTGTAACTAAAGCACATCCCGTAGCATCGTCATTCTCATCCATGAAAACCAGTTTGACAAGATCCTGTCCTGAGTCATCACGAATTATTTCAAAACCTTGGGCGACAAGCTCATCGATCAACTTAGACATGACAAATCCCCCGCCCAATTCGAAAGGGTACTTAATTTCAACATTCAACGACGGACACTGGTTGGTGACATTCAATTGCAACTTTGCTAGGTAGAATCAGCAAACTGTTGTTCATCCAGAATTACATCTCGGTGATAGGAGTGTTTTCAATCTTGAAAAGTACGTCATTAGTTATGTTTCTTCTGAAACTGAGAAAAGGATTAAATTAGGAGTAAAAAAAATAGTGGTAATCAAATTATTGATCTTACAACATTGTCTGTCAATTCCAGTAGTGGGTAAGTGTGCATCGGGCCTTCTATAGAAAGATTCGGTAGATTGTCCCTACACAACCCCTTCAGGGAACGAGTCACAGATTGCTTATTCTGACCAGAAAATTTGCACAAAATTTTATGCTAGTTCTTCTGTGTCCTATCCTATAAAAGCATCCTCTTAAACTTGGTTTAAAACTAAATCTTATCGGTGACTTGTTAGGGTGAACTTAGCTGTGATCTGTGTGATACATGAAGATCATATGTCTTCTCACCACATTGTATTGTAAAGGATGCAAATGCAATGCTTCCAGTCGATCTGCAAGAGCATTTTTAGACTCACTGACTTTGTGGTTGATCTATCTTGAATACGTTTCATGATAGCAACATTTTTACAAGATATAGTATGTGCTGAAAACATTAATGAAAGCTTCAAGAGTTAAATCGCTTAAAGTCTCAGACAGGATCTCCAAAACCGAGTTGGCTTTATTGGCTTCGGAATGCGAATTGAATGATGCCCCTAGAACATCGTAAAGAATTACCCTTATGTCGTTTTCTGAAGTAATAAGATAATTATAGGAGTTACTAAGTGTACACGCAAAGAATGCATATCTATTGTTAATTTTTACCACTTTACATTTGTTAGCTTTAATGGAAAGCGAAATGCTGGAAGTTCAGGCATATATCTTATTAAAATCCTCTTAAAAAATATTAGGGAGACTATAAATCCCCTTCTAGCTCTTAAAATTAACTGTGTACGAAGAGTTTCTGTCTCTAGGTTAGGAAAAATAGAATAAACTGTAACCACTAGAGACCTTTCATTTGGGTAATCGTTTAGCCAGTTCAATAGATACCACTTATATCCGTCGAAAGTATTTTCCTGCAAAAAACTTAATGGTCTACTTTATTGAATGCTTTCGAAAAATCTAAGAAGGTAACTTGCACGGGATAGTTATGCTCCATTGACAGAGTTCAGTTAACCAATGCTATCAGTAGGTTTGTGTTGCATGGCTTATATTTTAGAAAGCCGTCATGGGATGGGGATAGTATGGAATTATTACGCAACTGGTTACGGAGAAAATTGCTGAAATTGTTTTCAAGACTTGCTGATCTGCAAACAGCAAGGAAATTGGATGATAGTTGGAAATCATCACTTTGTTGCCCACTTTATATACAGGTATGACTATATCTTTCTTCCACTCAGAAGGTAGCTTGCTTGCAGCTACAGAACACTTAAAGAGAATGACAAAACGGAAAACAGAGTAGGTATACACATCATCTAAGAGCCTTTGAACGGGTTCTATCTGAGCTGGTAGACTTATTGAGACTTAAACTCCTCAGTATCTCCTTGATAATAAGTGGCTCGAACTTCACTATTCCTTAGCAGACATTGAGGTTGGTAGGGTGGCTAGCAATTGGTGTGGAAGTATGAATTTGGGAGAGATTTGATCGAAATATTGTGACTGGTAGGTTAGCAACCCCAGAATACCTGTGTTCTACCAGTCAGTCTCGATCCAACAGGCTTAGGGTAAGGTTAATCTCCCACCTTATATGGTTATACAATAACTTAACGGCTTAAATATATTTCTGTTGCATCTTTATTAGTGGCTTCTTGATTAAACATGTATCTGCTGTTGACCTGTGTGTATGAGTCACTGAAAATGACGAAGGTGAATTTCGAAGAAATATACATAATTGGCGAAAGCTAACTTAGTCATGAGTCAAGCAACTTTGATTCAATGGTCTTGCATTGAAGCATTTTTAGTAATCACATTCTGACATCATTCTTAATGCTCATGTCATGGCTAACATAGTTGCATTATCAACCAAATTCAACTTTACTTCGTGACTTTCAAACATTCACTTATTACGAAGTACGTTTCCAAGAGAGATTAAATGACAAATGGTCACAATGTTGAAATTTACTTATAGCTTGGGGATATTTAAGTCAAATTTGCATTCAATGATATTCAAAATAACTCATCCGATTAAACTTTTCTAAAACTGTTAGAATCAAAAGCCGTTTAGCTTTGAACACGTTTGGCTAGTTAATGCACTGCTTCATCGTATTGCGAAATTCATATTTAGACGATATCTAATACCATAGAGTTATAATAATAATGTTGCACATTTTAGGTGAGTCTCGTTGTTTACAGTAGCAAAGATAATTGTTATTAGCATAATTTTGGATAGCTCCATTTACGTTATAATCAACCGAAAGGATGATTCGTGAAGACTGCAAACGTTAATACATGGTTACAATAAGCTCAGACCTCTCTTCTTATCGGTATGTGTTTATAATTATCCATCTACTTATTCATTCTGGGCTGTTAGATATCCTTCAATCGGAAGTACTCGTGAACGTAAGCTGCGTTTCATTTGTTACGGCCAGATAGAATAACAGCAAGATGAAGCTTCTGAACAGTGTCCACTCCCTCAGAATTAACTTCTTTTCTGAGATAGGGTAACTGAACACGAACATCATTCTGTATACAGTTTAGATAAATATATCTAGTAAACCTCTTTCTTCATGCTGTCTTAACGAAAAATTAGTCTATAAATTGACTGCGGTACGCTTAAAAATACAATTTGGATGAAAGTTGTGCTTAGCAAACAATAGAACATCCACCTACCTATATTTTCGTTGAAGCTCTTTAAACATCCTATAGACACAATTTTGGAAAATGTAAGCAAATTCTTGGCTTAACATGAAGTAGACTAACCAGCAATTTAATTTTTATTTAGAATGAGTTGTATAGAAAATTCTTGTTCATTTTAGGTTTACTCCAGATACATCTCGCAATACTGAATGACAGTGATTACTGTTAAGCAAATATTTAGGTAATTTCCTCTGGCTTGACTTTCACAAAACTCCACCTGAAATCCCACTAAGGTTGTGGCCGGTTCCAAGCCCGAATAATTGAGGGGGGTTATACATGGGTTAGCGATCCCATCCCCTAAAACAACAATCTTGATAGAATAACGCTAACCAGTAAAAACCTTTATAACCATTTTGACTCTGCACTGGGAGTTGAAAGGTCTGCTATGACAACACATGGTGAAAGACGAGTTTCTTCGAAAACCATGAGGTCGATGTTGCTTCTTACAACTAGAGCAACGACTAATATAAGTTTATATAATGTCCGCACAATGTGGAGGACAGAAAGAAGAATACGAATAGCTGAAGAAATGAAAAGATACAACCCGAAGATACTTGGAATAAGTGTAACTCATTGGTTACAAGCTGGACAGTAAAGATTATTCTCAGGAGAAGTGCTTATGTACTCCGGTCATGAAGAAGAAAATGCCTCGCACACACACACAAAGAGTAGCACTAATGTTGTCCCAAGAAGCTTAGAAGGCTCTTATAGGATGGGAACCTCATGGACCTAGGATCATCAAAGGATCCTTCAAGATGAAGAAGGAAGAGGTTACAATGAATGTCATTCAGTGCTATGCACGCACCAGCGACAGCCACAAAGACGATAAAGATCAGTTCTACGCAAGGCTGCAGTTAATCATCGATAAATGCTCAGCCAAGAAGCTAATCATTTTGATAGGAGACTTCAACGTCAGCACCGGATATGAAGGCATCATGGGACGACATAGACTGGCAGAAAGGAACAAAAATGGTGAAAGGTTTCAAATCTATGTGCCTTCAACAAAATGATTATAGGTGGCACAATATTCTCATACAAATGCATACACTAAACTACATGGGTTTAACTGGACCACATTACGGTGAAGCGAATCGATCACATCAGCACCAATAAAAATTTTAGAAAGACCATGGAAAACGCAAGAACTAAGAGAGGGACTGATACAGTTCCAGATCACCACTTGGTAGTGGCCAAAATGAAACAAAAGCTAAAAATGCACTGGACAACTGGAGCAGCAGTATTACAACAGTTTAATACAACTCTTCTTCGGGATACTTACAAACTCAACAAATTCAACATAACTGTCATTAATCAGTTCCAGGCATTTCACGATCTCCTAGAAGATGAAACTACTATAGAGGACAACTGGAAAAGGCTCAAGAAAGAAATAACTTCAACATATCAGGAGGCTTCGGGTCGCAAGGAATAACACCATGAAGAATGGATTTCTGTTCGTACTCTGTAAAGAATCCAAGAAAGGAGGAGTACGAAGATAGCAATTAATAACAGCTGTACAAAAACAGTGAAAGCCAAGGCCCAGGTCGAATACCCAAAAACCGACAAGCAAGTGTTGACGAGTATTGGATCGGATAAACGTATGTTGAGGACCTAGCAATAACTGCAGAAAAAGCTGCAAGGGAACAAAACATGAGACATTTATACGAAACAACGAAGAAACTAACTGGAAATTACAATAAACTAGAACGGCCATTCAGAATCAAGGCTGAAAAACGAATTGTTAAGACCTGAGAATAACAAAATAGATATGTAGAACACTTTGAAGAACACTTAACTATACTAGCCCCACTGAACCCACTAGTAATCGAAGCAGCAGCCTCGGATTTCCCCATAAACACCGACCCACCGACAGTCGAAGAAATCAAAATGGTCATCCAACGAATCAAGAGTGGTAAGTCAGCAGGGTCAGACAACATACCAGCTGAGGTACTACAGCAAGGTATAAAAGCCACTGCGAAGATACACCACATTCTTTTCAGGAAAATTTGAGAGGAAGAACAAGTGCCGGGATACTGAAAAGAAGGGTACCTCATCAAGATACCAACGAGAGGAGATCCTAGAAAGTGCGAGAATTATAGAGACATCACTCTAGCTTCAGCATCAGGAAGTCTTCAACGGAGTATTACTGAACCGATTGAAAGATCCAGTCGACACCCAACTTCGTGATCAACAGGCCGGATTCCGTAACAATCGATCGTGCTCTGACCATATCGCGACAGTACAGATCATTGTTGAACAATCAGTTGAATGGAACTCACCACTTTACACCGGTTCTCTCAACTACAAAAAAAACATTCAACAGCGTGGACTGGAGAACATCATGGAGTCTTTTTTAACATAATGGTGTACCAGAGAAGATGGTCAATAACATACGTAATTCTCACTACAGACTACACTGCAAGTTCGGGCATGAAGGTCTACTCACAGATTCATCCGAAGTAATGACGAGTATTGGACAGATCTTAATACTCTAACTCTTCCTTTTTCTGCTGATAGTTGACTGTATTATAAAAGCTGCAACGTTTGAAAGCAGTTTCGAAATACAGTGGACCATCTTGATGCAGCTATTTGAATAGAACTTTGCAGATGACCTAGCTCTCCTGTCCCACACGCAGCAGAGAATGCAGATGAAGACAGACAATGTAGCAGCAGCCTTGTCAGTAGTAGACCCCAACATACACATAGGAAACGCAAGATCCTTTAATACAAAACAACAAACACTAACACGATTTCGTTTTAAAGAAAATTCTGAAAAATGTAGAAACCATTACATACTTCGGCAGTAGTGCTAGTCCATTCAGAAAAGTTCAAACTGGTTACGCTAATTTGTTACAACCACACAGTTGTGTACTAAAATTCCAGCAGGCGCTCAATCATAACAAATTAGCTTCACTAATTTAGCACTCGCATTTTTAACTCTCATGACCACTGAACTTTACGTTTGAAAGTAATATAGCAGCATCAATTCTGAGTTAAAAATCTGTCGCATGTGACAGGCATTTTTACTAGTGAATATATCGTTCTTCTATACTTTCCCTTACTATTATCATCGTATACATATGTTTGTGATGGTAGACTTTTTCTTCTCCAAAAATAATGGCTACCAAATTTAGGGTCGTCTAGGCTAACAAAGTCATTGGACAGATTGATTAAAACTCAAGAATATATAAATTGAGTAGTTACGACACTCTACCTAAAATGTGGTAGCATTTTGGCTCGCTAACGGTCAGCACAATTAAGTTGACCTGACTAGTGATCAAGAAAGTCATTTCTATTACAATGGAATATAACCAACCGTGGTAGTCTTAGTGAATGTTCTCATATCACAGTAGCATGTTAGTTATGATCACCACTGTCCTTCAGCAAGTAAACACGAGTATTTTCGGTCGAAAATTGCACATTTATTTTGAATAGAAACCTGAGACGATCATACTTTGGCGTCGACCAATTAAAGTGGATTCGGTAAGCAAACAGGCCGTGGCCAAAGCTCCACACCTGAAATTCATAGAAAGATACTTCCAAACAGGAGACTGAATTCTCTTATTTCTTGAAATGTCCCGATCTCCAAGGGCAGTCTACTTAAAGACAGCAACTTTTGCGATAATCAACAGTGAAAGGCCTTATTCACTACCCACTTACCCCCCTCCAGACGAGACGCCAAATCGGTGAAAGTTATAATGCTTGTACAATGGCAGAAACTTTGCGAAAGTCAGTTCTATAACCACGGTTCTCATAGACTCGTAAAGTATAGCAGAGTGTGATCCTTACATCACAACTACCTATGGTCAGAGAGTCCACAGAAATTAACGTGAAACCTGTCGAAACCAAGTTGTTACGAGAAGCAGCACGTACGTATCGAATTAGTAAGACCGAAAACACTGCCATGGTCGCAGACGAAATTTCCGGTCTTAAACATAACACTCCTAATGGACACCACACTCGTGAAATGCTTCAGTAGCAGTGGGTATTTCATTAACGGTGGGATGAGGGTTCAATATAACGCACCACTTGTAGCAAAGCTACCTCGTCCATCGTAGCTCAGTAATAACAGATCATGTCACTTAATGACCTGACTACAGCTCTGAAAGATCGGTTTGCAGCAAAGCATGGTACTGTTAAAGTAAATCAAAGACAACAGGAAAGTTTGTTGTATTTCTGTAATAACCAGTTAACACTCTTCTGCTGCGTTCCAGCCAAGTTCAGATTTTCCGTCACAAGAAGCTGATATACCCTGAGAAAAAGCCTCAACAGGCCGATCCCTATGGACCTAGCTACTTCACCTTAATCAGTCTTGAGAGCAAGACATCAAGTTATTTTTTAGCGACCACACATAGCTAGACGTTCATCCAAAATTATGTATAGCAACTCAATGGATTGAGAGGTAGAGAAGGACGGTTCCATCACACATGTGATTACTTTGAAGTCCAGGGCCTAATCACGAAAGAAACGTGGTTACAACTAGACGTTGCGGGCAAAGTGGTCTACATAGAGGGCATGTCACCATTCAGGTAGAATAAAGAGTGCGCCAGGAGAGTCGGGACGGCGATATACATCAACAACTAACTCAATGTCATAGTCCCATTAGGTTTTATTCTTATCGATCTCCCAGAGTCAGTTTATTCTTTCTAAAAAAACGTTATAAAATATCCGACTGGACGTATATGTACCAACTTAAGTTGACTAGTTAAGAGTTGACTTCAAACCTGAAGCATACGCCAAAACAATGAAGCTCGAGTATTCATTTACTTCCTTATTCTTCATAGGAATTAAATTCCCTATCATCTTATATTGAATGTTGAGGAGCACTGTGTTTGAATCAATAAATCGCGCTCAACTTTCTCCTGCCCACGATAATAAAATAAAGAGTTATTCCCTAGTAATCAAGTTTCTTCTGAAAAAATAGAACAAGATGTACCAAGGCGTTAAACTGGTGAACCCTGTGGTGAAAATTATATTTAATTTCTGTTGTACGTATCACTATTTCCTTTCGTATTCAGTCGTAAAAATTAGCCTTCTGCTTTGCAGTAATTAAAATTATGTATATAAATTTTTTATACATAATATTTCAGTTTAATCGCAAGGTACCACTAATAGACTCATTTTTTTCCGTTCTTACTACATTATTATACTGTCCACATAACATGTCAGACTCAGTCTAAACAAAAAGCCTAGAAAATGTGTCGTTGGCGGACCTAGATACCATCATGACTACGAAAATCTGACTCTCAGAATTCGATCGTAATGACCTCGAGTTGTAGTTTGCTCAACTAGGGCATTATTTCACGAGACATATTATTGAATCTGAAACAGTTCGCTATCAAGGTTTATGTCCTGTCCTACACCTTTCAGTGGCCATAGAATTCTGCGATTCGGTTTCAAGTCCACTTACACCACAATCATACACCGTCCTAAGACAAAAAATAATGAATCGTCTATCATTATCAGACGGGCAGAGAATTCAAAGGCTTTTCCAAGGAGAAACATTAGGTGATAGGTCACCATCACAGTTTTTGCGTCATCTCCAAGCTTAGTGAGTGACAACACAGTGGATCAAGCAGTCCCGAAACAAGGATAGATACAAGCTCTCCCATGCTACGTTCAACACTGTTTGGATACACAAGATCCTGAAATCGCTTCATCTCACTTGGCATGTATTGCAGATAGGATAATGAA
Organism: Schistosoma japonicum; assembly: GCA_025215515.1. Classification (NCBI taxonomy): domain Eukaryota; kingdom Metazoa; phylum Platyhelminthes; class Trematoda; order Strigeidida; family Schistosomatidae; genus Schistosoma; species Schistosoma japonicum. Next base: position 45,693,969 of record CM046063.1, on the reverse strand, counting down.
AAGAAGTCCCCAACCGCAACACGTATGATACATCATACTTAAAAAGAGGAACCAACAAATGATCCAGTCATAGCACAACTCATCGCAAGTGTTAAAAGTCTTACAGAGGCTGTTAGCGAAATGCAAACGGATCATAGAGACAGGAACAGATCAACACAACGACCGAGATCCCAGTCACAGAACAGATCACAAAGGTCCAGACTATTTGGACAGTTTTGTTGGTATCACTGGAAATTTGTTATTCAATCGACTAAATGCAATCAACAAATGGTTGGCCCAAACAGACTCTGAAGAACCAGGGTAACGAATAACCCCTCCCTAGGTTGTGACGACTGAGAAGGGGAACCTAAGCAGTCGCTTGTTTTACGTTAGAGACAGAAATTCAGGCTTGAACATTTTGGTGGATACTGGCGCTGCAATTAATATCATTCCTATGAATAAAACCGAGCTGTATCGAAAAGCTTCCTCAGTTACAATTCAAGCTGCCAATAAGACTAAAATCTCGACGTTTGGGAAAAAAACGTTGTCGCTAGATTTGAGGTTTAGAAGACAATTTCCTTGGGTTTCCACTGTAGCCGATATAGACTCGGCAATATTATGAATGGACTTCTCAAAGAGATGTGAATTTCTAGTTGGCACTAAAAGACGACGTTTGGCATTAAAAGAAACTTTGAAATATACAAAAGGTATAGAAAATAATATCACATCTCTACATTAAATACAAACTCCACCAGTAACAACGGCAAAGTTCCACGATATACTCGCGGAATTTCCAAACCTAATGAAACCGAACCATCAACCATTCAAAAGTAAGTTCAAGGTATGTCATTTAATTAAAACGGAAGGCGCACTTGCTTTCGCTAAACCTAGGAGACTAGCACCTGATAAACTTGAAATAGCTAGAGCCGAATTCGATAACATGCTACAGCTCGGCATAATACGTTCATCTGATAGCCAGTACGCATCTACTTCGCATATGGTTTCAAAGAATAATAAAGGCGATTGGAGACCTTGTGTGGATAACAGAGCCCTCAAACGGTACAAGACAGGTACTCGACACCACGTATCCAAGACTTTACGAATGGCTTACACGATATGAAGGTATTTACTAAAATAAACTTAGTCAGGGCATATTACAATATTCCAGTAGCTGAAGAAGATATTCCTAAGACACCTATCACAACACCTTTTGGACTATTCGATTTTGTACACATGCCACTCGGCCTACGGAACGCGACACAAACATTCCAAAGGTTTATGGATATTATACTTCGACATATGCCATTTGCACAGGGGTACATGGATGACTTACTAATTGCCAGCCTGAACTTAAAATCACACAAACAACATGTGAGGGCAGTGTTGGAACGACTAAACAAAAATGGAATGAACATACATCAAAGTAAATGTGTTTTCGGTGTGAAAACAGTGGAATTCCTTGGACATACCATAAGCCCTGAAGGAATCGCACCAATCAAACAGGAGGTGGGCACTGTCAAACAATACCCATACCAAGCTCACTGACTCAACTTATAAATTTTCTTGGTTTAGTAAAGTTTAATCGTAGATTCATACCCAGTTTTGCACAACTAATGCTACCATTGAGGGATTCGCTTAAAGGAAAACCGAAAGAATTCAAGCTGACCTCTGAGGCTGTCAAGGCTATTAATTAATTTAAAGAAAAACTTGCTCAAGCATCTACATTAAATTATTCGAATTCTCAATACCCACTTACTTTGATGGTAGATGCTTAGGACAAAGCCGTAGGCGGCACTCTTAACCATCTAGTTAAAAACGCCTGAAAACCGATTGCATTCTCTTTGAAAACACTCGCTCCAGCAGAGACGAGATGTTCGAAGGCAGGAAATTCATAGATTAACGGATCACAAACTGTTATTCAATGCATTGAAAACGAAAGTCGAAAAATACTCACCTCAAGAAGTCCGACACCTCAAATACATATCACAGTTCGCTAGTGATATACGACACGTAAAAGAACAAGATAATTAGTCAGCTTGGATCCGTTAACAGCTAAAATCATATAATATCCGTGAACCACCAACAAAAAACCTAACTTATTTTTTCACTAGCTTATCGCAAATCAATACTACGACTAATTATTTATAATGGTTTCCAGATATTATCATAAAGCATTGTCATGACTTTGCAATCACGTTATACGATTGATGAAATTAATGTAACTAACAACAAACCGCGTCGATAAACTGACTCTAAACAATCATTAAATAGCATGGTTTCCCTACAATTAGCTTTATACAAACAATTAATATAAGTTCATATCATTTCGTAGACATGGGTTAAGAGTAATACTTCTCTTAGCTAAAACTTATGTTCTCTCAGATAACCACATAGTTTGCACTTACTATGTCGACATTCAAACACTAAATTAACTGAAAATATTGTCCAATACTTAACCTGTAAGCTTTACTATGCCTTGCATACTTACATTCATCAAGTGAGCAATCTGCAAGATACAAATTATACCTTTAACCCTAATAAGCCTAAGCACTCTTATTTTCTCGAAAAATCATTTTCTTTCCTAAGCACATTTCATAATCTTCCGTTCTGACAAGTACTACCAGTACCCACCGTTACGAACACAATCATGAAGGGTGGTCGTCACATGTTCAAGGTCGCCTATCTGATCTGACTCCTGGCAATTTCAAGCACTTATACATAATTTTAATAAAATTGATTTTTTAATGCAGTTACTTGCACGAGATATCTATACCATGTCTATTTTCTTCCAGGTTACCAAGGCGTTCTGGAAACCAAACACTTAAGTAGAAACGAACACTTATCAATTGTAAGATCTTTTTCTTTTGGTTTTGTTGAAAATCCCTCCAAGTAACCTTTTTCTTTAATTGTAATTCGTTGTGTTTCGTTCAAAATACGTTTGTCACCCTTTCTTAATCTGTTTAGTTGTACATTCTAATAATCTTTAATTTCTAAATGAGATAGTTGCTATTTATTTTTATTGTAATATCTGTATTTTCTTGCGTTCGTGCTGGATTTCTGTTATTCGTATGAACTTTATACACTTTGTTTTACTGGACGTTTTGGCTTGGGCGGAAGCCATATTGGTCTGTTCCTCTTTTGATTGTATTACTTGCCTTGACTGGACTTGTGCATTTCCAGATTGTGGGTGGACGCACATTTTCAGAAATTGTTTTGTAACAAATTTCTATAGATTTGGATCTTACTTTCTGGATAGACAACACGCAATCTATCCTAAAGGGATAGAGTAACATTTTTGTATATTATTTGGAACTTAATTGATTATCCCCATTTTTGGGATAAACTTTGGTTGAGTAACTGGTGGTGACATTTGTTTAGGTAATAATGTACATTTGTATAACTAATTTTATATAAAACCGTTCCTCACCCAACCATTTGTTTTGAATTTCGACTGGGCAAGAGTACGCGTATCTAAACCAACCTCGACAGTTACTCTTCAGTCCAAACTGCTTCAGTTTGGATTCTACATCAATTATAATTGTACATTTTCTTTTTGTACTTAAACCTTTTATACAAACACTGGAGCAATTCTTTAGGTGTGATGAAGTTTCTTCAATATTTTTTAAAAGAGATTCTTCTTTCATTTCGACTTTAGGGCGACTCAAGAGGCAGCTGAGTAAACGCCTGATAGCCGGACACAGCGTGGATAAACCGTACCTCACCAACATGGTGTTGAGTAGCCCGCTCGCGGTTCTTCCTCGTACATTCTTGCTTCATTTTCTTACTCTCTTATTTTCCAAACTCTGGTCATAGTTAGGATATTAAGTTCACCAAGTATCTAATCATCATTTGTGGAAGAATGCAAATGCCACAAGATAAGATAACAAGTTTTAAAAGTAAATGTCACCCACATAGTATCGTCGAATACTAACAGACTGTTTACCATTGATCAAATCTCCGGTACTGGATTAACTAGTAATTCCCTATTGAGCTACAGGGCAGAACTGAGATGATTTTGTATGATATGTTGATCGAACCGACGTTCCTTCGAAAGCCGATCCTAGGAGGAAGCTAATGTAGTAACTTGAGGTGACTAGTTATGAGTTGACGTTAGTAGTTTATGGTAGGTGTATATAGTAAATTCTCAGTATTTTATGTAGTTTAGAAAATGTCGTACAGTACAGTACATGGCTAATGATTGACGTCTATAAGTGCTGAATCTCAATTCAGTATCTTGCAACCATCTAGAAAAGAATTCAATAGGCTGCCAAGCTTGATCGATCGATTGTTGCAGAACTGTGTCAATGGATGAGTCAAATGCGTCTACAGCGATTCTGATGGGAGCTGCAGTATTGTGATATGCCAGCACAGTTGTCAAATCAGCAGACTGAATTGATACGACTTAGCGGTTACTGGAGTTTACAATACTTTTGTGTTTCTTCTTTTGACTATGCCCTTCTAATTAATCGAGTATCAACCCTGATTATCATCATCACAGCCTGATGGAATAATAATAAGTTTTCAGAAAACGATTAATTACTCCAACTTCTTGTCTTAGGAATGTACCGTATATAATAACAGTAATAACAATAACAATAGTCTAGGACAATGTAGTAAATATACAAAGTAAGTAGAAGCCTACCTCTGAATAATATTGAATTCAACAGTAACAGAAACGTTCACTTGATCGTCTCAGAACCAATGGCTGCTAACTACGGAACTTGACTCAACCAAACAACATTCAGTGGTACCAATGTTCAACATTTTTTCCAATGCCCGAATTTGTTATTGTTTCTTTTGTTGCCGTGAAGGCTTTCTCTGACTCTGCACTCATTGTGGCCACCTTATTTCCACGAGTTTGATATGTGAATGGTTTCATGATAGATGCACAGTTGAGCATATATCACCTGTAGAAGCTTACCAATTCATTAAAAGCTCACAGCTGCATAATGGTGGTTTTATTTTATTTTTATTCCACTTTTAAGCACGCAACCTATTTGCAATAAGCGTTGTAAAGATACGGTTTTGTGTTTCATCAAGGGAGTTTACATAAACAATAGTTAAAATTAGTTTACACTATAAGAGAGTATTTAGAACGAAACGCAAATATGAACTATCATATACATATATACATATATATATTTTAAATAAGAAAAATGTGATTATAGATAAAGGGTAAATAAAAGACTTGAATAAATTACAAATATACTCTATTAAATATGTGAAATGGGTAAAAAAAATCAGTAGGCATTTGGTACATAAATACAATGTGATGAGGTTTGTTGGACAATTAGTATTCCTATAATAATAATTAGGAGGTCAGATTGTGAAAGTGTCAATTAAGTTGTAAATGTTCACATAAGTGATGACATAGAACCAAAAATTCTGGATAAATAGAGGTGGATGTACACAATTAGGCATGTGATGTAGAAAAGTTATAGGTAATTATAGCATAGATTCAGTGTGAATAGGATTATTAGACAACTAATAATTCCATAATAAATTAAAGGGCTAAACTATAAAATTGTCGACGGAGTTGCTAGCTGTTGTATAAGTGACGATAGAAGAGGGATAAATCAAAAGACTGGTATAAAATGTAAATAAACTCTTTTAAATATATGAAATAGGTAGAAAATCAGTGAGCATTTGGTACATTTTGAACGATTTATGCAAAGCTGGGACCTTGTAATAATAATAGTTTATTTACAAATGGCATTTTGTACATGAGAGCATACCAGTTTTACAGGCATGATCAGAATGATATGTTTATAATAGGGATTTTATAGAGAGTCATTGTTATGGAAATCACGTTATTTGAAAATATTAAGTGATTACAAAGCCAACGGTAGCATGGTTTAGAGTTTGCAATACTAGGGTACTGGAGATATGTAATGTATTGTGGAGCACTTCCAACAAACAACCGCGCACTTTTAGTCTGTGGCGCTGTAATCGCAGGAAATGACTGTGAATAAGCAGAATAAACCATAAAGACTATCCAGAAATGGGATAAGGCTGAGTATTTGAAATTTGGTTAAAAGAGCCTATTTTTGTGGGTTGGTCTTGAATGGTGAGTTATCGATGCATTAAATACTTTCCTAGCCAGCGTTTAGAGTAAGCTGCTTAAAAGAGACCATTCCATACGAGAGCAGATCACAAACCAGGAGAGGCAGTGACACAGAAGAATATGTGAATTATAAAGATTAATTAGTGGTAGCAAAATAGTCAGTTTTAAACCAGAGTCTTTTTTTACCGTTTTTTCTACTACAATGTACATGATTGTAGTGTTTGCAGTTTAAGAACGCTAATAAGCCATTGCTAATTGATTTGACGTTAAGTGGTAAGTCGTCGAAGATTTGTTTCAGGTCTTTAGATTCTAGATATGGGGTGGTCAGTCGTTTGAACCTTAGGATAGAGTTAGTAGTGCGAATATTTTCTGGTAGTTTATTCCAGAGTTTGCTGTCAAATACGATAAAGAACCTACAGCGATGTTGTATTTGGTATTTATTGATAAGTAATTTTGCCTCGTAGTTCCGAAGATTGTATCTAGGATTTTGGTTCCACGTGAGGAGAGGAGGGCAAGAATAATATTCCGTTGTCAATGTACATCGTTATTTATTTCTTGGTTGTTAATGAGATTACATGTTCCTTTATCCAAAAAGTAGTTATTAAGTAGTGTTTTAAATTCGGTTAATGTTTCGCTGCCGGAAATATTTTTTGGGAGTGTATTCCATAGTATTAAATATCTCACCGTGAAGAAATTTTGACGTAACTGTGTATGACATCGCCGGATGGTAGTAATGTTTTCCTTGTTACACAGCCTGTGTGGAAAGGAAGATACATTAGTTCAAGAAGGAGGTTGAGAAATAAGAGATACCACTTATAAGGTGACATATGATAGTGAGATTTACATTTAGGCATTGGATCCAAGGGGTACTAGTTTGAATTTGCTGCATCGTTGGTGATAATCTTGTGTGACTCAGTAACCTAGTATGCTTTTGGTGAATACTTGTTGAACTCTCCCGAATTTCGTTAAGTTTGTTTGTTGACAAGTGCTGTAAAGTAGACAACAATATTCCAATATGGAAAGGAAATATTTTTTGAAAAGAAAAATTTCGAGTTTAGGTTGCCGAAATGTTTCCTTATAAATCTTGTTAGCTTTCTCACCTTGGAAACTTGAAACGCCATATGCCCTTAAGAGTTTGTACTGTTGCTAAGTCGAACCCCCAGATCACGGACAACACCAAAAAGCTTTATTTGTTCTTTGTAAATGTTAAGATCCAGGTTTCGGTTGCGACCAATGGAAATATATCCACATTTCCCAAAGTTTGGGCAAAAGTGACATATTTTAGTCCACTCAGATAATTTGTTGATTTATTTTTGGATTGTTTTGTCATTGCATTTTCATTGGTGGAGGTTGGAAACAAGTAGGCTGCCTTTAAATCGTCAGCAAAAAGGAAAGTTGATCCCTGTACAAATTGCTGGTATACGTCATTGATAAAAAGAAGAAAGAGTAATAGTCAAATTTCATTTCCTTGTACAACTCTATTTACTCTTTTTACTACCTTTAAGTAGCTTATCCAAACCTTAGAATTCGGCGACGCCCTATTAAAAATTATTTAAACCTACTAAGAGTAGGTCCCGTAAGCCAAAAAAGTGTAATTTTGGGAGGAGGTTGCGAGAGACACTGTCAACTGTAGTAGGTCGAGAATATTATTTCCTCTAGTTGGAATTTAAACTTTTTGTGTCGGCCAGCTTAGTTCTATCATCTCTAATAATTTAAAAAACTGTTATAAAGTGAGTGAAAACTTACATTGTCTGGCAAATTAAAGTCTCAGTCAATTAGTTCAAATGTGAGGGGCTGATGAGAAGCTAAGATAAAACTTTATTTTCGTCGTAGGTAATGCCTGCGTTTAGTGGTTAATGTATAAATCCTATAAGTAGATACCTTTGACTGCCACAGGCTATGCTTACCTGTGTCGAGTCTCATATCTCACCTAGATGTTTACTGTCGAATCTACATGTTTTTAAGTCAAAACGAGTGCAAACTACAGTACCGCTTTCGTTCGCGCTATGCCTGTCAGTCCGGAGAAAGTATAATTATCACCGCTTATTGTGCCGTCTCATAAAGTTAGTTCACGCTAGGTTTCTGTGAATAATACAATTTCGGGATCAGCAAGCATCATAATCGTTTTGAGATAGTCAGTTTCGTATATGAGTGACCTAGCGTTTATTGAGGTGACAAGTAACTGTGATCGGTTATGTTATATATACGTTCTTTCGAAAAATACATTCCTGTGGGTGATGTGATACTGTTAAGGAGCCCTGAGGTTTCCTATATGCTGTTAGGTTATAAGGGCTGAATAAAGTAATTAACAGCGCAATCATTCACTGGGTGTGTAGATTATTATTAAAACTGTTGTGGCTTAATATTGAGCTAGTTGTGCCAATATCAGGAAGCAACTTGTTGCTTTTAATCTCTCATGAATTCGAGTTCACCTCTTGAATGTTTCGCGTGTAACTATTATCATCTTAATTAATTTATGTGACGTTTAAATTTCTAATGGTTTAATCTGGTCTACTTATGATTAGTGACATTGTACTCAGCATGCTAAAATCAAAAAGTAACATGCTTCTTTTTATCTCTAGTGAATTCAAGTCTATATCGTGGATACTAGGTGTGACGCATTTATCAACCATTTTAGTTTTAACAGCATTCAGACTTCCAATCATTTCAACTGATGTAGTTTTATGCAGTGGTGTTATAGAATTCGTGTAAAGTGAACATTTCGGGCTATCAATATTAAGGTGGGTGTGGTGCTTGTATTTTAGGGGTCTATTAGCAGCTTCTCCTGACATAAACTGACAGAGAGTCCTGTCTGGCATTAACTTAATATTTTTATACAGAGGGTTTAGTCTGATCACATCGAGCGAATTTCAAAATTCATGCACTTCTACTAGTGTGTTAAATTTGAAAAGAATCTGTGTACTTACACCATGATGGCTTTTACTTAATCTTGTACATGAGCATGATGCGTCGATTATATTACCCGCCTTAAGGAGCATTTTTATAGTTTGAAGAGGGCGGACATCAGGAACACTGAAGATAATAGCCCTGTTGGAGGGTTCGGTGCATTCAAAAACTTCGGAGATTAAGTAGTTTATGATACTGTTCGCAACATTTAATTGATATTATGTTTCTAACGAGACATTTGAGAGGGCTGAGAGTTTTCAGGTTTTCATGAGAAAATTTCAAGTCATCAATATGTTAGAAGTGACCTGCGTCCTGTCCGTTCAGGAAGGACTTCACCGCGCCTTCCGCAACGATGATTGAAACAAATCTGTTAGGTTTTATTTGCCTTGCGTCGCGTGAGGCTCTAGAATATTTTTGTGGTGGGTCGCTGAGGGTTAAGAACCTGAAACCTTTCTGAGTTTTGCTAGACTCTTGAAGTTGAACACTTTTAAAGCTTACGTAGACATTTTTTTCAATCGTGTTTGGTAAATGATCTAATTGTATAATAATAGGAACATAATGATCATTTGTGGACGCACTAATACTTTTTGACAACTACTGAAACTGAAAAAATAGTCAAACAAATGTACAAGCTAAGAAAACAATATGACAGTATTTCAGTTAATGGTCCTAGACACTATTGACATGACATTGAATATATGGCTAACGGCAAAATACAGCTTAATTGAGATTGTATTTAGTAACATAAAAGGTGAACTGTGCTTCAAGTACGTAGATAAATAGTTCAGAAAGGTTTGTTTGTCGTGTATGCTTTCGAGAGTAGTAAAGTTTCGTCACGTGTAAACCATATAATAGGGTCTGTTAAGTTGTGGATGTGTGATAACAGGTAACTATCAGGCGTAGTTTAAGCATTTTGTCGTCGGTAATCACCGATGGGGAGATAATCATTGCTATTTTTATTAGGACCATATGTAATGGAGATTATCATGGGCTACCTGATGGACAAATTATTCCTAGGTCCATCCAATGATCGAATTCATTTCCCGCAATCCCCTATTTTTGAGCGCTGGTCGGCGTGCTTTCGAAAATGCAAGTTGACCTGCAGTCGTGATGTAATGAGTAACATTGTCGGTTACGTATGATAACTTTGTCGTTGCCTCATTTAGATCTTGATGTTTGTAAAGTATTGGTTGAAGATAAGAGTTAATTAAGTGTTTAAAACGAAGAGATTTTTGAGCTACAACCCGTAGCAGTGGTTCTACGAACATATAGCTTTCTGTTGCCGTCCACTAGCCTCGTTTTACTAGCGTCCACATGCATGTTGTGGTGGCTCAGTAAGTCCATGTCTATGATAGGTATTTTTACATCGGCGATAGTGAAAATTCAGTGTATGGGTTTTTGTAAACCCACGTTCAAGTAAACATATCTTCCATCACACATGGTTATTTCAATCCCGTCGGCCACTTTTAGATCGGATGCTGCTTAATGTTGGCGATCCGATGAAATTTCAGGAAGAACGCTGACTTCTATGCCAGTAACAATGACGTGGCAAACCTTCCTCATCACATCAGTAATGAGGAAAGAGGAGGTTATTTTCACCGGCTATGGTTACTGTTAACGCGTGCCGGCGGGATAATTTTCCTGTGCTTCAACCGTAGGTTTCTCGCTAGGAGAACTGTAGGAGTCTACACATTTTCGAGGCTTAGGTATTGTGGTAACAACACCAGTGTGAGTTCTCCCTTCGTCTAGGTCAAGATATGAATCCTTTACGTGAAGAACTTTGTTGACGAGAATCGCTTGGTCTGTGTTATTTCCCTAGGTCGGGGAAATAAGAGAGAATGTTGCACAATTCTGTTACTTCGTTTTCGGTTGTATCAGGTTTCTACGTAACGAAATAAATCTTATTGTGGCGAGACATGGTGGTCTCTAGAGTTCGATCAGCATATAAAGCTAGTTCGTCTACTGGGTTATTGTGAAATGTTACCAAAACTGCTTGTACTTGTTTAAGCAATTGTAACAGAAAGAGATGAAGAAAAAACCCTTCATTAAAGTAGTGTTGATAAGTGACATCTTTAATGCTTGACAACATTTCTGCCACTAAAGCGCTACCAAGCCGGATAGTTCGGAACAAGTTCATCAAGACTTTGTCTGTCAGATAAGTTTCTGCATTTAAGAATCGATATTTCTAGTTGGTCATAAAGTTCTAGACAGTCGAGGCTGAAAAGGAAAGAAGTGATTTACCTGTTAAATTTACTTCGGAAGTGACCTTATGACAGCGAGGAATTGAAAGTGTAGGATCTGTCACACCGTGGTCTCGAAACTCGGCTTATGCGTAGCAGAGTCATGCTTCCATATAGTGTGTCCAAAAGAGAATGGGCTAAAAGTTTGGAGGTGTCGTGGTTTTAATCTTAATAGTTTTAGGCTTCTGGTCAGTTGTCATTAAAGTACTAATATATGCTAATACAAAAGTAGAGTTAAAAATGTGCGAAAAAAAAATAGCTGAATTTGCATCGAAAATACCTTGTTAAAAACTATAAACAGGAACGTACTCACCCTTTTGATCGTGTCTATACCACGTCGTGCTCACCAATAAATTTCACCCCAGTATACGACCAAGTTTTGTTTGTCGTATAACCAGAACAACTCTTAACGACCAAACTCACATATGAAACTAAGAATAAATCAGAAGGCATTATGGGATGCAGGAGAAGTTGTATTCTGATTGTGAGTAGAGCGTCAATGGATTATTGATATTTAGGCTGGTTAACTAGAGAGAGAACTGCTTTCCACATAGTATCGTGATCTGGTGGCGATGCGTAACCGTGCGCCATAAACTAGTCGTGTCGACTAAAACAAACATGATTAGCATCGATGTCAAAGCCTATGCAACTATTTATTTGTGGATCACTTACCACTACACGTACACCAGCAAATTACAGATCACTTGTTTCACTTTCAGTACTATCTAACATTTTGTGAAGCCTGATAGATGATCAGATATCAAAGCTCATCAGCGAAAATCCGATATTTTACGAGGCTTAACACTACTTCAGATAGGGGCATCACATGTACCACGAAAACTCTCTATTTGAGGGATACCGGACGAAATGTTTCCTCATATCAATATAATATTCCTTATTTTCTCTACACAGTCCCACAAAAGGTTGCTACTTCTTTCATCCATCTTACTGCATATCACTTTCTAAAGGATACCAGTATTCCGAGCACCAGAAAAAAACTTTCTTTCGAATGAACAACATCGTCCAGGAACTACTGACAGAAAATCTCCTCAATAACCGCATGGTTCAAGTACTATGAGAGAGAAGTAAAGTAGGTAAATCACTCAGTCATCGTTAAGAGTACTGTATATGAAGAGTTTTGTTTTTCTATTTAACGTTCTGATTACTAAATGCACATACTCTTTCATCTTCAGATGCGCTCAAATTGACTATGTAGATGTGTTGTTGTCGAATTTGATATCTGACGGTAGTTATAGGGCTATATTTACCAATAAAAGAGAAGATCTTAAAAGGTTTGTATTATCTACAATATTTAATGTAGGAACGTAAATACCGTTCAGTATAAAACGAAATATTGACATACTACTGAATACTATGATTTTGTCATTATACAACCTCAAAATAAATTCTAGCTTTTATTCATGTAACTTTCTGCTTATCGTCTCTTTAGTGAATTTTCATAATAGAGATTATTATGTAACTCTATATCTAAGCATTCATACACTGCTTTTTTCTACTAATCACCTAAATGAAGTTTATCTATGCTTCACAATCGTATCATTATCACAAATTTCACCACTTAGAAGCATCTTAAAATTTTCCAGTTTATTTAATTCGCACTCTTCGTATTTTGTGTAGTAAAATGTCCTTAGATAAATTATAACAGCTGGAAAATGTACTTAGCTAAGATCGTCCCATGCAAAGTAACGAAGCTATTATTAAATATGTAGGAATGTTTTTGTTAGAGTTTTTCACGAATATATAGTTAGATAGGATGAACCTGCCTGTAATAACTAGACCAGAACTAAGTAAAGCAACTGTATACAGCTATTTGGATAACGAAACCTGATAAAAACGCACAATCAGTTAGTTTATTAGTTTAAAAATACTTGTCACATTAACCTCTGCAATAGAAAAGTTGTCAGCAACTCATGCTTTTATCTGTAAGTCTAACAAGGCTGTATTTTGTTTTCTAAATAAGTATTCAGGTACATTTGTTTAAATGAATCTTAAGGTTAAGAGAGCTAGAGAAAAAAAAGATTAATCGACTAACAAGTAGACACATCAGTTAGGCGTACATTTAGTAATAAAACAGATGAATCAAAAAGGATTGTCACAAGCACGAAACATGAACACTTTTATAGGCGAAAACTAAAGGTTGAAAGCTACTTAAAATTCTTTACAGACTTGGATGAGAGCTTTTCAGTACTTTACACACAAATGTTTTCACACTTGTCGGTATACTGGTTAAATTACATCTGTCGGTATTAATTTCAAAAGTATTATAACTGTTTTAATATAATATATTTGCAGTTAGGCAAAAATGAACGAAGAACAAGGTTTTCTGTCCGAAGAATTTCGGTCGGAATCTGTAAGGTCCGATTACGTTACAAGACAACATTATGATCAATCTGGAGGACCAAATATAAACTACTTGCCAAATAATGTACATCCGTATAAACAAGAAGAGATTGTAGAAAATCACATCAGAAAATCGTTCTATGAAGATTCTCCAGCCCTCACGAATCTGATGAATGATCACCCATCACATGTTCATAATCAAAGTCTTATATCAAATTCTAGTCTTACAACGCGCACAAGTGTCACTACTACTGTCGGTGTTACTGGATTATCCGGAATAGCTGGCATTGCTGCAGCAGCTGCAACTCAGCAAGGAAAGCCCCTCAATTTGGCTGCTCTTACACTAGCTGCTCAGTCTGTCGCAGCCAAAAAGAGAGCTGGAGCTAGAGCACAGGCTGCTAATACGAGGCCAGAGCGCACATTGTTCTGTTTAACGCTTAGGAACTCATTGAGAAAAGTGTGTATAAAAATTGGAGAATGGAAGTATCCTTTATAAAGGCACTTTAAATCAAACTAGTAGTGTTTTTTTCGATAATAAACGTCTGAAAATCCAGTTTAGTTATGTAATAGCCTTTGAAATTTCAAATGTGTACGCTTTCAAACCAGGTATATATTTATGTAACATGTTTTATTTTAATGCTTATGTAAAACTAGGTTTTTAGTAGTTTTTTTATTAAGGAAGCCTGATAAAACTTTTGCGGTAGCTAACGTTTGTCCCTGTTTACAATTGATACTAAGCTAGTGATTGATGCATGGTATGAGATCAATTTGTCCCATTAATCCTACATTCGATATGATTTTGTTTACAAGTCAAAGGTAATATTATTTTTAAATTAAATTTTTTTTCAAGCTGAGGTGCATTATGCACGGTCAAATATGTAGTGCTAAATTTGTTTGTAAGTGGGACAAATGATCCAAAACATTGGTTTTATTATTATTGATTTATAACCTATTCATAGACTAAATATATATTTTACCAGTTACCGCGTTGCATATCACTGATACAGTGGATTTAGACCTTTAGCTTAGCTTTATTTTGTGAATGTTTTTGAGAATATTAAAGTGTTTTCGACAGATTATTTTGAGTATGTTGTTAATTTAGTGAAATATGAAAAGATAATTGGATATTTGTCATAATCTAATAACTTCTACGAATAAATACTTGAGTTGGATTCCTAGATAAAGTAATTTGATAGTTATGTGAGGGCTTTAACATGGAATTTTAGAATAGAATTGTCTACTTTAATTTATTGCGTCCTATGGTTGTTAGATTATATAATCAAAGTTACTTTGCTTCACAAAAAGGGAGTATGCATAGTTAATGCAATAATATAACAGTTGTGCAAAATTATATTTTAAATAGGAATTGTCGTATTTGCTTTTCAGTGCTTAAAAATTATTTGCTATTGATGTTTTTTATGGATCTGATTTAACCATATATTTAGATGCAAATGATTACTGATTTATCTACTTTTAAGGCCCAACGAATTGAAGAAAACGTTTATAAAACATTTTTTGGAACAAATGTGAAACATATACTATAAAGTCTGCACATTAACCTAGACATGTTTGGTAGTGCTACGTTCTAGTGAAGTTGACAATATATGTGACATTATAATATATAGTGAAATTACACTACGATAAAGGCCGAATTTAGGTATAATTAGTTGTGTATCTTTGGTATTGAAAAGCAATGTTAGTGGCAGATATTATAAAAACATTTTACAATCAAAATTATTATTGCTAGTAGTGTAAAGTTACTCCGTAAATGTTAGTGCTGTATGATCCTGTGGTCTCTGAATACATGAAGGTACTCAATTGTCATTTCAAACACTTGGATCTTTATGCAATCAAATTTAATACCCCCTGCATTAGTGGCTACGATTGTATTTCAACATGAACATTTAGATCATATAAAGTCATTTATTGTATTATTTTAATAAAGAAAGTTTCTACCAGTATTCGGCTAATAACCTTAAGTTTAGTCTTACAGGCCATTTGAATATCTTATTCTTCTAACAATAATGGCCAACTGTTGTGCACTGGGTGCTATAACACCATATCCTGATGGCGACTCAAATACTCTAAACCATATATTGGTAAGTATCTTATTGACATTTCAAGCATTTTAATGGTGATTACTTTTCGGATTTTAAGTTATTTTTTCAAAGAATTTTAACTCAGTTGTGGTTATCTTCCCGACTCATTCCCTATTGCCTAAATACTGTTTGTTTTCGTAAGCAACATATAACCTAGCATATAAGTGTGAATCAATTCAGGTTGTCACATTAAATCAATGCAGCAAAGTCAGAAATCATTAAAAGAGATTTGGCATGGAGTATGTACATTTAGAAGAAATAATGAATTTACTGGATGCAATGTTGTTTTCTAACCCAGGAGAAAAATAGCAAACAAAGAATGGATGCACTTAAACCATTAAAACTGACTTTACGGCACGCCAATCAACGTCGGCATCGATTTAGTTGTGACTATTGCGTTTTATACCAACCATGTAGTCTTCACTTACCAACGTGACTAAGACTAACAGTCATTTACTTTATATACTGATGCTACGCTTTAGTTTGGTTGTCATTAAGTTTCTTTCATCCTTCTCCTACACCGGTCAATATCAGGTATCAAAGTGAGCAGTGTTTATGTATACGTTATACATGTTTCAAGTATCTCAGTAGATATTAGAACACAGCTTTATCAACGAGTACTGTAAGTCTGGCCCAATTATTGCCTGATCGTTCACAACACACGCTCGCAACACTTTAAAGGCATGGTAAAATATTATTAACCTACAAGTGTCTTATATTCTCAGCCTCCAAATTTTACATCTATGCAGCAATACAAAGTGAGCTTTTGCTCAGTATAGCAGCTCTTTGCTCAGGTGACGTGCGTCTTACCTATTCCACAAGTGACCTAAGTTATCAAAATCTAAGCGAAGTTTCTGAAGCTTTTCTTAGTAAAATGCAAATTTGAAAATATGACGGTGAATAATAAGTTTATTGAAACATGTGTAAAGATTAAATCAATGTTATGCAGAAACTGTTGCGTTAGATGTAACCTGGAGATAAATAAGTGACACCTTTTTGATCTCTTTTGCTTGAAATTAAAGTTAATTAACATTCAATCACACTGTTTAGAAATTTCTAGATAACCGAAGGCATAAATTACTTATCGTTGTATAATATGTTATAACATGCATTAGAAGGCTTTTTAAATTTGCATACAGTAAAACTCGTTTCCGATAGTTTACCAGTTGCTAATGTTTTTTATTTAAAATTTCAATTTGGTTCTGTGTTACTAAGTGTCATAGTTTATGACAAAAATATGTCATTTGACAACAAACCATTAAATAAACGGCTTCAGGTAAAGCAGTGGTACTTGAAATGGTTGGATATGACATTGTTTAAACTCTTTCTTTTTAATTCTAACTAGATTAACTGTTAATTAGTTTACTTTGGGATAAGTTCGTAGATATGGAACATGAGTTGTATGTATGACAACAACAACCGTGCTATGAAAATCAGCTATATGATAAATAGTTGTAATTAGTCAAAGTCTTTAGTAATCAGTGTTAAAATTCTTGAGAACAAATGTTACTACAAAAGTTTTAACTTTTCGTTCTATATCGTTTAGTGCTTTTTAACTTTTCGTGGTTTCCAAGTTGACTACCACTCATGATGGGTTACTTTGAAGTTGACTCAGTCCACTGGCTGGCAATTTGTTTTACGAAATATTTTGTAAAGAATGTATTTCCCTTAAATGCTAACTAGTTAGTAATAATGCTATTAAAGAGTGTGGCAATAGAAGAAAAGTGCATTAGAAAGCTGACTGAAGTTATAGTGTTTAGGTGTTAAGGTACATGTTCAACTACTAGCGTGTTTACTAAGACCTCAAAAAGCTTTTACTGATCATTACAAAATAGAGGTTTTTTAACAATTCATTTTTTGTTAGCTATAAATAAAAAAATTTCGTAGAAATGTCTCTGACATAACACCTTCCCCCTTCTCCCTCCTATTAATATGATTCATACACTCGTTTATGTGATGATTTTACAGACATGTTTACGGTGTTTACTATTTATTCCTATTTAGTGAGATGGTAGAAGTATGATAATCAATTTAGGTAGCCAACATATACGAAACTATAAATATCGTAGTAGCAATTTAACTAATGTTTATTGTAACAAACCATTTCTATGAACATTTATAGTGCAATCAAACGAAACATTAACAATATCTTAATCAAAATATTCATTTTAATACTTTATTTAATTCTAACTGATATTTATGAAATAAAATCTTCAGTGTTTACTTTCATGTTGTGTTTCTTCCAGGAAAAAATTGAAAATGTATTTATTGTTATCTTTACTGTGGAATGTGTTTTGAAGATTATAGCATTTGGTTTTGTTATGCATCCAGGGGCATATTTACGCAATGCGTGGAATATACTTGACTTTACAATAGTTATCCTAGGGTAAGTGCTGAACATATGGTCAGTTATCAATATTAAATATGCAAAAAGTTATTAGGCAGCGTTTGTAAATGTAGCTAGTTTCCGTGTGTCGACCAATAACTAAATGCCAAGACTTTGTTGATATACTGTTTTTAAGCCTAACTCCTTGAATTATGTCAATCTAAACAACTTAGATGAGTAGTAACACTATGCATACTCATTATAATATTTAGTCATCAATCCACAGATTGTATCTGGTGGTTATTATGCTTCTAATATTTTCCTACTTAATGTTTTTAGTGAAATACCTACTCTAACTTTTATCTTTTGTTGTTTAGTGTTTTCATTCGCGTATCATTTTACAACGCTTAAATTTGTTCCAGGTGAATTATATCAATGTAAAAAATAGGTTACCATGTTTAACAAAGAATAGAAATCAGTAAGAGAGAGTGATGCAGTGTAAAACAAAACGCATTATATATGTTAATAAAGTACTACTCAACCTTTATGCATTTTCGAAGTTTGTCATTTAATAATGTTCATGTGGTTTGTTGAAGGTGATTTCAGTGCTTATGTTTTATAAGATCCTATGGAGAATTTTTATGCCATAGGATTTTATACTTTAAACATTGATTCTATTTGTGCTGATTTAATCTACTCCAGAAGTAAACATCTACTTTATTAAATATATATGCAAAATGTGTAACAACTGTACATATAGGCTCAATCAACGCTAATCTCGAAATGATATAAAACTCGCTATTGATCACTGAGTGGTTGTTCCACGTTTTGAAGCCTTTTTAAATAATGAATGAAATAAAAAATTCTTTTTCGAATTAACGAAATAGGCAGAAGGTCATTTGGTAATAAAAAATATTTCTTTATGATTTGTCATGCTTCAAAGATGACTTACACTGATAGGGAATTCTTGTGGCAATTGGAAACACTGGTCATAGTATCATCGTAAAAGTATACTAGTTTAGTGTCATATCAGAACGGTCATAATTATCATCTTGTGTTTAAAAACATTAGCGTCTAATTCAATTCTAAATTCAAACATTAAGAACAAAGGGAACAATGTTAGAGAGCTAAAACCGTTGAATTGCATTGAGTCTAATTGTAGTTAGTCATAAATCATTAGTTCTTCATTATGATAGTATCATGTTGCAATTTTTATAAATGACTGAAAAAGTGACTTAGTTTATAAAACCTCAAATTCACATTATTTTATGAACTTACATACTACAGTTTGTTGATTTTCAACACTTGAGATTATTTACGAATGCTGATGTACTGAGATTGAAACCAACCTTCTTATTATCTTCTAAAATTTAATCACACCTTTTACTTTGTAGTAATTTTTCTTTGGTTTTTTTCAATATGCATACACACATGCCTACATTGAACATGAAACATGAGTTTTATATTGTCATTTAAGATATTGTTCTACTCGTTATTTTGTTGACATTCTGTATCAAAGATTGATATTCCTTTAGATGTCAGATATTGGAGCGTTAGAACGCTTTTGTTCGTCTTAATCAATTTTTTCTTACTTTTATTTCGTAATTTCCAGACTTCTACAACCACTTATTCAACAAATGGTTGAACAGTCCGGTGTAGATGTTAAAGCACTTCGTGCATTCCGAGTACTTAGACCACTTCGTTTAGTATCCGGTTTACCAAGTATGTGACGTTTCCTTGTAAAACTTTCATTTTTATGCATGCAGTGTGAACAATTTAAAGCAATTAATCTTTCTGATAAAAAAAACCTAAACTAAATTTATTAGAACTTCATGATGTATTTGTATGAAAAACTTAAAACAACTTGATTACATAATAACTTGTTAAAGCATTTTCAACTGAAATAAAAGATAAACATTGTATGCTGTACTACTCAAAATATGATAATTGTGATTCATACTATCAGGATATGTCGAATCGAGAAACAAATTAATTTTTAATGAAAGTAGCCTGATGTGTATGATAAGGATTCAACAAATCTGAGTATTCTTTTTAGGCCGATTTCATGAAAAGCCTCGAGGACTGAGTTGTAATCTGCCTTCTAACTCACCCCGGGCAAATCTAGCAATAAATGAATATTGGTGGTTATCATCTACTTTTATTGAGATGTTGAAATATACTTGGTTTTGCAATCATCAGGTACATCTTTTGTCAGTCATGTCTCAACATACTGAAATGTTCCAATCGGTTGTAATGTATTAGATGTCTATTCGATTTAGCAGCTTAATACCATTTTCAACGACATCACTCGTGTAAGCACTACTAATAGCTTCTTTATGGTACATAGTTCTTATTAATCTTAACAAATAACATAGTTCGTATATATCAATACCAAGGTTAACTTTGATAGTTTCAAATAAATTGAGAATTGGATAGGTTGTTTATAAAATGAGTGATATATATTTGTAAAATTCCAATGAGTAGACATTAAAATTTCTGACGTTTTGCGGCTTACTGCAAGTTGCTTCTTCAGAGAAATGATTAACCGAATTGAATTAATGCAAGATTAAATAATACAATGGAACAAATCAGAATCGAAATAAGCTCGTACAATCAAAATGCGAGTTTGATCGTGTCGTGTCAAGTTATTTGGCTCAAGGTGGTTTGAAGTGAGACATGTATGCATATGTCATTGTGATGTGAATAGGAAATTATGTGAATGTGTGCGAATAAAATTGTATGTATGCTCACGTGAATGAAATTTGATGTACTTTAGTTGTGGTCGGTTGAATAGAAAGTCCTATGTTGGGTGGATAGAAAGGCCTTACCTTTTGTTAAGTGTAGTTGGATTTAACAAAATGTGAAGTGCTTTAGCCATACGTCTTTCCTAATAATTTGAAAATTGTTTTTGAATAATTTGAATATTTTTGATATCGATTTTATGGTTGTGGTAGCTAGTATGTACTGCTATTGCTGATTTAATTCGCAACTTTTCAAGTTCAACAGGATTATTAGGAGGATCGTTTGATGTAGCTTTCATGTTCTTTGGTGCACAGTTTTGATTTCTCGAGAAGACTCTCCAATATAGAAAACATTAAAATCAACACAACCTAGTCTGTATACACAATTCTGTGTAGAGGTGAAGGGGATCTTGTCCTTTATTTTAACTAATGCACCTCGAATAGTGTTGGTAGTTTTGTAGAATGTTTGGATTTCATGTTGTTTTAGAATTCTTCGCAAGTCATCTGTTGTGTCATGGCGGCTAAGGTAGAATGGCTGCACCAATCCATGATATTTTAATTGATTTACTACTAGTTAGTAATAAATCGTTTCATTTTTGCAAATTTTTAACAATATTCATTAGGAAATTATTAAGTTGTAAGCTGCTGACTATATTTTTGTATTCGAATTTCTTGTCATCTGATGTAATGAAGTTTTTCTTGGCTCTTTTGAATAAGTTTAGAGCAACGAATATTTTTGCTCTGAATGGATGTGCTGAATTGAAATCGATGTATCGATTTGAATGTGTGGGTTTACGATAAATCCTCAGATTAGGAGTTCCATTTAATTTCTTTTGACTAGGCAGTCTAAAAATGGTAACTCATTGTGTTCATCTTCACTTTCGAAAGTGAATTTGTTATGCTGAGATAAGGTGTTAATTTGTCTTGAGAATAAATAACATAGTTATTTAAATACGGACCTTATAGTAAACAGTTTTTTTCTCTAAGTTGTATCTATATTTAATAACTTAATAAAACAACTATAAGGATATGAATATCTTAGATGTTACCAGGAGATGTCAGTATTCGCTCGAACTAGAATTCATACTATTTCGACTCAGTACACTGGAATAGCTTAGAACAAGATAACCAAATTTCAACTATTACAATAAAAAAACTTACTAATAAATATGAAAATTAATTCAGAACTACTCACATTAATTGGTAGGCATATGTAATCTCATTTTTTTTATCTGTGTAAGTAAATTAAGTGAAGAATAGTACTAATCGATGTGAACTTGTTAGTGTTATGCCGGAATAGAAAGAAGCGTAACAAACTTTCAGAATTGTGTTCGCGAACATTATCTCATTTATTTGAACTTTCTATAATGTAAACATTTTGTTTCTATTATTGTTACGCTCCGCTTGCCCTGTCCTCCCGTTTAGCATAATCGCTGTTATTAAACTGTTTCTTATTATGGACTACAGTTAATTAGTTGTGTACCAGTTGTTCCTATTCACTACCACTATTTCCCTCATTCTGTATTCATGTCAATTTTCTAATTGGTTTGTTGTGTGGTCTGGATTTATCTATATATAAAAGGATGCTTGAAATATAGTACGATTCTGTCTGGCTGACCTATTGGCTCGCTTCTTCTTATTTCGGATTGGGACTAAGTGGGCGCAGGGCAGACGCGCAAATAAACAACTAGGCACAAGTCATTTGCACTCGGCCATCCAATCAGTCACCCAATTTCTTGCGACATAACAGTTAGTCATAAAACTCTATCTTAGAATTTTGGCACTTATATTTTTAATGAGTGGCGTCAAGTAAAAAGACATTGGAAACAAATATGTGTCGGTGGAATTGGAAAATACTAACCATTGAACTGTTATTATCACATAACTATCTTGATTATAAATAAAACACTAATAGATAGAGAATCTAAGTAATATTTGTATCAAAATTTATCTCTGGAAATGGTTACACAATTTTGTTCACATGATGTCATGACGTTTAATCTTGAATAATTTCACAAAAGCAACTAATTAACTCAGTTAAACGTGAAATACTCACTTTTACAACTTACCTTATAGGATAAATATATTATCTTATCATGGTGATTAAGATGCGTTATTTAGTAGTAGGTCCCATCACACTTAAACACGTGTGCATATCCATTTTTTTGTTTTCAGTAATTTTAACTAGAATCCACTTCATGAATAACAATCTTTATACTTTATGTTATCCATATTCGTTGAAGTTCCAGTGTTTTAAAACTCATTGTTTCAAAGTCTCATTAACGATTAAAAAGTCAAATCAATATATTCCGTATATTCAAAGATTTGTTATCATTATATCAATCGTTTTCACTCATTTATAGGCTTACAAGTTGTGCTAAATTCTATAATGCGTGCTATGGTTCCTCTATTGCACATTGCACTTTTGGTTATTTTTGTAATTATTATATATGCAATTGTTGGTTTGGAGTTGTTCTCAGGTAAACTGCATGCTACATGTTATGATCTTCTAACAGGTTAGTGATAAGTATTGCATACGATTTGCACTCAATTTACTTATTTCTCTAATTAAGTCGAGACGATAATGATGATAATCTATCACTATCTGGTTATTAGTACCATACTCATAATTACCAGTTGACTTTGAATTTGTCTTTATTATTCAGTCGATATAAGAGTACTATGAATAATTTTTTGTTCACAATTAGTATATTATAATAATTGTAGGAGTTGCGTAACCTATACGGATGCACCAACTCAGTTGGTATGCAGACTTTATAATTTGATATGAAAATGACGATGAAGTTAGTATTCGAATCTAGTGTTTTCACCTATTCGGTAATTAATCAGTCAACTATGGTCCCACTGATCTTTTTACTAATATTACTGGATTAGAATTAAAAAATCTTAGTTATCACAAATAAATGGTCAGATGTTTCGCTGATTCAGTATGATGATATATCTATACGCAAAATAAACCTAAGGCTGCTTTGCTGATAGTTTATGGATTTAACGACGTTAATCACCATCGAGAAGTGTTTAAATCCTGTTAATTTTATTACAGCTGTTTCAAAATTATAACTTGAATTCATAAGGTTACGTTTCATTCCTAGGCACCTTTTTAAGTTTATCAAAGAGATACTTCTATAGATATAGTGTTAGAAATCCCTTTTAAAAATAGCTTTCATTAGGTGATACTAACTAAAAGTAAGCTATTAGTAAGCAAATAATAATTCTATTTGAACTTGTTAACAATGGGATCTACATTTTGAGACTACGCTGATTCTCCTATTCAACATAGCATGAAAACACTGACCATCAATTTAAGGGCCTTAGTAATTATGTAACTATCTTCATTTTACACTCGGTACTAACCTTGTATTAAATTAATAAGGTACTTTTGTTTTACTTTAGGTGAAATAGAAGATAATCCGTCACCATGTAGTTTGAATCAACGTGGTGCATTGTGTACAGGTTCAACAGTATGCTATGATTTTAAGTTGGATATGAGTTATGCAGCTGTTGCTGAAAGAAAACAGCTAGCTGAAGCTATTTTGGCTGGCAATATATCTCCACCTTTACCGCAACCAGAAAGATGGGTTGGACCAAACTACGGCATAACTAACTTTGATAACTTTGGTTTATCTATGCTAACTGTATTTCAGTGTATCACCATGGAAGGTTGGACACAAGTTTTATATTGGGTTAGTCACTTGTGTTTTTGATGCTATACCGTTTTATTTTATCGTATATTGGTTGTTGCCGTTCTTTTGATAATTCCTGTTAACTTTATTTTGAAGGTGCTGCACCTCTATGCTGAAAGACTTATTTTTCATTGTTTACCTATTTTGAGAACCATCTTACAATGATGAAATACATTCATTTTATTACGTATGAACATCAAACTACTTGCCATGGTCAGTCAGTCAGTCAGTTACAACGTACAACTTTGTACATGCGTACATCAGTTCAAGTTGCCATGCCTCAATTAGCAGATAGAGATTAAATTTTCGGACCAAATCCCAGAGTAGGGGAAGGTAGTAACAGAGTAAGTACTAATGGAAAGGCATAGAGATCAGAGATGAGATTTGAGATAAAAAGTGATTCAGTAAAGAGTAGATTATAATAAGCTCAAAAATTAGAATTTGGAGGAAGACAAGGAGTGGATGCACCTGCGCCATTGCAATCGATTTTGAGCCATATCACCTAAAGTCTCTAACCATTTGTTACGATCATCGTGTGGGCCCCAACCAGGTAGTCTACATCTATTAACATGGCTCAGCCCAATTGTCAATGTCTTCATGGATTGGTGCCATGTTTTTGTTTGGCCACCCCTAGCTTTCTTCCAGTCCTACTCCCACACCAGACAACATTGCTCCTCGAGGTAGACGGTGGTCAGGCATACGTAACACATGTCCTAACCACCTCAGCCTGTGAAGATTCACTACTTCATCAATAGGCTTACCGTATTTACCTAGTACTCTATTCCTAACCCATGCATTGCTTACTCGGTTGTCCCAGCAAACACGAGCAATGTTTCGGAGACATCTATGATCGAATACTAGGAGCCTACGGATATCCTCTATCCTTAAAGGCCATGTTTCACATCCATAAAGTAAAACGGATCTGACTGCTGCACAGTAAACGCGTCCTTTCGTCATTAAACGAATGTCTCGCCTACGCCACAAGTGACGCAGGTTGGCAAAAGCTGATCGGGCCTTATGTATACGTGCCGAGATTTCATCGGACACTAGACCGTTAGGACTGATGAGGCTCCCTAGATAAGTAAAACGGTTAACGCATTCAATAGTTTCACCCCGTATCACTAACTTAGGTGCCGAATTAAGCTAGTCCTGAAGTAACATTTTACATTTGGATGAGGAGAATCGCATCCCAAACATGCTTACGTTCAAGTTTAAGGTAGTCAAAAGATTCTGCATTTTATCAGCATCTTCACTCAGTAGAACTATATCATCAGCATATTCTAAGTCAGTAAGTTTATCTCCTGGAAGGAAGTCAACCCCAGAGAAATCAGACGATGACAATGTTAACTCTAAAAGTATACCAATGATAAAATTAAATAAAAATGGAGATAGCGGACAACCTTGACGAACACCACTAGAAGGTGGTCAATTCCGACGACAATCTGCCATAAGCTCTAACACGACATGTGATGTTCGAGTAGAGAGCTTGTATAAGGTTAATGTACTTCTCCGGTACGCCTTTCAATGACAGACATTGCCACATAACCCTACGATCAATAGAGTCAAACGCCGCCTTAAGGTCAAGGAATACAGCTATTGTTGGGCGTCTGAAAGTGTGCCTATGTTCCAGAACCTGCCTAAGTGTGAATATTTGGTCTATACAACCACGTCTGTGTCTGAAACCACCTTGGTTTTCTTGAGTTTGCTCTTCACGAGCTTTAGTTAGACGTCGAAGTATTATTGAAGCTAGTATTTTAGACACTATATTCGTTAAACTGATTCCTCGGTAATTGTCACATGAGAACTTCTGTCCTTTCTTAAAGACTGGAATGGTTAGTGTTCGAGACCAGTCAGATGGGATTACGTCTAGTTCCCAAATTCTAGCCAAGATCTCAGTTAATCTGGCTGCTAAGACTGGACCACCTTCCTTAAATATCTCAGGGGTCAATCCATCTGGTCCTGCCGCTCTCCCTCGCTTTAAGTTTCCAATAGCCTTCACAACCTCACTGAGACTTGGGGGACCAATGTTAATTTGCCATTCAGATTGTTTGGGGATGGCGGGCAACAGGGATGACGCCGTGGGCCAGTTGAACTGTTCCCTAAAGTGTTCTGCCCATCGGTCTAATCTTCTGGATTGACAGTGAATAATGGAGCCATCTTTTTCGCAGATAGTTTCACTTACAGTTGGGTTTCTGATACCCGTTTCCTTGATAAGTCTGAACAGTTGCCTACTGTTACCTATTGCCGCTGCCTGCTCCATCTCTTTAGCTTCCGCCACCCACCACTGCTCACGATCATTGCGTAAGCTTTTGATTAGTTTGTGTTTAAGTTGCCTACGTTGCTCATCATGTTCAGAACCAGATGGGATGTGTTGCCGAGTATCTATCAGTTCAGCAGATGCAGCTAAAATCCACTGAGTTTTCCTAACCTTTAGGTCTAGTTTATTAATAGATATTACTGCTCTTTCAACAGCTTTTTGGATATCATTCCAGGCTAGCTCAGGTTGAGAACAGTTTACGCAGTTTACTAATTGGTTTTCTAGTTGTTCCTGGAATGTATTCTTGACTTTTTCATCATTAAGTTGAACCCTGGGGGGATCCTTGTCGTGGATCTTTTACGTCCAGCGAGTCGCAAACTAATACGCGCTCGTACTAAGGCATGATCTGAGTCTAAACATGTGCTCCATACAAGCGGCAGTCTTCTATCGAGCCTCTCCAACGATGGCTAATAGCAATGTGGTCTATTTGAGTCCAGCGTTAGGTTGATTTTGGAGGCCGCCATGTCAACCGATGTCTTTCCTTATGCTTAAAGTTGGTGTTTGCGAGAAATAAACGCTTATCTGAACAAAGTTGTAGTAACCGGTTGCCATTGTCTGTTTCGTTGAGCCTCAACACCATATGATCCACCTAGGTGCCTTTCGGTTTCATCTAGTCTACCTACTTGGGCATTAAAATCACCCGCCACTATTACTACATCAGTGCGCTTAGCTTTGCATAGAAGGTCATAAAGCTTTCTGTAAAATTCATCTTTCATTTCATCTGAGCTGCAGTCAGTGGGAGCATAGGCAGAGACAACAAAGAGACAACGGCGTGCGTCCCTATCTTTACGAGTCCTTACAGTTCCATTTAGACGGACTGCGTACAAGCGACTGTCTATTGGAATCCAGTCGAGGAGAGCCTGTTCAGCTTTTGAAACTTAGTGCTATACCTACACCAGCAAGGCCTCGAGTAGTAGCAGTGGGGTCCACGGAAACACGAAGAGTGAACCGAGCAGATTCCTTATTTTCACAAGGTGAGATCAAGCGAATGACTGTGCTTGGATCCTGTATACGCGTTTCAGAGATGCAGGCAGATATCGATGGAGTGGGATTCTAGAGTCATGGCTTGCCATGGTGATATACATAAATTGCGTAACTAGTAATAAAAACTAGATTTTCGAAATTATTTCTATTGTGATTGAAAATGAAATGTTTTTTTCATCAATAAAGTTATATCTACGAGAAAACATGCACCCTACATTTTATTAATCCTCTGTATCTTAAGTTGCATTTGAAAGGATCAATTCTAATTGTCATTTATTTAAAGAATGCAACATACTTAATTACACACGTTTTCTGCTATTTTTCATACTATTTCTCTTCACATTCTTGGTGAAACGGGCGTTAATGATGTTATTCAGAATGGCACTACAAATCACGTACTTAAATCTTCATGATCAGTTAACTCAACAACATAGACCTGTGCTACAAAGTATCTCTATCATTCCATTATTTACAACTTATTTGTTAAGAGCATGTGGTTCAAAATATGCTCACCATGGACATACTATTACACAGGTAAACCGCAAGTTCACTTACACAATGACTGAGATGATTAAAGTGTGATTGTAATCGGAGTATGAAATAGGAGGATGCTTTTTTCGTCCTACTTGGCAATAATCCTCTGATTATACCTACATTCCAGGTGATCGTAGCTGCTTTGACTTATTAGCTTAGCGGTAAGTGTGAAGGCCTTCGACATAAGCAAAGTGAATCCCAGTCATGATGTGAACATCAACATTGATACGTGTACATTAATCTGACGAGTCCCAAGTTTGGACGAAGCGAACGTTCTAGATTCCGATTTTCCAGCCACAATTCAACTTTAATCATACTTGTGAATTATTAATGTATCTAGGTAATCTGCTCAGGATATATATATTACAACAGTGACTAATGAATTCCAGCCCGTAACAACATCAGAGGGAAGTTCCAGACATTTTCAAATTATAAAGATTGAAATGGTTAAAAGTCATTTGCAGTAACAATGAATACTTTGATTATAATACGTAATTACATTTATAATAAACATTTCAATTATATCCCTGGAAAGTAGTTCATTTATCAAAACTATCCTCATTTTAACTAGAGTAATAAGCAATATATCATGTTTTGCATTGTTTTTTCGACAATTTAGGTTAATGACTCACAAGGCATGTTATATCCATGGATTTATTTTATCAGTATGATTATTATAGGATCATTCTTCGTTATGAACCTGGTACTGGGTGTTTTAAGTGGGTAAGTATTTCATGTTCGTATTTAACTGTCATTTTTTCAGTCAATTTTTGTTAACCTTAATGTACATTTATTTTTCAATAAAGTCATCTAAATGCGCTGTAGTTACGTATTAGTTAAGGAGAAATGCAACCATACTATCAAATTTATTAGTGATTAATATCAATTAGTCAGTCATAGTTAACGTAGAGCTTGGCACATGTGGGCTCAGGTTCAAGTTGCTATATCACATCAAACTGGCGCGATCAGATTTACAAGAGTAACACAACTACTAAAGATGGAGGGTAGGGGGAAATAAAATAAAAATGAGTGTAAAAGAATAATGGAGCTTAAGATCTAGACAAACATAAAGAGTGAATATACTTGCGTTATTGTGTCCGATTTTTGGTCATGTCATCCAGTGTCTCTAACCACTTATCCCTATTATCATGAGGACCCCAACCAAGCAGTCTGCATCTACCAATATGACCTAGATCAACAGTCAAAGACTTCATGGACTGATGTTGTGCCTTGATTTGGTAGTCCCTAGTTTTATTCTATCTCACTCTCACACCAGCTAACATTGTGAGATGAGGCAGGCAATAGTTGTACACACGTAATAGGTGCCACGATCACTTCAATCGACAATAGTCCACGTCATCCACTGATTTTATATTTTTTTATTAGTAAATTATGTCTAGCACTAATATTGGTTACTCCGTCATTTTTTGATAAACAGGTGGCATTTTTATGATTTCTCTGACCAAATACCTTAACTCTACACATATCCTTAGTTTTATTTATGTTTTTCATTCATAGATTAATACTGAGCTAACCGCTGCTCCATACCAGTGTTAAGTATGAGCTGATATTTAGTTACGAATGCCTTTTAATCAACAGTGCTGTTTTTATAGGTAGCTTCAACAATTAGTCTATTATGTAAACAACTGGAATGCCCGATTTTAATTAATGACTAGTACAAATTTTAAAATAAAGGCACCTTAACTCAGTAGACTCTCAGCCAGTCTAAAATCAAATATTTCGATATTTACTTATGGTGCCTAGTGTTCACAAACAATGTTTTATTTAAATAATTGAATTAAAGATTGATATGTTGGAGTATAGTAGTATGGTACACAGTTTCTTTCAATGATAGAACTTAATTCTACTTAAAAGTATTTATGATCCTCACTAAAACACTCGAAAAGAAAAAAAAAGCGACGAGATCTCTTTTCAGTAAATTCATTATCGAGCTGTACAATCGTATATATATATATATACAAGGAATCTTGATAAGACAATTCCATAAACAACCTATGAACAATCAATAAGTATGAATAAACGTAAACTAAGAAAGTTTAAAAGGTCAAAAGAAAAGCAGTTAGATGTTCTATCCTTGAACATCTAGTTGATTGTGATCATTTAGCTGAATTCACATATTGATTTTAAAGTAGTTGATAGAATACTTTCCAATCTACCCAGATTTCTTCGTATCCACCTCTGCGAAATAGCATAAATCATGATTATTCATGTTATGAAGCCTGAACTTTATGCACAAAAGAATCATGTCTTATCATTATCTTTATCTTGGCATTAAACTCATTACTAGTGTCATTATTAATAATTATATCGATGAAATGTTTCTTTCTCAATTCTTTGTTTATTCATGAATTTTTTCACACCTGACCTACCTTAAATTTCATGGATAACTATTTCCAACATTATTTCATTGAATTTTTATATTACTTGTAATTATTTTTGAGATGCAAACATTTTAATTATTTAAATTATCATTATGCGTATAATTAAATTTATCAGTTTGTATGTGTGTTTAAAGCGTTTCTCTTGTATAACACTGTAATTATGAACAAAGAATATTCTTTACAATAACTTCGCTTGTTTACATGTGTTTATTCATTGTTCATATTTTTCTCATGAAATTATTTTATGAAAAATTTCATCTATCAATTAATATGATTGTATAGTCTAATAATGAATTTATTAAAAAGTGATTATATCATTGAAATACACATTTTATTACTACTTGCAATCGAATGTTTTAGCATATTCTCAAGTTTCTATATTATAAACTATGGTTTCAACTTTCCAATAGTGTTATGAATATAGTTTGTTGTCAACTTCTTATCATTTTATGTTAACATTTGCTCATTGTTTTGTTATCGTCCTTTTCTTAAATTTTAAATTAAAGTTGACTTAATTGAATGATCTAAATATTGTTTTTAATTATTTCCTTTTTGCTATTTATTATCTCCTTTGTATAACCCAACTACTTACATTTATCCATTTAGATAAAACGATAAACACAATATTGACATAATCATACTTAGTCGATTGAATTTTTCACAGATTGATGTTGGTAGGATACCACTAAAAGCTAAGGAGCACTAGATAATTGCACTAGATATACTCATGTTCTTAACGTTTGTTATTGAACATTTTAATGTTTCATTCATCCCATTCATATACTCAGAATAATACCCAATAATAATAATAATGATAATGCTTCTTTCAGTTCCATGTCAATCATTGTAAGTAAAGTCAGCATATCTTAATACTTATTATTACAAAATTTCCTTACTACTATATTGACCTTTAGCCACAAATGTATTCTGTTAGTATAGCTCTGACAATCGTTTCGTTACGTAACATGTGTATTTTACTTTACGTACATGACTTTTAATGCACATTCGCCACTGTTTTGCTAGAATCAGTAAAACTGAAAGTAGTGAATAAAACAGATGGCTTATAATTATAAGATAATCCCTTTTAATTACGTGAGAGTGGATACATCCAGCCTATTTAGATGTGATTAGTTGATGAGACATAAGCAGATTAGTGACGTATCACGTTTCGGTGAATCGGAAGTTGTAAATAGTTGTACATATCTTGCCCTCCTAATCAGTGTTCCTGGTTATTCGTATTGGTCTACCAAATAAGCATAGATCTCTAGTTTTCGTGCTCACTAGAAAAATTTTTCATAGTAAGAAAACTTCATCCAAATTATTTATTCATAAATTACAACAACAAGATTTATCCATTCAAAACTATATTTATAACAAATTAGAAAATTTCGGCACTCAGAATAATAATGTCCTAAGCGGAATCAAATTATGTTCCTGAAAGTCCAGGGAAAGTCGTCGGGAGTAGTATAAGAGAACAAATAATATTAAACAACTGACTGGAGTATAAATATAAGTTGAATAATGCCAATATCATTTAACCTCTTCACTTAATAATGTAGACAGAAAAGGTTTTTTATTATTAATAAAATTACTAATATTACATCGACATGTTGAATCACATACAAAGCTTCCACCATGATAAATAACTTTATGTAGGTTTTATAAAGGAAAGATTAATAATGAGACATGTAACTCCATTAAAGAGTTCTCTGTGTTATGTTATCTAATCCAAAAGTTAACAACTCGATCTTTCTCAATAGACTATCATCTAATGTTCATTAAACTAATTATCTAGAGGTGATCGGTAAGGAAAAAACAATTAAATCATCGGTATACTTATCTGAAGTGATCCTAGTAGATGATAAATCATATAGTCCAAAAGTGAACAAAAACTAATGAATAGTCACCTGAAGCATATCAACCTGGTTGACTGAAATGTTGGATGGATTTTATATACAATATTCTACCCTTCTTTGCACAATATATGAACACAAGCCGTAAGATATTCAGTTCGTAGTATTCACCACAATTATTTAACATTTTTTATTAGGTTAAATTTGTCCCTACTGGTATTTTTTATGGTTCATTACTCAGCAGATTTACTACACAAAACGTAACAAAGCAATCCATAAAATATCAAGAAATGTGAATGATGGCTTTATGTTTTTCATACTATGAAAATAGTCGGAAACAGGTATATGATATTTCAATGACCTCTAAAATTCTGAGAAGTATCGATAATACATAAAATAATGAATATTCATATGTAATATGAATTTCTTTCTCATTGACCGGTAATTTATTTTAAGTTTTTGATGCACCTTAGCAGGAATATTTACAAACGAACAAATTCTACGTAGTGACTTTGAATACTGCAGACAATATGAACAAAATGTTTATTTGCAGTCGTCATTTACTTAGCTCCAAGATTCACCTTCCCTGAAAAGGTGTAATCTCCTTAAATCTGACTACTCGTAGATTACACAGTGAACTTTGTTACTCATCGTCCTTTTATATTTGCCAACTTTTATAAGAAAAGGATGTCAATAATTTACCATACTTAACGATGTTTTGCGATACTTAGAGTTTATTATACCTACAAATCTTCGTAAAAGTTGATCTCCTCAATTTACCATTATCTTCTTGCTTATTTTAAATGTTTAGAATACTGACCATCATGTTTAATAGAATTACATATGAAGTTTCATTTATAGTTTTAGTTTTAATTGTATTCATTGAGACAAATTTATTCAGAAGTGATATTACTTATATTGATTTGATCTCTATAAACATTATGCATGAATAATTAAAGTAAATTTTGTTGGTGCATTCATTTTGTCCCTCCATGGTTTTTTCATTTAACTAGAGAGTTCTCAAAAGAGAGAGAAAAAGCTAAAAAACGTGGCAAGTATCAAAAGGCTAGAGAACAGATGCAATTTGAAGAAGACGTACAAGGTTATTTGGATTGGATTAGTGCAGCTGAAGATATTAGTGATGATGAAGATACTACGAACAAAGAAAATGAAAACGAAAGAAGTAATTTATTTTAAGGTGTAAATGTCTTGTCATTTTATTGAGATTATATGTTAGAAAAGTAAAGAAAGCCACACCTCTGACATTCTGAATAATGAAAGACGTAAAAATCAAACCTAAAGATAAACTTCAAGTTAATTATTGTGTGGTAGGTAATTATCTTATGAATGGAATATAGACGTCTTCTTGAATTAAAAGTTTGCTATTTCTTCAGTAAATATAGTCACACGACACTCAGATTTATTCATGTTTGAGTTTTCGCTCAAATATGCGTTAGTTAAGATACACATACACATGCAGAACTATGCTGGCAGAAACAAACCTACCATTCACTATATAACGAGTCATAGACATACTGCGGAAAGTTAACTCAGTAAACGCAGATTGTTTATTTGGTGAAAATAGAGAGCTTCATAAATAATACATACATTACTTTTAATTAACTATCCGCACGTCCTTTGCATTTATCTATCAATGTTGGCTGGTGGCCTGATTCCCTTCGTCGTTTGCGTTTCTCCGACCTAATGTGATCAGACTGTGTTCCTTGTCACTTCGTAAGTCACCTCGTATAGTGTTTCCACTTTCACACGACGTTCCGCTACCTACTACTTATGGACGACCTTATGAATAATATCCATCACAATATGATGGAGTACAATACCATATATTTTATCGAGAACATTTTCTATTACGTATTGAAAGGTTAAAGAGACTGTTATCCAGTTGCGAATATATATTACGTTTTGTCTTGAAGTTTTTATCAACCTTTATCAGTTTCTTACATTTTCTGTGTGAGTATTTCATATTATTTATCTACTATTGTAATTCTACTTTGTTTGTGTAACAGTTGTTTGAGTAAGTTAAGGAGTAGACTTCACTTGACTACGGTCATTTTATGTTATGTGAATACAGTAAGCATATTGTTTTTAATCATTTACCTTGAGATATCTACTAGTTAAAAAGTAGTTAAACTTATTGACACCTCGATTTTATCATTATTTTGCAGTATCAATAAATGTCACGTTTGAATCTTCCTTTGAAATTGACTGTTTTTTAAACGGATTACATTTTCTTTTGCACAGATTTCACTGAAGACAAAAAGTATTGTTTACTATTCATTGACTTATTGCAAGCCACCAGAATTATTACAAGCTTTCATACTTCTGAAATAAATTATGCCAAGTCCTAGAGGAACAAATGTTAATTCAGTTGGTTTCAGAAGTTTAGGCAATTTAGTCAGTTTCGTAGATTAAGTGAATTACAGCTGGACATTTTGTTAAGTAGTAGTATATAGTGTAGAGATGATATTTTGTGTCGTTTGATTTTCAAAAAAATTTAATGCGCGTATACCAGTTGATTTTGAAAAAAAAATTTTAATCTGTTATCTAATGAATTACGAATGTTCTATTGTGGTTGTTTTTATGGGAAATTCACCTTTATTTTATATCCACTGATTCTAAATTTCAACAGAATTTCGTTGGTGTGCCGCATGTCGAACCACCTCATCATCAGCTAATGATGATTATGAAGAGGAAGAGGAAGATCCGTCTGATCATGGGTTGGATGATGGTGCTGGAGGACATCGTAGTCAGTCCGCATCGCAACAACACCAGTATTTCTTTTGTATCCCGTTGAAGGGGTAAGTCATTATACAATTACTTCTTAACCTTCAGCATACACTTCTGATGAAACATTTTCTAGTTTTTACATTAATAGATTATCATCAGAATGATAGTATTAACCTTAGATTTTTAGTTTATATTTGATCAGCAAGCAACTGATAAGCTAATTTTTTAGTGATTTATGTAGAAATTTCAACTTTTCATTGATATTTATGTGTGCCAGTAAAGTCGTCATTACGCGTTGACGAATTTAACAATATTAATAAATGTCATTTGACTAGTAGTGTTATGTTTTGTAGATGAAGTTTTGTTCCTTAGAATGAATGGATGTATTTTATTCTCTTGATGGAAATATAAAATTTGTATAGCTAGATACAATACCTTCTATATTTGATTGAATCCTTCGTTGATGTAATCTGTATCACAAATTCATTTTTACAAAATGACCAAAATCTAACATATTTTATTACGTATATCGCTACATGGTTTATTTCATATCAGTTAAAGCGATCTGCTTAAGGACATTCATCCCATAGTGTCTTACTTGAACTCAAGTTATCTATTTCATTGCATTAGTTTTCACAGTTATATCACAGTCAATATCGCTTCATCAGTGACTAACCTCTGAAAATGGCTCCTAGTGTTCTAGCAAGATGTAACCAGTGGAGTTAAAACCATGTTGAATATGAGATAGTTACCAACGTATGGTAATGGCTGAAATCGTGTAAATATATTGCAAGTTG
Organism: Schistosoma japonicum; assembly: GCA_025215515.1. Taxonomy (NCBI): domain Eukaryota; kingdom Metazoa; phylum Platyhelminthes; class Trematoda; order Strigeidida; family Schistosomatidae; genus Schistosoma; species Schistosoma japonicum. The sequence continues at coordinate 45,657,913 of CM046063.1, read as the reverse complement.
GTTGAGTTAAAAGCAGCAATAGTTCGATGCGGACTCAGTAAATTTTGGATAGATGCACACTGCTGAAAATTTTAATACTGAAATGAAAATGCTATCCAGTGCCAGTTCCTAGTTTTCAATGATTGTCAATTTTTTATTTTAAATTCAAACTTGACAAACTCCACAACACTCATTTACAAACTGTTTAGCTCCTGACAGTGTTATTATCGGGGAAATAATAATAGAAGTATTTGAATCCTATGATATTCATTAGGTTTTCTTTATTGCAAAATTATTCAAGTTCACTGGATATCAAAATCCTCAAAGAAGAGTGTGAAATCATAAGGATTCTTTATTGCCGTCCCTATGAAACTATGTGGAGAGTGCTGTAGAATTATTAGAATGACGCAATATCTAACTTGTTGCATAATCTTAAACTAAGATATCGTGTTTGTTTATGTACGAACTGATTCCGGTTTTTGGTGTGAGCATCAACAGTAGGATGAAGGTGCATCCAACTAACAAGTCCTAAATAAAACAAAACGCGTGTTGTGGATTCCACTTGCCAGCTATAATCCAACTTTATTTATCATAATTAAAAAAGTAATATTTATGAACTTGTGGTTTTTAAACAGGCATTACTACTCAATAATGGTTTAGTTAATTAAACAGCAACTACAGTAAATGGAATAATGATAACGAAAATGCATGGAAATTATTGCCAATAATAATTTAAAGTTAAATCAAAAAATGTCACTGTGTAATTTGATAATATATACAATTTGAAGTGAGTTGGTTTCATGGAGAGAGGTATTTAATTTAGTTTTTCATGTTTATCACAGATTGATGTTGGTTTATGGAAGTGAGGATTCTACGAGTTGACTCAGGACGGCCCAGTGGTGCAAATGGTCAAGCGTACACCACTGGAAACAGCTACCTGATTCTAAACCAAAAGGTTGATTTCGTGTTTTCGAATTTAATTTATCAACCAGTTGTAAGCCTAAATTGTTTATCCATTCTTTTATTCGTTTTAACATTGCTATTATTATTAGTGTCATAATTTGACGAAAAATTTTATTTCCATTTTAGAAGGCGATCGCGACGATGGAATCGTCGTTGTCGACGTTCTTGTCGTCGGCTTGTAAAATCTCAGACATTTTACTGGATAGTCATAGTCCTTGTCTTTCTAAATACTGGTGTCCTGACCTCAGAGCATTATGGACAACCTCCGTGGCTTGATGATTTTCAAGGTAATCGTTTGATAAAATTATATAACTGAAACGCTATCAATTCTTATTTGGTTGCAATAATTTTGTTTGCCTCGCTGTAATTTAGTGGTCTTTATTCGTATTTAATTAGTGTGAGTAATATTTGAATACTCAGAAGTAATAATTGATATCAGTTGAACGACACCTGAAACTGAAAAATGAGTTTCCATGATTTTGTAGTTCATTAGCAGTTAATAACGTTTACATACAGAAAAATTGGTGCTAGTAAATACGGAGCAGTATAATATAACAGTCATTTCTACGATCAGAAGATCTTAATGTATAATTTTATAACGTTAGGAGTTTCCTATGGTTTGCAGAGACTGCAAAGATTTTGCTAGGTTTAATTAATTATTTCAAAGAGGTACCCGCTCTGTCACCCAGTCTTTTATTGTACATTTGTAAACAGTAGCAACATCATGAAATCCTTAAAGTAAAAGTTAGTTACAACTCTACGACGTTATGCAAAATCATCTAATAATTTAGCAATTGAGGAAAATATGAATTTTTATATTCATTTTACAATTTGATACAAGAAAATAAGATAGCTGGATGTTCTACTTATCGTTGGATATATTAGCATAGTTAGAAGTCAGTATTTTAAGAAGATCGTCTTTAGTTTGAAAATCAATTCAGCAAGTTTGATAACTTGATTGACCTAGAATAGCGAGTATGCTGATCTTAAAAATGTTAGGTGTAGTCTGATGAACTTCAACTGATGATCATAAGCCAAGTAATAGATTCAGGTGAAGTGGTATATATTGTTTCAGTCAATTAAAACACCTTATCCAAGCCTTGTGATCTCAATTTATTAATCAAGCACCTTAGTTCATAGGTGGTTTTTTACTTTTAAACTGATCGATATCAAATACACGTTTATTCTTAGGGATAATGGCGAATCTTTGTATTGAATATTGAGTCGGAAAAATGTTTTACAATACTAGATTTCGTTTTTCGAGCGGTTAAAGGCATTATTACTTACTATTCTTGTTGTAAGAATTCACGAGACTATGTTGGGTAGGAATTTAAGTTGATTAGTTTCACTTGGGGAAAACTTCGTAATTTATCAATACATATTCAGCATTGAAGCGACATTACTCAATTGGTAAAAATCTAATAGCATTATAATTACCTCTTTAGGTAGGTGAAAGTAATCTATCCCTGACTATTCTAGTTTTTTATGTTGATGCACTTTTCCATATTGTCATCAGTAAAATTCAGTTTAAAACATTGTAATGTTGAGAATATTAAAATGGATTTATCTCATAGTTTCTTTTACTTTGTTATTTTTCAGATATGGCCAATATAGTGTTTGTTGTTCTCTTCTCTATTGAAATGCTAATAAAAATGTACAGCTTGGGAATACGATGTTACTTTGATTTCATGTTCAATCGGTTCGATTTTTTCGTGGTTATCTGTAGTATTATTGAGGTCGTTCTGATACAAACTAAAGTTATGCCGCCACTTGGAGTCTCTGTACTACGTTGCGCTCGTCTGCTACGTGTATTCAAAGTGACTAGGTACTGTTGTTTTCTGGTGTGTATTATAAATAGTCATGAATCTACTGACTACCTGTAATGTTAACATTAATTTATGTCTTCTGTTTTCTTTTGACGAAATTTACTTTGCTATGTTGTAAATTTTTTATTCATATTACAATTTTTTGTTAAATCAGACGTAAATGTTGGATTTTAGTCAAGCACTTTTATATTTTGTAAAAATCACAATTATATCCATTAACATATGAACTTCTAAAAACCTTCTGTGGATTATAAAAATAATTGATTGATAACCGATATGGCAATTAACTATTTGTCTGTTAGTCGAATTTATAGTTGTTAGTGATTGAAAGATTTTAACTGAATTGATTGTCTCAGATAGGCAGGAAATATTTCAGTCGAATCGTCGTCTATCAAAAGAAAAGTTGATATTACCGTTATCGAAGTTCATTCTCATTTTTTGTTCACTTTACTGCTATTCTAAAGAACATGTCATAGCTTTATTATCCCTATATCGACTATTTCAATACAACTCTATGTCTTTCTTTTATTATTTATTATTCTTAAATGCCGATTTTAAGTTTATACTAGCAGTAGTGAATGAATCCTTGAGAGTTAGAGGGTTGGGTTCTGCGGTCCTCCCTAATTAATGGCGATTCTCAAAAACTCTGCCGGCTTTCTATGAAGTAGGAAAAAATCAAGCCTATATATATATATATATATATATATATATATATATGAGTGGCCTGGCTGATCCAGACTGAGAGCGAATCAGTTGACATAGCAGATTACACAATATACCACTCACATATATTTTCACTTTTGTATGTACTCTGTTTGGTCCTAGAATATGTTATTCTGTCGAGCCTACTCAGAATTTCACAATGATTTATGAACTACTTATTTATCAGATTGATAGACTGTACGTATGCACATAATTATGCCAGCATTTAACAGTTTTTCACTAGTCGCATTAAATAAACCTACCGAGTTGAAATTATAATCTGATTACTCCAACTTTTTACTACTGAAATCAACTTCAACATAAGCCTTATCCAGTAATGAATAAATTATTATTACATGAATACGCTTTTGGTGTAAAGTCATGTCATCTTAAGGTTCTAAGTATTTTACAACGTTAAAACTTGAAGGAAAATAATAAGTCAACTACATACGCATTTTATTTCTTGAAAAATTCGGTATAGAGAATCTCGTTTCACTAACGGCTCATTTAATTTAATTAGTAATCAATTAATTAAAAAAATATCATGACAATCATAGATTTTCACTGTTCTTTTTTACTAATGCATTTTCAGATATTGGAGCAGCCTGCGTAATTTAGTTGGTTCTTTATTGGCTAGTTTAAAGTCGATTGTCAGTCTTCTAGTTCTGTTATTTCTATTCATTGTAATTTTTGCTTTACTTGGTATGCAGTTGTTTGGTGGAAGATTTAATTTTCCTCGAGAAGAAAAACCAAGATCAAATTTTGACAGTTTTTATCAATCATTAATAACAGTTTTTCAAGTAAGTATTGTACCTACTACTATTCATAATGATGAAAAGTATTTTTTGGGGCATTTTGTTATATTTTAAGTTTGAACAACTACTGAAAGCATGCATAAACTTTATGACAACTGTCTTTCTTTATGTTACGAGAATTTTTAGGATTTTGTTTTCTTAATTAACTTTACTACGCGACTGAGATACCTCAATACTCATGAATATGGCTTCCATGGATGCAACAAATCTGATTTTATATAATAACGCAAAACTTTTATCATAATGAACGTCGACAGAGTAGTGTCCTATCAAATTTTAATTAAACATTTCTCTTTTACCTTGTTGTCTATATCGACTAGCTTTTAATACTGACATACTATTGTTACTGAACTAACTGTTTTCGATGAAAATCAACATACAGAATGATACCTGAACTATTATTTCCATTAAATTTCAAACATGACGATGAAGTTTCTCATGGTTAAAAGTTATATTAGTAGCGTTACCACTAAACAAACGCTAACTATCCTCAGAATTGAAATCATAAGTCAGTAATGTTTGAGTTGGATTGTAACTGGCAAGTGGGGTATAGGACGCGCGTTTCTTCTTATTTAGGACTCGTCGGCTGTATGCACCTGCATCTCAGTGTTGATGTTCACACTTGGACTCGAAATCGATTTATTTTATGCCAGACGCCACCGCGTTCACCACTTTGTGAACTAATTTTATGTTTAGATTTTGTTTTGTAAAATTTTCTTTTAAATTAACTTTATTTTTAATTAAATTGAAGTAAATGGCATCATTGAATGATTTAATTGAGATTATGTGGTAATTTTGAAAAAAATTATCAGAATTTTCCTTTGGGTAGATATGTACTTCTGCTTAATTAGTTGTTAAATGGATAAATTTACAGAATAAAGATGAGTAGCATATGTAAAACTAATTAAGAATGAAATACGTTAATTAATAAGTGAAAGCATGAAATAAAGTGTCATGCAACTAAATGTTTGAAACTAAAGTTATTAAAGTGGGGCTAAAATGACATCCATATGTTCGGTTTCGGGCTTTAGATAATTATGACTTCCATAGAACATGGTAAATTCGACTTTATTTGAGTGTTAACTATTTCTTATGATTTTGTAATATTGTTATAGAGCTATTGATGAACAATAGCTATGCTAAAACAACTTAAACTTTAGTCTCAAATTTTGCGGAATAAGTTTAGCAATGCGGATAATAATCAATCTTTATGTTACTGCAATGTAAATGCCTTGATAGTAATTGAAGTAATTCGAGGTAGCATGAGTTGGAATGTTTTCGATCTTTATCTGTCTTAATAAGCAATTTATGTGATACAGAAGAACTAATTTGGCAGATGAATGAGTTATTCAATGCTGTCCTTAGTATGATATCAATCTTGTCAGCCATTTCTTCATCTTTAAATTCATGTCATAAAACGATTGGTTTATCTTAACAGTAGCACATTCTAGTCTTTTTCTTCTTGTTTTTCCATGCATTTTAACTAACGTTCGTGAGTAGCGATTGTCTTAAACTATTTTCAACTGTCAATAATTCCACACCAATATTTATCTCTGAACACTCTATATATGGAAAACTGAATAACTTTCTTACCAACGGTTTGTTTTTAGCTGATTCGACAGTAAACTATTAAAATCCAAATACAGCCCACTTAATGTGTCTTTTAAGTAAATAAACTTTTGACGTTGGTCGTCGAATACCAGTACCTCTACTATTGCATAATTGTGTTATCCAAGTGAATAAAAGCGAGATGAATCAAGTTTATGCTGACAGTTTTCATAAATATGTCCATATATTGTTGATAAAACTTACAAACATAGTATATCAATTATGTTCTGTCAGTGTTATGGAATAAAGAGTTGTTAACTTTGAAAATCAGAGTATTCGTATCAATGAAAGAAACCCAGTTCGTCCTAAATATAAACAAAATGAGCATGTTGACAAAATATTGTAGACGTTAATCGATATTTGACAACCCTTGACTGCACTTTAGCTACTTCACGAGTTGCACAACAGGTTTATAGACCACGATTTGGAAAAACGTAACTATTAGTCTTAATTGTTACTGAGTACTTGATAACTTGTGGTTAATTTTCAATTATTTTGTTAAGTGATCCAATACTGTCCTACTTTACAATCATTATATGTAACTGTAATCGATGAAATCATTGTTTTGAAGTTTTGCTAAATTTCCGATTAGTTTCAGCGGCGGTAAATGTGTGTCACAGCTGGGATAAATTTTAATTCAGAATAAGTTTCTCAAACAAATTAATTCATTAACCTAACTATAATGTTGAAACTGATGTACTAAGTTACCAAATATATTGTCGATATTATTAAATAAACTACAAACAGGTTAACTTTCTCACTGAAACAAATTATTGAAACCTCACTACTGATTTACCTCATGTAAATCATAAATGGGTCAATTTGCGATGACTGTCTTTAGCTCAGTAAGGATAGAAATAATTTGAAACCAATATTTTTATTGGTTTGATTGGATGAATAATGTTAGAGTTGGGAGACGAGATGAACATGTAAAAGAGGGGAAGAGTACATGAAATGTCACACTTCAAATGACTAATTCCATAGGCTAGACGTTGCTATGATGAATAGATACTGGAATTACGTGTCAACATTTTCGATAAATTTATAAATAACCCTAGAATAAAAAAAAGTGATAATCATACTTCCTTTGATTTCATAATTCGTTTTTAATGTTGAAAACGACCATATATTTGATTGATCAGTTAGTAGAATCGGAAGATTTTTCCAGGTGAAATATTAGGATATAGAGGAAATCGATGATACTTAAATTAAGATGTTTCGTAAACAATCATCTCTATTTCGTATTTGTTGAAAGTGTCATTCTAATACGTATCTAACCAGTATTTACACAATTTCATAGAAATAGCTCTTAACGTTGTACTTTTGATTTATTTGTCACATATACCACCGTTTTTGAAGTAATATTAACTTAATTTAACATGAATATTCCCTTTTTTGGATAAGTTGGCTGAGCAATATATATTTTTCCTTTTCCAATCAAGGGTTAGATAGATCGTGACAGACTTGCAAGCGCTAAGACTGTTTGCTTACCATTAAGAATCGCATATCATTGGATCATCTACTTTTAGTCGTGTCTTGAATGATTAGTGGTGAACTCACCATTCTGTCTTTTTCAAACTAGATGACGTATCACTAATCACCTTTTTAAAATGTTTAGTTTATATCCCGTAACTAACAAAAATCCGGCGTTAATAAGAAGTCTAAATTTTCAATTAACATTTTACGATGATGTTTTGTTAAGAATTCACCGATTGAAATGGTAGTTTATGTTTACATTTTTCGAAAATCCCATCACCTTATGTAATTTGATTATTAGATTATTTGGGATGCTACGCTTGTTTCTTATCCTAGACTAGTTGACAATATGATCAGACAAATATTCTAACACTTGTGTAATTTGATACCTAATTGGTTTCGAATGACTATTTGTTTAATTTAGTCCTATTAAACTAAACACAATTTCGTATCATGGAATGATTATATAAATCTGAAATGTAACTGTGAAATAAAATGTATCTGGATGTGAAATAAATAGCATTATTAATGTGAAGAAATGTAGCTGTATTAACATCTTTTCAAAAGTAAATGCGACTAAGACAGTAATTCAGAAAGTACATTACTCGCCTATAACTTAATAAAATTCTATTTAATTCTTACCATTAATTTCATAGATTTTAACTAGTGAAGATTGGAATGAAGCTATGTACAATGGAATTCGTTCATACTCAAATAGTCGTGTTGGTATTATGGTCTGTTTGTATTATGTTATTCTTTTTATTTGTGGAAATTGTATCCTTTATTTATTTGCTAGTTAGTGTTTATTTTTATGTTGATAACTTACAAATAATTGTATTAATACACCTTTAGTCATTGAATAATATCCTTTTTTGTCCTCCTTACCACAACCAAAGTATTTAATATGTTGAATTAAGGTGAGTTTTTGTGGAGATTGGTATTTAATTTGTTTTTTCTATTCTTCATCAGTCTTGACAAAAGCAAGCCACCTTAAATCGACTGTAATAATTATCTCACTAATGACTGACTTAAGCATGTTCTTAGAGCTCTATGGAGAGTTCGTAACTGGTGGAGTTCCTACTTTTCGTGAATGAGACAATTATCACCTATAACTATGGATGATCGGTATACTATATTGAAAATTGATGGGAGTGGAAATTCTACCATTAGACATCGGCTCAGTAGTGCAGAGTGTTAAGCGATCACCAGTAGTGAAAAACCTGGATTAGATTATTTAATTGAATTAGTGGTTGCACATTGCTGAGAGATCGCATAATGGGATGAAATAGCTGTTGAGTGCTCCTTAGTTTTCAATGGAACCCAACCAACATAAATAGATGACGAATACAATCAACATATTTCTGCATATTATTATTACTTTAACACTTAATGTATTGGTACTGTGTATAATTAATGCATTCATGATTACTAAATTCCCTGACTGTTCAACAAAATATAAATAGATATACTTCTAAATGTCTTTTTGGCTATTGCTGTTGACAATTTGGCTGATACTGGTCAAATGGATGATAAAAAGGAAGATACTGATGGGGAAAAGTCAGACAGTAAGGATAACGGAGGTACAGGGAGCGAGGAAATTATTGACGTAGAAAGAGATAAAGGCGATAAATCGTATCTGCCAATAAACGACCGTAAAATGTCTACTATAACTACTAATGCGGAAAGCAAACTGTCTGAAGTACATCATGAGTTTAATGATGTTACACAGTTATTAGATCAGCTGAAGTAAGCATTTTTACTTATTTCATAATACTTAAGTTGTCAAGTGAATTATCTATGTTTTTACTCAGTATTTAATATATTTCTGTTTATACACACTTCGTAACAAGATTTCAAATTTATTCCTTTTAAATAGAGGGCTTGGTATTATTCAAAGCTATTTAATATAGGGTTCATAACAAATAAAGATCTTGGTTGAGTACCATTGAAAATCACTAGTCGTGATTAGTGGAGTTCAGACTTGTTAAAAATAACACAGTTATCACCAATGGTGTTAAGTGATCATAACACTATATCACATATGGATGGAAAATGGGAATTACACAATTAAACTTTGGCTCACTGGTCCAGAGTGTTAATCGTTTGACAACCTGAAGGTCCTGAGTTAAACTCCCTGTTGGGTTTGAGGGTGTTTATTGCTGAGGAGTCCCATACTATGACAAAACAGGCTAATCTTCACATACACAACGCGTTGCTTAGTAACGCAAAGCAAGCTGGACAAAAACTTGCTCAAATGTCACCTCCAACTTCATTTACCAATTTACAAGTGCATGCAAATCGTTTACATTAGTAGGACAGAAAGGCAGACATCTACAAGTTTTAATGAGCGTATCGTTAAGTTTCTTCGTCTCGGAGAAAGAACTGGTCTCCAGAACTCAGTTACACTGCATTTTTTGAATAGACAACGCAAAGTTGGTTTAGCATACGCAATCAAAATAATCAATCAGCAGAGGCCATAGCAATTAGGAGAATAAGATCTTAATTGATCAATCCTCAACTATATTGATAAAAATAAGGAAACGTTTAATTTAAATTTTTCTTACAAAAATATGGCTATTAATTATTCGGATTCAATTTTTTCTCTTAATTACTTATTATGTGTGTAATGTGCAATGTTACGTAACATATTTGTAAAATTATCACCACAAATGTCTATAGTGATGCATCTAAAATTTAAATTTGATATTTCGAATTAGCCTGATTTAAACGACTAGTGAAAAATAAGAAGCTAACATTGGACTGTTGTTTCGTCCTAGTATGGGATTCTTCGGCGGTACGCATCCACGACCTCACCGGAGAATCGAGTCCAGGACCCTCAGGTCTGTCAACAAACGATTAACTTTTAGATCACTGAGCAGGACGGCATCCAATAGTTGATATTTCTAACTTAATCAATCTGCGATATATGTGCATACTAGAATGAAAAAGCTGTCCAATGCTAGTTACTGGTATTTATTGTTTGTCTAACTCATGACCAGTTTATGATATTGCATTTAAATCCTAACAATTTCCACAATACTCAATTGCATCTAAAATTATCAGTAATCACTTTCAATTGAACTTATCGACAATTCCACTTGACTCAAATGATAATTCATTACTTTAATATTTTGAATTTATTTACTTCTATGTAGCTGATGAGTGGGCATAAAATGCCCAATGAATTGCATTCTACAATATTTTTATTGTTTTTACTTTACTTCCACATAATTTTACTTTATAATACGTGTTCAATGATTATTGCATATTTCTTTCTCCTTAAATTGTCATAGAATTGCATAATAATGCAATAAATCTAATTCGTTACAATTACTAATTCATGTTAATTACTTGAATTTAACAGGGTAACATTAAATTATCAAGTTTGCATTGGTTTTTTTTTAATCAGATTTGTAATAATGTAGAACAACTTATTTTTAAATATGACAATATTCATTGTTGCTTACTTTGAATGTTTCCTTTCGTTATGATTTTGCATAATTTTTACATTAAACTTTGATAGAAAATATTTTGCATTTTAATGAAAATGCTTTAATAGATGATAATTTCTTCATTTACAAATAAAATATGTACTTAGAATAATTAAGTAGTTTAAATTCCAATTAGCTTAGCTTCTCTCTTTAAAATTTCTTTATTATTATATACACATTTAATTAGTATATATTTGCGTTTACTAACGCCTAGATCATATGTAGCTTAGCTGTTTACCTATCACCAAGTTAAGCCTATATTCATCATGATAATAATGTCAAGGTGATTTTCAAAATAGTGTCACCGAGCATCATAATAATAAAAAATTGTTATCAATGAGCTATTCGGTCAACAACTGACCTGTTGATTTGGAATATTTGTTAATGGATACTGAGTAGTGATTTCATGTGGAGTAAAGGCTGTGAACTTTGTATATACTAAAAAAAATTCATTTAAAAAATCATGCTGTAGTTACATCGAGGTGATTTTGCAAAGACTGGCATTTAATTTAACTTTTTGACATAGACTGATCTCGGTTTGGTGTCATCAAAAACCAGGGATCACTAGTATGACTAAAATGGAATTTCACCATATCAAAGTCTAAGCTTAATTTATAGTTTCTCTACACAGTATATAAAGCTTAAAATATGACTTTCAGTGGAATACAGACGGTTATTTGAAATAAACTTAGGATTACAGATTTCTATTCACGTGGAATTAATGCAGTCTTACATATCTGCCTAAAAATTTGTTTTTAATTGGGTAATCTACTTTCATTAAGTAATATTTCTTGTAAAGTTTGATTCCCTACGTTTTGTTCAATGTTATACATAAAATAAGGTTTATATTATCTTGCAATTTTAAACAAATTGACAGATTTTATGAATTTTTTAATGAACGTTTACCAGTTCATTGAAGGTAACTTCAGGAGAAAAACTGAAAAAAATATTTGTGTAGATCCTGTTGTTGAACTATTTATTATGAAGTGATCTTTAGAATATGTATAAATGATTATACCTTAAAAAGTTTTGTTTCATTCTTCTACTAATAAATATTACGATAATTGTATATAAAACAAAAATTATTCAGTCTTTTGATAAATTGAATCATGTGTCATTGATGTATCTGTAGGTTGTAATTCAAAGATTTTAATAAATTATTTTTCAAGTTTGTTACGTCGGAAATGACTTACTTTTGTTGGCTGTTCTGAATAGTATTTTGCTTGCGCTGATTGCTTTAAAAGAGTTCTTTTTCTATCTCCAAATTGTAAAATATTGAACATTCACAAAATCAAGTTGAAATTACTTACGTCAGCATGTAGCATAGATATTGCAATTGCTTTATATAACATCAATTTATTAATAAATATCGTCTACTTTTGCCTTTTAGTTTAGATCCAATCAATGAAGAAGTTGATCCTGATCGATCCACGTTTGATAGAGGTAAACTTGGAATTGTAATTAGTTATTTATGTGTTTCTAAATTAGCTAATTGTTGAATTCACTGCTCATTGAAATGCTATCAACACTATCAGAGCTACATACTTTCCAAATTTATGCACTTCTGTAAAATTTCAACAGTCTTATGAATATTTAAACAGATTTTTCATACTACCGAAGTTATCAAGTGGTTGATACAATATTATTTAACAGTTACCATGGCTATCATTTAAAGTGATTCATAACAAACCTGTTTCAGTGACAAATGAAATCATAATAAACTTATAAACAATAATTTAAATATTATTAAACCATAATGTTACAATATAGTGAAGCCTTATTGAAGGAAAATCTAAGTTGCCAAACAACCGTTACTTTGAATAACATCACCTAATGGTTAGACATAAGTGTTTATCCTAAATAGTATGTCAACTATTTTCTGGTTTCAGCATTTAAACAAATACGACACTAAGTAGCCTTTTTTCCTAGATAGTCATTATGCATAAATCTTGTTTCATGACATTCTAACAAATTCGCTTATTTAACCTGTGTCTAACTTTCAATAGAGAATATAGTTAATATGCTGAATAACATCTAAGAAAGGTCATGTTTAATTAAAGGATTTGACCTTATTCTGTTTGATAAATCCTTAAATGTAGATATGATACTTCCAAGTTCATCACACTAACTTTAAAGACTAAATAAAACAAATCAATGCAATACAATGGTTCGAATGGAGTTAGTAAACAATTCTTCAAAAGAGATAGTATTTATAAATAAAACTAGATAGTTCGGTATAATATTCAATCAGAATTCTCTTAATAGATGTAGTGACAGTTTTAATGAAATTCAAAATAAATTTTATTTTACTCAGTTTGTTCTGTCATCTCATGAATAGTTTGTTTGCAAAATCTATCAGCGTCTGATAGCATTGAGGAGAATTTATAAACATAGTTTTAGGGATTCATGATAATTATGCCAGCACGTTTATCGAAACAACTTAACACCTAATCACTTATTTAAGGAGATCCTCTTGTGGCTCTTTACATTTATTTTTGATGCAGTCATCTGGTTGTAGGCCGTGTAGACATATATTGACTGCAACAATTAGGGAGGGTTTTTTAAAGTTATTCAAAACCTTTATTGAATAACATAGGTTAGTTCTTTGGTCTGATGAATTCGTGTTGTGTGTATCAATATTGAGTTCATTAATAATTATTGAAATATCATATCAATTTGGATCATGTAATTCTGATTGTCACCAAATGGTGGACAATGTGATATCTAGATTATTCAAAAAACTTGTGTTCTCGGACGTATCAGGAAAAGAAATATAGGGCTGCATAGGTTTTAAACTTTTAATCAAATTCACATCCATATCTCTTAGCGCTTCTTGAAACTATACACATGCAATCTTTAAATTTATCTTGTTCAGCCCCTACTTAATTTGAATGATTGATGTGTTCATAATGAAATATTTTAATCGATTTCTGACAGTCGTGACTGAATTTCATCTATATACTTTATTCCAAAACGTTTCAAAGAACACCGATTTGCGTGGATATGATTAGAACAAGGTGTTGTGTAAAGTGATCTAAGATTCTCGTTTGTCTGTGCACTTTTAATGCAAAGTGATCCTGGAATTTTTATATGATACTTTATATTATACGTTTATTTTAGTGTTTCGTATAAATCACACATCCTTATCTCATTAATATCAACAATCTCATGAGTACAGATAAATCGATGATTATTAGAATCCCGGACATGTTATATAACTTAATAGTAAAATAGCATTGACAAAAGCATATCAAGTACCTAGCAATTAACTATATCATAAATGAAACTCACAATAAATGTTTCGAACTGGTATTGGTAATCAAATTAGTCTTTCAATTAGTTAACAGACTAGTCCCAACATTTTATTTTTGTTTATTTTTTTAACAAAGATGATGAGCGACGAACAGATGATAAGAGTGATGAACAAATGGATGATCAAAATAAAGACGGTCATGATATTGATAGGAAGTACTGATGAAAATGATACGAAGGTAAAAGACACTGCTGGCTCTAGGCGTCATTCAGAAATGAGTTCTACGAAGAAAATAAAGCCTATACCAAACGCATCTTCGTTTTTCATCTTTAGTCCAACTAATCCGTGGGTATTTGTGTTGTACTTTGATTTTAGTTGTTGTTTGTAATAATAAAAATTTTATTCAACCTAGATCAATAAGCTATAAATATTACTGTAATTTGGAAATGTTGAGATAGTGTTTGTCTCTACCCAAACACATTTCAAAAGTTCATTGAAAGACCTGATGGTAGTGGATAGAATTCCATGGCAAAATTGATGGTAGGCTCTGCGAAGGAAACAGCTGTCTTGTGCTCTTTTGTCTTTAGTAGTACTCAACCAACATCAATGTATGAAGAACATTTAAACTTTATACGTCTCTCCACAAAACCACCTAATTTCAATTTTCTGTGTCATACAATTTTGTTAATTAGTATTGCACCAAATGTGTTGCGATTTTGAAATCTGAGAACAGTTTAGATTTGGAATTGTGTCCAACTCCAGTAAATTTACTTTAGAGTTTAGCTCAATGTAGTTCTATCATGAAATATCATCAGAATGAACTATAGACAAATTGACTAAGACACCTTCAGTTAGCTGAGATCATTCTGTGTTTTGTAATTTTTCTTAGTAGTTATTCTTCAAACTTATTAAACAGTTTCAACCAAACTTATTAAATTGAGTTCACAATCTAAGTGCTAGGAATTCTAGTTTCTTATGAATTTATTATTTTTAGTAAAAATAATACCTTAGCTAACTACATTTCTCATACTTTATTCGCTTATCTTACAGCCCATTAGCTAAACATATCCTCTTAAACATTTGGATTGTTTAAGAAGAGTAAGCGTAGGGTCCTGCTTTTATATCTGTAACAAAGGTAATAGTTAGTATTTTAACAAAAGTATCCAGATTTTCTGCTAGGCTAAATTATTTATGATTAAGGAAATGTATATTCAGAATATTTATTTTTTAAAGATGTTTAAGTGATACTTAATTGCTTCTTGATAGACAAGATGACTGCATTAGTATACAGTAAATCAGAAATGATAGAGATTTATAGGTCAGGTGGGTTGATAAATATCAACAGCTACTTAAATATTCCATTTGACAAAACTGATTATCTATGGTGTTTTATACGAATATATGTCCAGTTTTCCTTATTTTGTCAAGTTCCACGTATTACATTTTTATGTTTAACAGGTTTCGTGTAGCATGTCATGAAGTTTGCAATCATAATTATTTCAATAATATTGTGTTGGTATGCATCTTGGTTAGCAGTGCCATGCTTGCAGCAGAAGATCCATTAGATGCATCGTCTGCCCGTAATCAGGTAGCCTTTTATGAAAGTGTAATAATACACTCTTTAAGGAAACTATAATCAGTGCCTTAGCTGAATTCGATTACTTACGTGTTCGCACTAAATGGTGCATGCCATACTGTCGTTTAGAAATTATCTACAATAACTACTAACAATCTCATTATGACACTAATCGACACCCTTAAATCATCCGATCGAGCGTCGCTACAAAAGTATTTCAAGCTTCATTCATTGTTTACCTGGTCGCTTTATGTCCGATCAAGGAAAATAATATATAGTTTCAGTTTTTCAAAGTTGCCTATATAATAGCATTAAAATTAACTAAGTGTTTAACAGAAAGGTTGGATTAAGAGGAATTTTCTGGGTCGCACGTTGAGTATATTTCGAGACTGCATTAGCTTATGCAATTTTGAGTAGCTTAGGTCAATAACATCAAATACCATAGTGCCTTAAAGTAACAGATGATCAATTATTGTGAAATGAGCGTATGATATTTCCTCATCCATAATTTGTCGTCGCACGCTAGAGAATTACATTCATGGTTATGTTCCGAATTTCTGTTCACTACCGTTCAACAACTACCTGTTCTTTTAGAGAAGATAAATGATATAAGAACATATTTTGCTGACGCTCTACAGAATAATCGTTAAAATCTGTAAACAATCAACCTTGTTTATGGATGACCATGATTTACACTCTGATATCACCGACCACTTCACCAGTATTGAAACATAATATAAGGCTTTTAATTCCAAAGAAGGCAGAAATTGCAAATTGTAAGGTGATGAAATATGGCTTTTCTAATTTTTTCCACTGCAATCTTAATTGCATTCACAGTAGGAAACAAAGCACATTATAGTCAAGAATAAATTCTCGGTGTTATTTACAACACTGGATTGATGATAAACATACGTTATCGTCAGCAGAAGATTTGCTACGAAAATCATTTAAGCACATATTGTTAGAAAAGTGATAAGTCAGTTGCTGTATCTCCATTTTATAGGAGTCAAGTCAATAATATGGTTTATCGCCAAACATTTTCTCGATGTACCAAAATCACTCAGAGTTATGGTTGGAGAAATATTTAAAAATCAAAATGTTTCTTAGCCCCTAAAATTTGCACCACGGTGCGGATAAGCATATTCCAATCTATTGGTCAACATTAACATTAGTGATTTGCTTATTGTTTTTTTATCACCACACAATGGAAAGTGACAATTATAAATAATTACCTGTCAGTCTCGATATTATTTTATAGTTTTATCAAGAAATAAGGGTCATGCATAATTACTGACCTATATTTTCACGTTCTGTATCAATTTCTATCTTGAACAGCAATGAAAAGTTTAAACAGGTATACATCCCATTTTATTTCGAAGCTAACTGTAGATTGCAAAAGAAGAGATATATTAGGTTTTATTGATTCGATTCATTACGGATTGATACTGGTAGGATACCACTGAAAATCAAAGAGCACTGGATAGCTGTCTCGTTTTTCTGAGGAGTTTCATGCTAGAACGAAACACCTGTTTAGTACTCCCTGGTTATCAGTGATATATTTATATTTCAGAAGTTATTTTTCAGATAGAAATGATTAAGTTTCGCATCTCTGATAGTTGAAAAATTATGACTGATTCGAGAATAATGAGTCTTTTGTTGTTTTCCATAGAAACTGATTAATTTGAAAGCTACCTTCGGAAATTCAGCAGTTAAGTAGAGGATATTCCAAGCTAGATTCTAATTTGTAATTTTACGTAGTTTGAATAATCATAATGAACAATTCATTTTATCGCTGAATCTATAGATAATAGCCATTAATTATTTAATAGTAAATATGTATCTCTTTAAACGATTACAGAAAGCGTAACTGTTGTGATAAATAGTAGTTCTTCATAGTCACAATCTGTATTTGCTCCTAATATTTATGCAGTTCAACAAAAAATAAAATACTTTATCTTTTGCCATTTTAATGTCAATCAATTAAGTCATAGTATCTTTTTAGAACCTCTTTCGAGATCAGAATTATTACGTAATGGCTACAGTGTATCTCAACGTTAATAATAATATTAACCGTTACATAACTTATATATCTTCAGCCAATTATCTTCATAGTTAGGTTCAATCATAATTAAAATGTTACGATGCTATCCATGCATGTTAATAACTTGTCTTACTTATATGTCCTAGTTCAATATTAGACAGTACGTGTAATTCAGTGTATAACTTCTTTGGCTTGACTGCATGTTGCACGCAATACATTTTATTAAAGTTATTCCAACTTAAGAATCATTATCTAACTATTTTGGAATATTTTAATGGGTGGTGTTTAGCTTTTAATTGATTGCGCATCAAACGCATTTAATAGTTAAAATTTATGAGTTGTAAATAGTATTAAAAAATATCTTTCCAACAGAAATATCCACTCAATGTACTCATGATTGTTTTGCTTAGTACACGTTGATTTCAAATAATCCTAAGAATGTGATATATATATATATATATATATATATATATATATTCATCACTTCACAAATTGATGTTGGCTGGGTACCACTAAAATTAGAGAGCACTGGACAACTGTTTCGTTCTAGAATAGAATTTCTCAGTAGTTCCCGTTATTGATTCCTCCAGGGAATCGTACCTAGGGATGGATGATTTTTGCGCTATATCACAAGTTGATGGAAGTGGGAACTCTAGAATTGGACACCAGCTGGCGCAGTGGTACAGAGAATTAGGCTTTCACTGAAAGACCTAAAGTTCTTAGGTTCCATCCATTGGTGGAACCAAGAGTGCACATTTCTGAAGAGACCCATAGTAGAACGAAACAGCTATTCAGTGCTCCCTAGTTTTCAGTGATATTTAACCAACATTAGTCTGTGACAAATGCAAACACCTAAACTTAATACCTCTTTACACAAAACCACCTTAACACACGATATTAGTTTATAATTAAATAAGAAATTATTCCATACTGAAAATATAGAAAATATTGTGATCTCATCTTATGATGAAATTACGATTATTTATGCTTATGGTATTCTCTGCTGTTCTACAATTTGAACATCTGTTGAAATTAAATGGATAAATAGCAACACAAATAACTTATTATGACTGAAGCCAGATATATTGCGAAATCAACTTCTCTATTTTTATTGATTAATTCTCTTTTCATATTCACTTGTTGTGTATTCTATATTTTTAACCTTGTAAAGTGCTTCATGTCACTGTTGTCAATCATTCATTTAAAGAAATGTGGGTGTAGATTGATTAAATTGATTATTCATATAGGATTGCATTTTTATCATTTTAATTAATAATCTTATTATTTGTTCCTTAAATTGATTCCAACTTATGGTTTCTGTTTTAGATATTGAATTACTTTGACTATTTTTTCACTTCAGTGTTTACAGTGGAGATTACTCTGAAGGTAGGTCCTAGAAGTAATGTCTAATGCATTTCAGTCTATTATAATTCCCCCCCCCAACCCCCCAATTTTTTTAATAAACAAATTCGGGCTTAACTTCAAGCATCGAAATAGACCTTTACCAATATTTATAACCAACAGCTATTAGTACACTAACTAATAAAGATTCTAAACGGCATCCATGGATTTATAGTAACATAATAACTACAAGGAGTTTTTTAGTAAAGTTTCTACTTGGTCATTTACAATTTCCTTTTGATTTAATGCATGTCGTAGATTACCATAAGTCCTATTGAATGTTAACGTAGTGACTACTTCTTGTAGTTCATGATATATCACAATTTATTCAATTACCATTTTTAATTTGGCCTACATTGTTACAGGTTATTGTGTTTTGACGGAGGAGCATAAAGAATAAACTGAATACATACGGAAATTTACAAAAATTGGCTGAAAACTAGCTAACTTTTCTTATTTTTATAGTTTATATATATATATATATATATATATATATATATATATATATATATATATATATATATTATTAATGTGATGATCATCAAGTCATTTTATAGTGCTGACCTAATACTGTCAATTGAGTTGTAATGTTTCCGCTAGTCTAGGTAACTCAACATCACCGGCACCATATACAGATGGAAGTTGGGTACTATAAAAGGACACATCGGTCATCATATTGGTCACTACACGGTGACTGACTAATGAATGCACCTCAATCCTACAAGGGGTCAGTAGCAAACTCAATAGCTTAATGGTAACAACCACAGACTGTAAAACTGGATGACCTGAATCCATTCGTAGGATGTGCACAATTTACATCGAAGAATGGAGGCATACATTGCTGACAAGTGCTAAATAAATCGAAATCTAGGTCTAGGGTTTTCCACTGACTGCATCTGAACTACTTAAACTACCTTCCGTATATATATATATATGTATATATATATTCCTACATTTAATAGTATATATATATATATATATATATATATATATACACTAAGCATATGCATACTTTGAAAATTACATTAACCATTATCGTTATCTTTCTTTCTTAGATTATCACATATGGTTTAGTATTACATAAAGGGGCATTTTGTCGTAGCGCGAATAATATGTTGGATTTTATGGTAGTTCTTACATCAATCATCTCTTATCCGATTGAGTAAGTTCCAATCGATATTTTTATAATTTACTCAAATTAAACAGGTTATCACTGCTATATTTTTAATTAAATAAACATTTTAGATCAAGAATATTTATGCGCGAAACTAAAACATTTTTAGTAGAATGAATTTGTATATTCCCATTGATTTGTTATAGACTGAAACTGGTCAGTCACTGTTGCTATATGTGCATTCTGTGCAGATCACCTCGATATAGCGATTATTCATAGTTATCATTTAATTTGTATTGTGACTGGCAAGTGGAATCCAGGACGCGCGTTTCGTCCTATTTGGGACTCATCGGCTAAAAGTACCTGCATCCCAATGTTGATGTTCACAGTGGGATTCCAGTGGTACATCCAGCCGATGAGTCCCAAATAGGACGAAACGCGCGTCCTGGATTCCACTTGCCAGTCACAATACAAATTAAATGATATTTCTGAATAATCGCTATATCGAGGCGATCCGCACAGGATGCACATATAGCAACAGTGACTGACCAGCTTCAGTCTATAACAAATCAATGGGAATATACAAATTCATTCTACTACCAATTCGCCCATTGCACAAACGTGACTGTCTGGACTCAGTAGTCTAGTGGTGTACGCGGTGGCGTATGACACGAGCCGGACTGAGTTTGAATCCCACTGTAAAACATTTTTATATAGTAAATCAAACTTCCTATTGACTTTTCTAAATCATTTTGGCTATTTTAAGCATTCTACAGTGTAATTTATACCAGTATTTCTACATGTTCACTTCATCAAAAAATCTTGTAAGTAATTATGAATGTTTCCCTTTTTATTCTCTAGTTACATCTAATTTTCTTGGTAGTGGTGTGTCGTTAAGGCAGATGGTTAGGGTCTTTGCATCATACTATTCTACATTTTATAAAAATTACTGCAAAATCGTTTTGTTTTATCATTTTTTGTACAATTATTGCAAATTTGAAATGTTCTTCGTTATGTTAAAAATCGACTACTACTGAGTGTTAGTTTCTATTTAAAACATTCGATACGTATTTAAGCTCAGAATAAATTTCCCGAACAAACCTAGGTTTACTTTGCTTCAATAATGTCTGAGTGATTGATTCAGACTCATGCTAGAGTGATTAGAATGCATGTATATCAAGATAGCTAGTTCAGTATAAGAAGAAGAGTACTTCCTGGATTCCACTGCCAACCACACTCCGAATGAATATATAAAAGCTTCTTACTTGTCAATCTAAAATTAACTTATAGAACCTCCTTTCGTCTCTGATACTTGCCCACATTGTATGTTTTAAAAAGACAATAACACGGTGGAAACTTTATAAATGTGTTATTCTACTTCAGACTTTCCCAGTGATACTCATCTACAATCGCTCCAGGGATAGAACTAAGAGCTCTTGGATCTTGCTACAAAACACGTTACTTTGTGATCTCTGAGTCAGTGTAAAATGATTCACATCGTTAATTATAATAAATTTACCATAAAGTAGGAATAACCTAACGGCCGATGCAAATGCATATCACTACCTTAGAAATGTATGTCGAATATAGGTGTTTGTAAGGCGACAATTATTATAAATTTATATTACTCATTAAAGTTTTGATTAATCTTGAAAGTTCAATAATAAACCTACGTTAATGACAAAATCCATTTCAAATAAAAAAAAAACCTTCACTCACTCCTTTCCCTCTCCCCGCCGCCCAATGAAAACAAGAGTTGACTATTTGGAGGTGGAAATTTTACTATGATTTTATTTATTATTATGTTTAGTTCAGAATTATTATTTTATACTGTTCTTTTCTTTTGATCTATTGAAAATGTAACATGATTCTAGCATAGATACAATATCTGTAGTTAAAATACTTCGAGTCTCTCGAGTTTTACGACCATTAAGAGCAATCAATCGAGCAAAAGGTTTAAAGGTGAGTTTCATATATAATGTTTCAAATGAGTTTACTCATATTTGATGTTTTATCATATTCAGTAGAATACAACAATTTATTCCATAAAATTCTTAAAATACTATTTAATTATGAGATAATGTTTCAAAAAATCATTTAATCCCTTTAACCGAAAGATTTGGAATATTCATTTGGAATTATGCAAGAGGACAGTTTATCCTATTAGGGCTTTGTAGAATTTAAAATTGGTCGGATACACTATATTACCTTTTAATAGTTTTATAACTGACAACAAAAGTTTGTGATTGGTATCATTCATTTAATTGAGAATGAGTTGTATTGTAATCTGACTTATTTATCTTAAACTAGGTCTATTATAAACGATAACTTAATGAAGATGAGTGAACCTCAAAAAACTAATTTTTTGGTATTTTGATTGTATGTATACAATGAGAACATTAATTTGATATCACAAATTGATCTGAATTAGACAGCCATTGATCACTAGAAGGCACTGGACAGCTGTTTCACCCTAGTACGCACTCATCGGCAGTGTACACCCACGACTCCATCAGGGATCAAACCCATAACCTTAAGGCCCAGCGTCGAGCGCTTTATTATTAGATTACTGAGCCAGATCCCAACTGTTAGTATTTCCAATTCAGTCAGTTCGTTATATGTTTTACACAGCCTCATGCATTACTATTGGTGGGTAACTGGCTTACACTTGACTTGGTCGAACTCCACTGTCATGTCTTCCCACTAGAACTCCAGTAATTACTTCAAAAAGCTAGTCATTAATGAGCAATTCGGGATGTCAAAGTAACAACTAACAATCTCTACAACACCCAATTACAATGAGAATACTGTTTGATTCATTAAGTGTTATTATTTCACTTTCCATAGATAGACTTGGATTCATAATGTACTTATCTACTACCTCATTTTTCTGTTATTAATGTGGCTTTTCTCTATTAACATTATTATACCGATTGGGATGTTGTGTAGTTTGTGTTGATATTCATATAAAGAAGTACATAAATTAAAATCTGTAGATCAGAAACTGAACTGTGTAAATCGATACGCAATTATTTACTATTTCGGCTTGAAAGAACTGCGTAGTACATCGAAGAAGACCTAAAAACGTTAAAATATCAGATTTTTGTTTATAGTTTGTTTTATTTGTTTCAGCGATAACACTATCTGTAACAAAGTCGAGTACATAATAAGCTGTAAATTTAACTGTGGTATTCTCATTTAGCTATATCAGTATCTTCAAAGTGTAAATTAAAAAAATGTCAAGTATTACAATCAAAATATGTGACAAAAATTGTCTTAAACGTTATGTATAAAACCGCTGTTTTCGAATTTTAGGTAATGATATTACAAATTATTTATGACAGTGGCTACTACATTTTTTTGATTTTACAAAAGATATACAAATACAGCAAAGTATAATCTAATTGTTTACATAATTCAGCATGTCTCACGCATAGTAATGTAATACTTATAGTGTCCAAATAGGACTTCGAATTTTCAGCATATGAAAGTTTCATTGTGTGTTGAGTGAAAAGAATACATATAAGCGTACAAAACATTCCGGGCTTATGTGCAAGCAAGGTATCTCGTTGTCTTTCTTACCAGAAGCTAAACAAATACCTAAAGCTTAGTTATTCAGTCAAAAGTCATCTCCATATATACAGCATATTGTGAAGTGCAAATACCTTTTTTCCGTCATAGTATATATACTTCATTTCCCATGTCTTGAATTATATGTTATGCCAGACTTAACATATTCAGAAAATTATTATTTTTCAGATTAAGATTATGCCAATGTTATCGTAATATGTGGCGAATTTCTTACATTTTACGTACTTTTAAGTTAAACAGCTAATATTTTTTCATGTTTGACTAACTCAGTCATCTAATCTTTATTGCAGTCACTAATTTTAAAGACGTGACATCATGTACTCTATATTTAAGTCATAGGTTATACAGACTGCTGGTCTCTATTTAATTTGAATAAATTCATATCCATATGAGATTCAATATTTTTAAGGTGTTCTTATCCATGATTTCAAACTGGACTCCAGTTTCAAAGTTGAGAGTTGTAAGAAAGTTTAAAATCTTTTATTGTAAGAACTTTTTTAGTAATTTGATTTTTAATTGTTATTTTCTTTTCAACTTCTACAGCATGTCGTCCAGTGCGTTGTAGTTGCTGTAAAAAGTATTGGTAAAATAATGATGGTTACATTTTTGCTTGAATTCATGTTTGCCGTTATTGGTGTACAACTGTTCGCCGGGAAGTTTCATTCATGTACTGACAGTTCACGTCTTGTACCAAGCCAATGTCAGTAAGTAAAACTGGTGAAGAGTAAATAAATAGTACATAGAAATTATTAATAATAATGATAATAATTAGTTTATTCAATACTACTTATTTGATTACAGCTAGGGATTCTTATCATAAAATATATTATACTCTAATAAATGCTCGTTTATAAAGGCCTAACTCCTCGGGATTCAAAATATCTAAAAGGTTCTTAATCAGCGATTTCCGGCCATTCTAATTTATCTGCAGATATTCATGATCAACCTTACGTGACATTTATTTTCAGCCAATTGTATATTTGATTTATAATTTTGTAGTAACCACTTTTTGGTTTGCCTAAGGACAGATGGAACAAATGCATTGAAACAAATATGAGCTGAATTACACAGGTAATTGTCGACAAGTCAATCAAAAGTTATAAACAAAATCATGTCAAACTACATGAAGTCATTCAATAACTTGAAATGAAATACTTATGTGAACTCTGGCTTTATGTGATAAATTAGATCATTAACTCAACTCATAACCGTAGACATTTATTTTCTATATATGAATATATATGAATTAAATTTAAGTGGTTTAGTGGAGATCGGTACTTAGTTTAGTTGTTTGTATTCGTCACAGATTGATGTTTGTCGGGTACCGCTGAAAACAAGGTAGAAGTGGTCAATTGTATTGCCCTAATATAAAATTCCTTAGTAGTGAACTTGCAGCGCCTTCAGGTTTCACTACGAGCTCCTAACTCTCTTCACCAGTGTGCTGGCGTCCAATTTTATAATTTCCACTTCTTTCAATTTACGATATAGCGAGACAATCATCTACTGTTATTTGTTATAACTATCTGGCACCTGACAAGTTTGAACTTCATCAGTCACAACTTCTTACTACAACTTTAGGAACATTATGTAGTGACTCATGAAGTACACTCTTGGGAGTAGGACTGTAATCACCAGTGACACTGACTGGAAGGAGTACTACCACAAACTGTTCATAGTGGGAATTCAACTGTTGAACACTGACTCTAAGTCTGGTGGCCAAGAGTTCCCCACAAGACCTGAAGGCCCTGCGTAGGATTCTCTGACGAAATTATGGGTTCTCAATTCTGAGGGATTCTTTACAACGAAGAAACATTTGTTCAGCTTTCTATGGTTTTCAGTGGTACCTAACTGAGATCAACAACGAATTAGGATTAACTTATAGAATCAGATTATTTTATTTTAATAATTCACTTCATGCATAATTATCATAAATTTACTTTTATCCAAGCAAGTATTTTCATCCTATTTTAATCGTTGTATAATACGTTTTTTTTGTATTCCAATCAAATTTAATTTAGTGGTCAATACATCACATATGAGCTTAGTGATATAAGTCGACCTGTTGTCTTAGCACGTGTATGGTTAAATAACCCACTGAATTTTGACAATGTACCAAATGCCATGCTAACATTGTTTGCTGTTTCAACATTTGAAGGTTGGCCTGGTCTTCTGTACAGGTAAGTTTGTTTAGAAATCAGTTTCGAATAAAATTATATGGATATAAGCCTTTGTGACAAATTAAATGAGAATTTGTAGTGAGCTATTTATCTGGAAAGATGGGGAGGAATAGGGTGGTATAAACTTCTGGTATCTTCTCATCAATTGTTACAAGTCAATATTAATTAGTTGAAAATAATTTTCGTGAATTATATAGACATTGTAACAGAATTTATCATGTGTAAATAAATACAAAATCATATTATTTTTCGGTATATATGGGTATTGAAGGTAATTGTTTGTCATAATACAGAAATTGAGTAACCATAGAAACGATTATGAAAATATACTCTTAATAATATCTTCTAATTTCAAAAACATGAAATGGGCCATTCATTGGAATTACGTACACTATATATATTCATATTATTTAGCTCAACATTCATAGTAAAATGATTGGGGATTAAGTATTCATGATAATTTTTTTCTATGGACTATATTATAGACTGTGATTACCTAGACATCTCTTTTTTTATGAAGTCGTAAAAATTATTCTAATACAAATGATTTACACTAATAAAGAATAACGTTAAGTAATATCTTTGTCTTTGTGCATTCTTCATTCCTCAGATTAAGTGTTAAAAGTATTATTCTTGTGACTACTAAATAAACCTGCTGGAACTGATTAAGCTGTGCTTAACGCATTACTTTCAGTTCAGTAATAAAATAAACAAAGTAGCGAGAAAAAACTAATTGTTCAACAGTATCTGGACTTATTGCCGAAGCACGGGTACAGAGATTAGAATTATCAAGCTAAAAATGTTGATCCTCTATATAGATGATATCTTCGTTATCACTATAAGGAATGAGTTAGGAAATTCGGCCAACAACATCTTTGAAAATATAAAATTTGGGTTGAAAAGAATTAAATAACAAACTACAATTCTTGAATGTACCGCTCACAGGAGCCAACACAAATTAACAGGAAACACAAGTGTACTGAAAATTAACTCACACAGACCAAATTTTCAATTGCAATAGCAACAGTCCATACAACTCACATAGACAACTGCGTTTATACTCTATTCCACAGAGTAATTGCATACTACAGCATATCTATCACACGAAGAAATTGAGAGCAATAGTTAATGACTGTTTTTCAAATGAATGGTTATACACTCACCTTTCGTCAAATCATTTTTCTCAGGAAGATCGACAAATGCTAAAACGAAAATTGCTAACAAACAATCGGATTATTTTATCATGTATGAAAGACATGAGAAATTTCAACCAGAATATTCAGCATCTTATGAATAAATGTCACCTACAAGACAACAAATTCAGTACAATCAAAACTATGCAAACCAAAGGACAATACAGAAAGAAGGCAAACCAAATATTCATCTACATTACACACTGCTCCAACTGTGTGGAACCCTAGATGAAATAAAACAGTCGACCTTTACACCCCTCCCACACCTAAATGAACATAAATCTCTTATCAAAGACCTCCGTATATCTTCTCGCATATCAATACAAACAGATAGATATAGACACAGTTTCAATTAGGAAAATGTGATGAATTTAGACAGCGGATACATGCAGAAAACTAAAAAAATTTCCGAATCGTCAATCAATAAGTATATTAAAGTAAATGCAATCAATGAACTAATTGGAAAAGTAATAAACAACCACAACACTATGAATCGGTTCACTAAGGATGAAATCAGATGATATTTACGAAAAATGACTGATTAACTGTCAGCATCAATCAGTCAAACATGATGTTGAGAAAATCAAGTTGCTAGTCACCTTGTGAATATAATTTGATAGTTCACTTCTATCAGAACTTAACATGATGAAGTCATTCAGAATGACGATGAAGACTCTCCAGTTAGACTATTCAGCTCAAAAGAACGCAGTTCAACCCCACGTTAAACATAATTTTATGTCAAACACTATTTCATGTTGAACAATGATACTTATGAAACGCTGTCATTCCATGGTCATGTTCTCAAAAGAGTCTAATTTTCAAAATGCTTTGTTTAATATGAACTTAAAACTGCGACTTTTTTGGAGTAAAATGTAACTAATTTGCAGGTTGTTTGACGACTTATAAAATCATCTTTACTAACAATTGTATAATCACTAAGAAAGCTGGTTTTTTTTATCAACCTATCTATTTCCGGTCTAGTTTTCTATAAACATAATACAGTAAAATTTTCCCAGAACTTCTAAGTTCGTAGATTAAAACGATGAATTGATACTTAATTAGATTATTTTGAAAAGGCAATGGTTAATCCAGCAACTAATAAAATGACGGAATACTGAGAATGATACACATTTACCATGTACAACAGTAAGTGTCACGCAACCCACCTCCTGGAACATTTTCAACAATGCTCATCGCAACATTCAGTTTACTAAGGAAAACGTAATGATCAACAAGTTCTACTTTCTTGAGGTTGCTATGAAAAAGATAGCGAAAGGTGCAATTCAACTTCTGATTTGTATAACGAGTACATAGAATAGTTAATACCTGAATTTTATTAGATTTTGCTTGTTCGGTAGCAAGTAAGGATAAGCTTCAACACTGTTTTATCGCATGAAAAATATATGTGCCATTAACAAATTAAAGGAACTGATGGGCATTGAAAAATACCTAAGAGCTACCCACAGAAACTCAATGATAATTATAAATCAATATACTAATGACAATATACTAAACGTAGTTTGTTAAAAGTTTACGTTTATTCATCTCAACTATTAAGGCAATGACACTACAAGAACAATCAATAGATACCTTAACATAACTCCAACCGTAACTTACTTTTCAATTAGACTATTAATCATTTATAAAACAACATACTCAATAACTCAATACAAACTGAATCAGCACTGTTTTCATGTTATTATTAAATGCGTCTCTAAACTTGCATGTATTCAAGTAGCTATATTAGTAGAATAAAAAAAATGGCATATCTTAGAATTTTTAAACATTTATTAGTAAGAAGCTCTTTGGATAGAGAAATATCCAAACTGTCTTCATTATCAAAATAAGGCAATTTCCTACACATTATATAAATGATATAAATATGCTGTGTTACTAATTCTTCTGTTAGGTCTATTGACTCTTATGCAGAAGACTATGGAAGTGTTTACAATAATCGACCAATTGTTGTTATCTTCTATGTGGCTTACATAATTGTCATAGCATTTTTCATGATAAACATATTTGTTGGTTTTGTCATTGTAACGTTTCAACAAGAAGGTGAACAAGAATATCGTAATTGTGAACTTGACAAAAATCAAGTGAGTTTTACATGTTGTATTGTTCATTTTTAAACACATAAATTATGCCTTTTTTAATTGAGCTTTTACATCATATTGAAATTTCAGTGTACTACTCTTGGTTTATTACAATTAACATTTGTATTATCTTTAGGATCAGTCATTTTGATCGTTGAATTGTAATTGTCTTAAGTTACCGAATATTTCATTTAAGAAGAAAGTTTCTTCAAGATACTTCATCTCTCTGAAGAGATCAGTTTTACCATTATGTTTTATGTTACAATCATGAAACTACCTTTATATCATGTAGGTAAAACATTAGACAGACTTATTCGATCACTTGAATAGCTAGTAGCTTCCTATTACTTTTAGAAAATTGGACAAGAAATCAGAATTATATTTTTGATTTCTACCTAGTTCTTCCGAGTACTGTTGTATATCAGTCGATCTTTTTGCCGTGGTCTTTCATTGTGAAAAGAGATATGCTTAAAAAGCTAAACGAAACATTTCTATTCATAAGAAGATGTCAAAAACATTTTTATTTAGATTAGAATTGCTGAATATCATACCTGATTTTGATTGCGATTACACTACAACAGTAATACAATCAATAGGATTAATTTGTGTAGTCGGTATATGTAATTCTAAGTGTTATAGAGGAAAGTGAGAAGATTAAGTAAGATAATACCAGTTACTGTGAAACAAAAGTTATCATGATGATATAATGTCTCTGCAAAATACTATTTTAAGTGTTAGGTAAATTCTACCCAATCTTCATGGAATACTCGTAAATATGCATATTGAAGTAACACTATAGAACTAAACAAAGCATTTCACATTGTTTCTTGCTAATGTATTACTGATATAGAAATCTGAAGAGCAACAGTTTAGTAGTTGTTAGAATTTCTTCTTGATCAGTATTTATTTTCTCGGAATGTTCTGTTCAGCATTTATTGTTTCATTATAATTATAACAGTTGTTTCATCATGTTCTAAATAATTTCAGTTAGCAACTCATTTTCACGCATAAATAAAATGGGAGAAGCGAAGGAGTTTCAAGATAATAGATACTCGTTGCTAATCAGTAGTTTTGAATAGACTGTAGCCTAAGCTCTTTTTTTACAGTACATACTTTGTATTTTGTTCAGGTGCAAAGTTGTAGAAAATACTGTAATGCAAGACTGATGCCGTATATTCAGTAAATAAAAAAGAGTGTTTGTTTGTTAGAATTTAAATATCGTTCCACAAGTGTATTCTTTATCAACGTCAATGAACGTCCCGTAAGTTTGTTTTCGGCAAACTTCAAATTTACACATGAATTTAGGCATCAAATTCTTAATAGGTTCAAAAAATACTAATTGTAATAATGATCAACACGTTTGTTTACGCAAACTAGGGAATCACAAACATAAACGTGACATTCAGGGCAAACAGAAAAAGATTGTTACATTTAAAACAAATGCGAAAGACTACAAAATATCAGGTGACAACGTTATATGAGAGTTATTACCGGTACAGAAATTGTAATAAATCTTATTGTAAAAGAGTGCTTTAATATTATGATAAGTTTTGTCATTGAAATGAGTCCGGGGATATATTCACATGGAAAAAATATATAATGCAGAGATGTAATTAGCATGATTTCTGTTAAATAAAATATTATTTACTTAGGTCGGATCGTGGCTGGAAAGTCGAATCCACGACTAGCCTTTCGTTTTATTTTGGACACATCGACTGAATGTACCTTGATCCCGGTGTTGGTACTCCCACCGGTACTCGAAATCACTTTTGTGTAAAGCGCCACTGTGTTAACTACTAAACTACTGAGTCCAGACAGTCACACTTGTAAGACGGGTATGTATATATAATTCTTAGGTATTTGTATTTTTGCAGTGATTTGTTGTGGACTGAAGTCGATCATTTTCTATTTCCATATATGAACTACTGTTTTATCGAGGCAAGTCACTCAAAATGCATATATAGCAGCAGAGACTGATCAACTTCAATCCACAACAAATTAATAGGAAGATACGAATACCTGCAAATTATATCATTCAATTATCCTCTATTCCATTTGTATAAAAATGAACGTAATATCGTTCATACCATGATATTGTCAGTAAATTAATAACACTGATTAGTTGATAAAAAGCCTGATTAAAAAGCTTCTTATTAGAATACAATATAAATTAGTTTTGTTTGTAGTATTATGTCATACTAGCATCAATAATAATTTATTCAAAAACCTCACCCAACTGGTTATCTAACCAGTAAATAATACCGATTGGTATTTTGTGTTATTTGTTTCTTCATGTCTATTATTAATCAATCTTGTTAGCATTCACAAGCATACAGGCATATTATCATCACACATTTTATGTCTCATAAGAGTATGTCTTATATTTCTAATGATTACTTGAACTTTTGTGTATAGAATTAACTTATGCTACACTACAATTTATGTGAACAAAAACTATGAGTATACACTGACATAAGCATATAAATGTATATGGTGCATTATGTTGTTAGTCTATATAAACAAAAATGATAGGTCTCTACAATTGTTACTATAAAAACACAACCATAGAAAAAACAAACCAATCATATTATGTAAAACAATCTTCGATCATTTGAGTTAATGTTGATTACTATATTAGTTATTTCATATGAAACGTTTCTTCTTATTCACTTGATTGATACACCTTCTTGACTGTGGAAATATTATTGTTAAATTTTCATTATTTATAACTCCGAGATACATCAGTTTTATAAGTTCAATCTTAAAATCGTTCTTAAAAGTGGAATTAATCGACAGTAACATCAAAACTTCTATATGGATTGGATTAAATCAATCATACTGTATATTGTGTTACTACAATGTTGTTATAACCACTATAATGAATTATTGACTACATTATTTCCACGAATTTCAGTGACATTGATTGAATTTCCAATAAGTGACTATTTGACGAGATTCCCAATCACTTCTTTAATTTCCCCATCATTAGTAAATACTTATCAGTTAAACAATTTCTGTTTATTGCTTCATACCTTAAACTTAAAATTCATCGATTTAGAAAATAATTTACTGGAAATTTATTTCAAATCTAATGCAATTTCAGATATTGATAATTCATGGTCTGTTTTTCAACTAGACCTTCAAAAACACTATTCATATATGCAGCAACAGTTATTTGCAACATTAACGTATACAAATGATTCACTTGAACTATATTCAGTCAGTCATCCATTAATCAGGTCTTCAACAGAATCAGTATATGTTTTTTTCTTTACTGTAGTAATTAATGAAGAAAGTAAAATTGATCATCAAATCTCCACTCCTATGTATCCTTCGTGTTTATCACTGAATAGGATGAATAATTTTTCAGAGTTCTGTGTATCGTTAATTACTTGTGATCATTTTAAAGCAAATGTTGAAGAAATTGAAAATTCAGAAAGAGTATACCGACGTGTCCGCCGTGAAGCACCATCATCAAACATTTCAAACTCCACGAGTAATGATCAGTCCACCTCTGGACTTAGTCCAGGGTTATTAGCAGTTGCTATCGTTGTACCAATATTAGTTGTAGCTGCGCTCGCAGTAGGTGGGTACTTTTTATATCGTTGGTTACAGTCACGTCGATCGTCCCATGGAATCTATCAGCCAAATTATATGGAGAATGAAGCCAATATTCCAAAAGGACCCGAACCACATACAGTGGTTAAAATACCACAAGAAGAGAGACTAATTTAAGCTTTACTAACTTTTACACCAACAATTTTCTGTGCAAACTGTGCCAATTAGTTTTCCTTTCAAATTCTATTTAATTTCGCCGCTTTTTTGACTTTTGTTTAGTTCGTGGAGTCCCTAAAATTTATTTATTTTCTATCTTCGTCTTTCCATGTATATTTAGCGTAAATGCATTGAATTTGCATTGAAAGCTAGACCAGTGAAAAGGTATATTCCAAAGGAAAATTTTCAATATCGAATCTGGTGGTTTATTACATCACAACCATTTGAATATTGCATTTTTATCTTTATATTGATTAACACAATCTCATTGGCAATGAAAGTGAGCCTTTACTTTGAATGAATAACATGAGTTTCATTTTTCTTTTTAATAAGAATGCTAATCAATATTTATCATTGTTATTTAGTTAATTCTAATATAAATCACCTCATGTGTTAACTTACGTTTATAACACTAAAGATTGTCACATGATAGTATTGTTGAATATAGAACACTGAATAAGACGTGAAAGAGATTTTTCCTGATCTGGTATGTATTTCAGTAACTATTATCTTCTATATTGTCAACAACACTTATATTCAATTTAACGAACAATGAACATTCTAAAGTAAAGGAAACAACATTAAAGCTATGGTTAAAGTAAAGTCAACATACTGTGGTTTCCTTAAAGTATAAATGTATCTCTTTGGTGTTCACGTAGCAACATTTAATCTAGTTATTTAATCCAGTTAAATGTGAAACTTTCAGAAATATTCCCATCTTATGACTATTTTGTTTCATTTCACACTAACATAGATTACTTTGTATTTATATGGATCAATTGTGTAATAAAATTTTGGTATTCTTAACAAATGGGAATCAAAGTTTTCGACATATAAATGAAATTAACCTCTAAATTTATAAGTTGTACGCCTATGTCAAACAACTAAGGTACCTGTTCGTTTTAGGAATCTAGTCATAATGTGATTAAATTTTTGCATTTGACAATAATGATTTAATAAATTTAGGATTGTTGAAGAATACGATGCGAATCCAGAAACAATGGAACAAGTAAAATTAATCATTACTAATTCTACTAACCATTAGGATAGGATACCAAAGTTGACTTTGTTTTATAGTTTAACTACTGACTACATCTTATTGTCAAATCATGTATTCAATTTTCCATTATGAGTTTAATCAGTCATTTAATCGTCAACAAAGAGTATGTCGTCAATATGTAAAGCATCTTGATTCATTATTTCAAGATATATGGGATTAAAAATGTGTGATTATCTGTTTCTCATATTTGATCACATTTACTTTAAACTATCTTTAAAGCAGCTTTTTCAGTGTTTTGTATTAATCAGCCTGTGGTATATAGACTATATCGTGGAGCACGTGTGAGTAATGTACGTAAGAGAACCAATCACTAATTTTTGATATCGACACCAGATGTTCATCATAGATTTGTAATCGGATGTCACAACAAATCTGTAAATTAACCTTACAGTGCCGAAAGAAATACTTTAACTAAACAGTCTTCACCTGATTGTATTAATTATGTATTAAGACAAATTTACTGGTAATTGCATCATTCATCATAAACAGTCAATGATTTTATACAAGAGTTCAGTCTAGTTATTTTGTTCAGAGTATACTTATATGATATAAATATTTTGTAACAATACAAATGTGTAAAAGTAAAGAAACAAGTTTGCAAGTTATGTAACCTTAGTTGTTTCACGAGGAGAATACAATCCATTATTTAGTTTGAAGTGAGAATGTTTTATTTGTAAAAGAAATGAAATAAAAAACCGTTATACTGTATATGGTAATAGTTTAAGTATATATATTCAACCTCTTAAAGAATCTACTAAAAATCAAGAGAAAACTATCACTTTAAATAAATTTACGAAAGATGAAATATTGTAAAAGATAATGAAAACAAAAACTCAACGCTGCAGCTGATGTGGGGAAATGTTTGAACCAATCAGAAAAGTGGGGATTCTACCTGTGGGTTTTGTACCAGCGGTACAGAGGGTCACTCCTCTCGCTAACCTGGAGTCTTTAGGGTGGAATCTAAGGTGTGCACTGTTAAGGAACCCCATATTAAGACGAAATGGCTGCTTAGTGCTCCATACTTTATTAATGGTACCCTAACAACATCAGTAACAAATTCGATCAATTGTAACTTAATACCAATCTCCACAAAACACCTCACCTCAGAAAACTATAATTTGAAATACGTTTATGAAGAATAAAATATGGTAAAAGACTGGAAAAAATCGGCGATCCAATTGATATGATAAAATACTAGCGCCAATCACGGATGAAGGCTAAGCAGATATAGAAAGACCATGTACGAGCCAAATACATCAATCAGTGACAAATCGGACTGTAATGGAGACTCTTTCGTCTATCCCTATACCTACCTGGTCTAAGGCCCAAAAGAGTAGAATATAAAACAGATGAACCAATTAACTAAATCTTACTATAATTCAAGCATATATATATATATATATATATATATATATATATATATATATATATATACGACCTGACCACACAGTCGACCAATTAGTAAAATATTATCGATATATAATAAGGATGACAATGGTAGTGAAGTAGAGTAATGTATGTACAATTAATTAACTATAGTCAGTAAATGGAAACTGACATACTAACAGTTAATGGGTCAAGCGGGAACTTATGATGAGAGTGGCGTAATTATAATATAGAAATAAATGTTTACATACAGCCTAAATAAATCAGTTAGTTTTCTGACAAACAATTCTGGAAGACAGTCAATCTTCTTTAGATGTCCAATATAACAGCAATTTATATTGAAATATTCTACTCATATTTATTGGTGAACAGCATAAATCAATTTCCATTTTTAAGAATTTAATATTAGTAATAGAGTACAATGACCGTAGTTAGTAATTTACGTGAATTAGTAATTAGACCAACTTGACCAACGTTGGAATTTTTCATTAATTTCATCCGCTGAGATTATTAACAAATATATTCTATTCATATGTCTTACATACATTCGGCGCCCAAGTTTTGCAAATATTTTCATTCATTTTTGGATGAAAATACCTATAAAATTGATTATTATCGTATGTTTGTGCATATTTAAAATTCGGTATAAAAAGGAAATTTGTACCGCCCTATCAAGATGGAAAGAGCAGAAGCAACAATTGGTACAGAATTGTATAAATTCATTCTATTCCTTTGATTCTCATCAAATGCATACAATGTGTGATATTTCGAAGTAACTTAAAAGTGTGATAATTTAAGCAAAGTTTTGCATACATATAAAGTTGGTTGGAATATAGAATGCATCAATACAGGAAACGTTCAAATAAAGTTTAAAGATTGAATGGAATGTTGTAAATACCTAAGAATGTTTCAAAATAGTAATTAAAGTAGTAACAAGTTACTTGGAGATTACGTAATGACAGGAGTTAACTATAATTGTGAATGAATAAAGCTGGATTAATGATAGCAAGTAGAATCCAGGACTAGCCTTTCGTCCTGTTTGGTATTCATCATCTAGATGTGTGTACATTACAGTGTTAATGATAACACCTGGATTCAACTGTAATCACACTTGTGAACTACCACTGTAACGAGGTAATCCGCTCGAAGTGAACATATAGCCATTGAAAGTGACCAATATTAGTCCATAGCAACATCGATGGGAAGACATAGATACATTTAAACAATTGAGATTAATGTGAATGGGGCTAACTTATATGAATAAGATCATAAATTAAGTGTGATATAATGTTGTAATCAAAGGAGACTGAAAACATGAAATTAAGCAAACGTATAGTGAAGAAGATAAAATGGAATAGAATGAATTAGGTCTGAAAAATGTTAACATTGATGTAATGAAATACGTGTTAAGTTTCTAAGGTAAGGAAAGACTAATTACTGTCTCCATTTGAGAGTGGAGATCAGTCTTTTAAGTGTTTAATAACGACAAATTCAACAAATTTTAAAATATTGGTAGTCGCTTACCTATCAAACACTGGAGAATTCCAGATTATCTACTTGGTTTCCTGTATCGATGAAGTATATGGAGACTGCATTATTGAATACTTCCATCCCTTTTATTCGTAAACATTTGGCACAGGAATTTCAAGTAAACAAGGTTGCTTTTCCTGTTCTATCAACGTAACTACTTTAGCAGATACACCCAAATGTATACAAACATATGAACAGTACCTATTGATTTTCGATTATCACAGAGAACATGTTATTGTATACAGTATGAACACTTTTGTCGAATGATATGTTTCCGTTAATAATGTGCTCAGTTTTCTTCTGACTGTACCCTAAACATCATCACCTATAGGAACAAATTTAGTAAAAGCAGACATTTTATGACTTTTTTAAACTTGTCATTTTTCCTTTCATCGGTTTCCAAGGCGTCGATTAATGTATATAAGTAATATGAATTTCAGAATTAACAAATGCAACAAAGACTTGACTCATTTCCACGGAAAACTGAATCACAAATCTATTTAGAGAACTTTCGAAACAAGAAGAAATTCATAAGATGACATAGAATAATTTGAAACTACGAGGATGTTAGCTGTCATGAAAGTTGAATACAGTTAATGAGAACTAGCTCCATAAGATGAATTTGTGTTATTCTTTACGAATCGTTGTTCCTACTCTCGTCATATTGGTGTGAATCAAATCATATACTTCTAAACGTCATAATCATACAGTCACGCTCAGAAAACTGAAGTTAGAGCGAGTTATTACAAGTTTTTTTTAAATTAAGTTTAATGTAATTAGTGACTCTATTCACTACTATTGTAGAATTAACTTTATCTGTAACTTCATCAATCTACGTTTTAGAGGACTCACTTCATACTTTATAATCCCATTCGTAGTTTACCTTGATGGATAAACTGTGATCTATTTAATAGAATGCATTATGATAGTTTAAGTTTTCTGAATACTTCCGTCGATTTATATAGACTGAAAGTAACCAGTCTTTGTTGCAATATGTTGCATCCTGAACGGATTGTATCGATACAGCGGCAGTTTACAAGTGTAGTTTGAGTTGGCTTGTGACTGCTAAGCAGAATCCAGAAGACACGTTTTGCCTTGTTCGTAACTCGTCAGCTGATTTGTACCTATATCCGAAGTGTCGATGTTCACACCGAGACTCGTTGTCAATCCGTTTCGTGCCAGACACTACCATACAAGTATGGCTGTCTGGAAACAGTAACCTTGTGGTGAACGTCGTGGCGTCTGGCACGAAACGAACTAAGTTCGAGTATAGACGCGAACATCAACACTTGAATACAAGTAAAATCAGCTAACGAGTCTCTAATGAGACAAAATGCACGTTCTAGATTCCACTTACCAGACACGATCTAACCCAAAGAATGCATTATTGTTACAAAGGAGTGGAATCCCTAAATATCTGTATTCATTCAACTGTCAATGCCATTAGAATACAGATATTTCCTGTACTAACATACAGAATAAGGATATTGGTATTCAGGTTACCAAATTAAGAAGTCTGCTGCTCTTCTAGTTCTCATTCCATAAAGTACTGGTAAACACCAAGCATATTGATTAATCATTTGAAAAGTATATTTGAGTTTGTTTGTTTCCATAATGCATCATATGTCATTTTTTGTATGGTATGCTATTTTGTTTTTAAAAGTTGATCAACACTTTTACGCATTTCATAATTTGACGTCTTTTTTACATACGTGTATATCACATGCAACAAGTCTAATAATGCTATCATAATAATTATCAGATGTCAATTGTTATTTGTTGATAAGTAATTCATTCAAATATTAAGTCACTTACTGATGATAGTTGAATATTATTGATTAACTAATTATTGACTTGAAGCCTTTTTTTTCTTTTACTTTTATTATAAACTATCGTTTATAAAGAAAATGTTTGACACCAATACACAGTTACTGAGGGAACCATTCACTTTCTTGTTCACTTCTTGCATAGTTTTACTGTAATACTTATTGATTGACCTCTTTATAATTTGCAAATGTATTTTAAAGTTAATTAAACCGGTTGAAAATTACTAAAATTCGAAGAGTAGACAACACAATAATCTGGTTTCTTTTGTTTGCTAAAATTTTAATGTGATTTTAACCTAGTTTGTTCTGGCACTGTAATATCTTCTGCTACTTCTTAGACTCATGTCATTTACTTAATTCATAGATATCATCGATTTGAAGTCATTCATTTTGTAATAGATTACTTATTATATTGAACTGGTTCTGTGGAGATAGAGAGAAATTAAGTTTAGTTGCTTATATTCGTCACAAATCAATGTTGGTTGGGTGGGTACCATTGAGAAAATTCTTTGCCTATTATTTCTTAAATAATGGAGTTATTTAGATAACGTGTAGTAAAAATGGTTAACTGAGTTGGTTGAAAAGATTTGTAGCTAGTTGCTAGTCACTTGTGAATAAAATCTGATAGCTCACTTCTATCAGAAGTTAACAATGATGATGTTGTTCAGAATAACAGTGAAGGCTCCTCAAATAAACAATTCAGTTTAGAGAAAACAGTATCAACAAAACCACTAATCAGTAACGACAAAACACTTTATATACAAATATCAACATGTAGAAACATTATAATGTGGTAAAAACCAGATGGAAATTTAGTAATTGTAATTTCATTAAAGTTTATTTGATAACAACGGAATAAGGATCTTTTTATAAAAAATCAATTCATGAGTCTTCGCTATGTTTACAGGTATTTATAAATATTAATTTAAATAAATAATCTTTTTTTGTTATAGAAAGTGTTTACGGTATCCTACTGGTACTGTTTTTAGTAGTTGTTTATTGTTATCATATTTTAAAATATTAGAAATTCCTATTATGTGAGTTAGAAACAACACAAATAAGCAAATAATATTGTTTTATAAATGAGATCATCAGACTTTACTTTAATACACAGTAATATTTATTTGCCAATACAAAAGTTATTAAACCAATAAAGATATTTGTGAGCTTGTTCAAAGTATATTTTGTATAGCAAATCTATGTTTATCATTTATTAGCCGACCAGTGGTAGTTACTCAACTAAAGGCTAAGTTACTTGGTTTTACCTACTTCCATGTGAATTAATGAACTCAGCTACTTCTGTGTAGAAAGCTAGATTGGATGTATAACCAGACGACTAAACCAACAGAATAATTAATATCTACCATCTTGGTTTGGAAATGGGCCAGCAAAATCCATATGTTGTTCTGTTTTGTCGCATTTGATAGATAGTGGACGTGCAATAGACAGAACTGAAGCTTTTAGAGTGGTATGCGGCATATCATCAAAGGTTCCGGATGGAATTAGATCTCATCTCCTACACATCGTCAAAACTACATAAATTCGAGTTTTAATAACTCGAGTCTATATGTTCAAAAAGAAATATGTGGCACCCTTATCACTTTCATGGTCATATAAGATTCAATAAACAACTTACCCAATTCATTACACTCTGCTGCTTGTTCTTAGTCCATCTCTTTTATATCTCTAAGCCATTCTTTATTTACTTGATCACATTATTTTTACACCTAGTTTTAAACGATTATGATTGTGGCTATTATTATTTATTAAGTTTAATTTCATACATTTTGATTTACATCCAACTTCTAGTTGTTCGCATTTACCTTATGTTAAAATTTGTATTCGTGTTCTTATTATTAGTCTGTTTATTATTACTACTAGAAGCACATCTGCCATCCTACTACCAATTCGCCAATTTCACCTATTATGATTAATTATGTAATCCACCTGTTTCATTTTTATCATTGACTAATAAGTTGCTTTCATTGGTTTCATAATTTCCGTATTCTCACATAAATATTGCTGCATATTAGAGTAAAGTCTGATGATGATCTAATTGACGAAACAATATTATTTGCTTGTATGTGCTGTTATCATATTTAACACAAGTAGTAACTTTCAACACTGATGTAATTCTAGGAGCTTCTTCAATTAAAAATACTTTTATTGATGATAATTATTGGTTCGATTCATTACGTTTACTACTATAAATAACATTCATCATTATCTCATAAGATAATTTTTATGTATTTTACCAATATAATCAAATGTAAATGAATGTTAACTATGCAGAATACTGATCATTTCTTTTAGATTAAATATATTTTTGATCTAACACTCATCATCAAAACTTTACCTAAAATGTCATCCAATGTAATTATTATTCTTCAGAAAGGAAGAACTACTAATAGTAAGATGTTTCTTAGATTTGTGAATTTGATCAAGATTATTTTCATTTTGAAAGTTACATAAGTATACAGGTTAAATAGCTTCACTATAATAAAGTCTATAATCGATCAGTCAAGTGTTAATCTTATGAATTAATACCTTCGGGTTATTGTCAGTGTCTTATTTTTTTACTGAATACTATATTTACACATTCTACAATGATATTAAAGTACAGTAAATTTAATGTGTTTATTTAGTTAAGGCTTTAAATTTGATTGATCATTTTGAAACTAGAAAAAAATCATCTACCAAATAAACTTGGCACACCAACACATCATTTCATGTTGATGGTAAGGTGATGTAGTCAGGGTTCTAAGGATACTTAGAGTTTATGTTGTTATAGAAATAAATCAATTCATTTTTTTGAAGTTGTTAAAGTCTAAAATATTTGAAAGTAACCATTAAATGTTTATTATTAAAATTAACAATTATACGAAAATAATTATTGTACATTCTAAGTAACATGTTCTCTTCGTAAAATTTGACTGTGCTATGATTATCACTTTGATCTTAGCTGTTACCATTTGTGCCTAGAGGTGTAGTAATAACGACTAGCATTAAAGATCATCTTGTAGTAATTTTTTTTAAGATCAAATGATAATTCAGTCAATGAACTTTAACAGTCACATACTTCGTTCACAGCCATCTGTCATAAATAATGCATACCAGTTAAAATAAATCTTAAAACTATAAATTGATATTTAACAATATTCTATGATGAATGCGTTGTAAGAGGATTTTGAGAAATTACTTGGTTTCTAATTATAGTGTAACTTATTATTTGAAATAGCACAACATATACAAACGTCAGATTTCGCGTAGATAAAGTATTTCATTTCTTCATATTTGTATTTATACAAATACGGAATGCTTATGTTATCTTAACTTTGATTCGTTTTGTATGAGCTCTTCTCGTTCAGTATCAGTCTGTGTTTGTGAAACATATTTTAACAATCAGATCAAACAAAATGAGCAATATGAATGTGATTTGATCAGTTAAACAACGAAGTGAACATTCTAATAGATTTAAAAAATATCCAGAAAGTATATTTGAATAACAGATGTATATATATATACATATAGTCAAAGAAATCTTCAATAAGAATATGACGCTCTAGTGAATGATTGCAAATGATAATGCATTGGTTAACTTCTTTGACTTTGTGACGATTTATTGGATTTCATCTAGACATTTTATATCATAAAAGAAATCACCTTCTATAACAGTTCAATGAAATATGTCATTGCCAAGATATATTATTATTGACGCATATTTCATTGTTAATAGATTAGTTGTAAAAATATTTATCATCCAATTATTAATTCTGTATAGTCGTTATCATTTAAAAATACATATCTGTCACTTAAACAGCAACATGAAATAAACCCTTTTTGCAAGAAATGAAATTCACAAACAAAGACTGCACTTTAATATTGAAAATAACTGTCGTATGGATAAATAGACAGGTTGAATTATAGAACTCAGTTGTCTTTTAATCATTTAAACTTAATTAGACAATGTTTACTTACCATTTTAAGGTTTTTAGATGCTACGATTGTTAATCAACATTCATTTCAAATTAGAGTTTTTTTAATATTAAAGCCAATAGAATTGAAGTGGACATGCACATTAAGTTTAGTTGTTTTTTGTGTTCCTCACAGATTGATGTTGGTTGGGTT
Source organism: Schistosoma japonicum (assembly GCA_025215515.1). NCBI lineage: Eukaryota > Metazoa > Platyhelminthes > Trematoda > Strigeidida > Schistosomatidae > Schistosoma > Schistosoma japonicum. The sequence continues at coordinate 45,614,907 of CM046063.1, read as the reverse complement.
CTATTAAAAACCATGGAACACTGAGCAGCTGTTTTGTCCTAGTAATGAACTTCTCAGCATCGTGCACCCTTGATTTCGAAAAATAAATCACCAGTGACAATGGATGATCGTTACTCTATATCATAAATTGGTGAAAGTTGCAATTGTACCATAGGACACTGGACTTACAGTTAAGCGTTAGTCATGAGACCTGAAGACTCTGATTTAAATTCCCCTCCGTAATCGAGGGTGCACACTCTTGAGGAGTCTCACATTAGAATAAAATAGCTTTCTAGTGTTTCCTGAATTTCAATGGTGCCTAATCAACATTTGTCTATAACGGGAACAAAAGGCAAGTAAGTGATTAGTTGAGTATATTTTTAATGTTTTCAATGTACAAAATTATGCGCGATAATGTTTTCTCACTACATAATGTATTTAAGTGTGTTTATATTCTTCTGGGCTGTTTAAATAAAATAATCTGTTCTTCGTCTGAATAAAAGTTGGTTTAGCTATTTGTATTCATCGCTAATTGATGTCGGCTAGGTACCAGGGAAACCCAGAGATCACTAGACATTTGTCTCAGTTTGTGAGAAATAATTGTTCTGCTTATATCAAAATAGGTTTCTGTGAAAAGTGTATTTGCATTGTTTCGGAATTTTTGTTGTGTACTGTTGACTGTTACATTAGTTACACGATTGTTTATATCATTTCTTCAGTAGACAAACAATAGCACAATGTTTACACATTCGAATGATTACATCAAGGTTAGTGACCATCTGAAAGACATATATATAACCTAACTAACAATGAACACTTCTATTGTAACTTTAATAATTAACCCAACATTAATGCTAAACAAATTACGAAACAAGGTTACAAATGAATGAAATCCACTAAATCTACACTTACTGCAGTGTAAAACTGAGCATTTTTGTTAACTACATCGGATAAAATGAATAATCCAGATATCCAAAGTTTGTTATCATTGTTACCATAGTACATAAATATAGCGAAGATTTAAACTGCAATTCGTTTTTATTATTGAGTTGGTAAAGCATTTTCTCAGTTGTATGAAATAGAATTTACGTTGAAGAACTCCTCTACAAAACGGTGATTGCTAATATATGTATATCATTAATCAAAAACTAAAGTTTATGAAACATATTTAACTCTAGCTACTACCCACCCTCTACTTAACGTTTTGTAGTAGACATTCGTTTAACTGGTGATTTCCTTCTATAAGGTCACTAAAATCCTATTTAAAAAAATTTCTGTTTGTTTAAAGTAGCGTGGAATTTTATTTTGCGAAACTTTTCCATCAAATCAAATGACTGCAATACACGCATAAACAACACTAGCTAGCTTGATTTAATAACCTCATGGGCACCATGAATTCATTAATGACTTCATTATAAAATACTTTCTTAATTTAATTTACTTACCTATTTTCGTAGAATTTTTATTTCACATTAAGAAATAAATAATTAACTTGATTATGTGAAAATTTTCTTTCGAAAAACTTGTTTGAGAAGAAATACTACCGTAAATTGATGAGAATGTAAATATCCTTTCCCATTCTACTATACATATAATATGAGTAATACAATTCAGTGAAACTACATAAATGACATCTTTTGAACTGAATTAAAAAGCATAGGTTAAAAATATTTTATTATTGTTGCTAGTGTTCATAGTAGTTTGTGTGGATAATACGTTTGAAGTGTGTTTCAATTTTATCATATAACAGGTTGAAGGACAACCAAACGCTTATGCAGATGCACTGGATTACCTTAATATGATATTCACTGGAGTATTCACTGTGGAGTTCGTGCTCAAGTTAACAGCTTTTGGGTTCAAGGTTAGCTGGAATGGATAATTTATTATTTGTATCACTTTGAATTATTTTTTTTGGCGAGTATCATATTTAGGGGCAGTCCAACGATTTGGCTGCTTTTATAAGGCAATCAGTAATCTCAGTTGTGAATAGGACTATTGCAATAAATTAAGTTACACGAAAAAATATTACTAACTTTTGAACTACAGTCATTACAAATGCCTATATATCATAAGTTTACATCTTTTTAAAACAATATTTCCCTGTGTTATTTATGATAGTTTTTAGATGAAAATTTAGCTAACGAACGATTTAGAATCAATACTATATATTAGTTTCTGTTGTATTTCTGATATGACGTAATGTTCGATCAGTTGATTAAATTCATGAAGCGACCTAGCTGCAACCAATACAGGGACCTTAAACAGAACGACTGACTGATAGATCCAGTTGAGTGTGTCCTCATCCCGTTAATCCTAAGCTTGGTTATAAAAACAGAAGTTAACTGAATAAACATTTCATGCCTTCGTTTATATGCTCACAAAGCCTAACCATACAGCTGACTAATAAGGAAATCAACATCAATACAGAGCAAAGACTATAACTGCAACTAGATGTTATGAAGATCGCTGAATGTCAATTTGATATCACATATCGGTTTAAATTAAAGCACCATTGACCACTAGGAAGCACTAAACAGCTGTTTCGTCCTATCACGAATTGACTGAATTAGAGATATTAACCTTTGGGGGTCAGCTCACTGATTTAGGGGTTAAGAATTTACCGCAGAGCCAGAAAGTTCTGAATTCAGTCCCTAGTGGGGTAGTGGTTGTATACTGCTGAAGAGTCCTATCCTAGGAATGAACAGCTGTCTAGTACCTCCTAGTGGTCAGTAATTGTCTCATTTAGGTCATTTGATGAAATAAAATTAAAAGAAAGTAATAGAAGGAAACTGGTGAGGATGAAACAGGTGCATTGTTCGTTTGTCGCAGTTCATGAACGGAGAAATTTATGAGAACAGTTACTTGATCACACTCAAGATTTGAGTGAAGGGAACATATTAGTAATAGAAATAAATTATTCAACCTACACACTTAATAGTCTTTTGAAAAACTTCTCTGAAATTAATCGTTTCTCTTCAGTCTCTCGATATACCAATTTGAGTATGCTATCTGATTACTATAATTATTTAAATATTCTTTCTATTAATTTTATTTGTTTTCTATCTTCTCTTGGTTTTATTGAATCACACTGTATTGTTTTATTTACCGGGATGCTGTTTAGTGTGATACATATCACTCAGGCGACACACTCATTCCTTTATGCTCACTTATAGTATCATTTGAAGAAGACGTTATTGACTTCAGAGTGTTAAGTGATTAAAATCTTTTATTTCTTACTATTTGTCTTCATATACAATGACTATTGAAGGCGTATTTATGATTTTAACTGTGTTTTACGGTAGTGAAAAGTATATACTTACATTTTGTGTGTTCATTGTTCCGTCAATGCTTTGAATTATGCGTATTCCAGTGACATGCTGGCTAATATATGAATATTAGTTTCATTTACGACTATCTATTACACAAAACAACAACGACGTTAAGTGTCTATGTATTTGTGAAATAGTTCTCTAAGTAGTAAACATTTCCGGTACGGAAAATAATAATTCTGAAGAATTTTAGTTTCCCTTGATTTGCAACTTATGATGACTGCATTAGTGATATCGGAAATGTCAAATGGACGATGGAACAGTCATTTAAAGATATCAAATCAACATGAATTTTCCGATATAACATTATCTTAATTGAACTTACAAACGTAGGGGTACCCTCATAATGAACTTGGTTTGATTAGTAAGAAATACTTTAGCTTTATCAAGGAGTTCATTACATCAGACTATAAGTTGGTGTAAAGATGTTGACAATCAATCAATTAATTTGACTGAAGTTAATTCCTATTACTGTGTACATTTCATATTCTACTACATACTAGTATTTGATTACTTTTTTTTTCAAATTCTGTAATCTTTTCTTTTAACTATAACGTTAACTGATTTACTTCTGTTTTCTTTTGACCGCCTACATTGTTTTTATAGAATTACTTTAGTGATCCATGGAATGTATTCGATTTTATTATTGTCGTTGGTAGTTTCGTTGATATTAATATGTCGCATCTTGCTGTAAGTTTTATTTATAGCCTTAATTATTTAATTATTTAGTTTATTAATTTTTCTAATTTGACCGGAAAATAATTTATTTATTTATTTATAAGGAATATAAAATTTATCATTCAAATGCATTAGACTATCTCCTATTAACAGTCGGTTAAATAGACATTTAAATGCAAATTTCATTGTTGTTATCCTTATTGTTAAAAATATCATTGAACAATAGCCTCATATTGAGTTATTATAGTCATACGAATTACTTCAGGTTGGTACAAACGTCATTGACAGAATTTAGTGAGTTTTTTTTGCCTGAACTAGGCTACTCTATGTATGCTGAAATCATGAACAGATTCTTTCATGTATGTTATTAAACAAATTGATTATTTGATGACATGATATTGTCATCTTCATTAAAGTAAATAACCTAACTATACTGTCATTGATGTTATGCATCAATTAAAACTACTAGTTGAGAGTGATTTAGGTATTTCTTTGTAGTCTTTCGATACTATCTGGTAGTTTATCACAGAAAAGTTACTGTAAATGAAATCGAAAAGTGTGAACAATCTTTTTTTAACACAATAGAAATTTTTCTTTCTTTGGGCATATTCTTTGAACTGTTCTTAATCCCCAATATAATGACTACGGTTGTAGAACATAACGAAATAAGAATATCAGTGATGTAAAAGAACTAGAAATAATTAAATTAAAGTCTAATAATTGATGTTAAGAATTTAGTGTCCATTGAAATCCGTTTCATCTAGAGGAAATAACTACATTGTTGTGTGCAAACATTAAATTTGAACATTATATCATTCAGACGAAGATAATTAAAATACACCTGCGCCAGTGTGATCGATTCTAAACCATGTCACTCAATGTCTCCAGCAACTCATCCCGATTGTCATGCAGACCTCAACCACTTAGTTTGCATTTACCGACATGGTTTAAGCCAACATTCAACGATTTCATTTTTAGCCATCCCCCTTCCCTTCTTCCATCGTCCTCCAACCTCAGCCAACATCGCGAGACAAGGCAGGTGGTGGTTGAGCATATGCAACATATGTCCCAACCGTCTACATCGATAAAAGTTTACAACCCCTTTAACTGATCTGCCATGTTTTCCCAGTATTTTGTGTCTGACACTAAAATTACTTATTAGCTTACTTATTAGCAATATTTAGAAGACTTCTATGGTCAAAGACCTGAAGTCTACGCAATAATTATATTTTAGCCTTCATTTTGCATCCATAAGTTAAAACAGACCAGAATACTGTTGAGTATACTCAGCCATAAGTTGTGTAAGTTGGTAAAAACTTAGAAAGCTTACTGAATCCAGGTTGAGATTTCATCAGACACCAACCCACCAAGAATGATGAGACTTCCGATGCAGTTTACTCAGTTTAATTCTTATGACTAATCAAAGAGATGATTTAAACCAATCTTAAAGTAACATTTTGGATTTAAAGGGGGAGAAATGCATCTTAAATATACTTACATCGTTACACAAGGAGTTTATAAGACTGAATATTATCACTGCCTTCACTGAATAGGACTGTATCGTCTGTGTATTCTAATTCTACAAATACGCTTCATTAAAGGAGATCAATTTCTAAAAATTTGGATGAGGAAAGTGTGACTTGCAGAAAGACATAGGTAACGAAGTTAAATAAAAAATAGAAATAAGGAGAAACCCTGACGAACACCACATTAAGTTTACAATTATCGTGACAGCTTTCCACAAGCTCTAACTCCTTCAGTCGTATTTGAGTTGAGAACTTTCATAAAGTTTATATACCTCAAAGGTACGCCTTTAATGACAAATAATGCTACAACACATTTCGATCTACAGAGTCTAATGAGGCTTTAAAGTAGAGAAATACAACTATTATCTAGATGACTACTTTTCTTTTATCATGATATCCATGAAGAAAACCCAGAACTACCAGACCACATGACAAACGCTTAATTGTTCATAACAGTACATCACAAAAGATGGATCTGTGATTAATATTACCTATAGTTTGAAATAATTTCTGCGAAATCTTTTCTAAAATTTAATGAACAGGTTACATGCCAATTAAAAACGAATCCCTCTAATTATTGTAGTTATCAGTTAGCATAACTGTCATCAACTCTATCGGACGGTCGATACACCACTTGGGAAATTGATTGATATTTGGAATTTTTACTACAGAATACTAGCCTATTAGTTAGAATGGTTAAGCGTTAGTTACTAAACCTGAAGTCTGTTTCACTTCAATTTCTGACTTACAAGGGCAGTCTCATAGTCAATAGTCTAAAAGTTATTAAAAACAAGTGTTTTCAAAAATATATGGAAACATAAGGTTAAATTATCACTACATATGCACGTTTAAAAATTACCTCACTATGTGTGCACGCCAATCGTTTCAAAGACATTTAAAGGTAATCGTATTTGTAGACTATTTCAGCGAATGAAGATAATAATAATCCCAACGTCCCTATCAGCAGTCTAGTTGAGGCTTCTTTAGGGAGATGATTAAATATGAAAATCGTGGAATATAAATTAGAGACGTAAATTCAAATGCGTAATCATCCTTTGTTCAATCATATACTCCATAGTGGGCTTTCTAAAATGAGCTGTAGAAACAAAAATTGGCGTGGTAGGTGAAGGAATGTATGTATATGCGTCTAATCTATAAGCAATAAAAAATTGTTATCGTCCACCCTTTTGTTCTCAAATACCATGAACTACAACGACTTAAACCCATTATATTTATAAGCTATTATATTTGCGTCTTTCTATGGCAACCATTCACTCTGATACAGCAACATCGATACTTACCAAATTATTCAATCAAACTACACATTTCAACTATTCAGCTTTTAATTAACATACATTTATTCACTGATCTATTATTTTTATCACTTACCTGTGATTTATTAATTTTCAATCTATGTATCAGTAAGATTGAACTGCAGTAGTAAACCAATGAGATTTGTGAAACAACTTCAAGAATTCGGTGTATAATTGAAATAACAATGCTGTTGCTCGAGAAACATTCCTTGGAATTTAGATGAAATGGTCATAATGACTTATCTCCGAGTTAAAATAATGTTAAAGAAGATAATTATTTGTATTTGTGGGCTTAAAATTCGTGTAGTTATATATGAAAAGATGTGTACTAAGTGTATGCTTCGATTTCATTCACGTTGTATTAATGAGTCACTTAGAATTGTATCACATTTCAGCAGATCGAAAGTTAGTTTGAAATAATTTATATGTTTGGTTGTGTGCTTGCTAATAGAAGTGCCAGTATCAACATTGTGTAATGTCAGTGAAATGTTATCTATCCACTTGCATGAATATTGGACAAATATATGATGATACTAAAGATTAGTGTATCGATGGACGGTGTTGGAGTAGATTGAAAATGCCTCTGAGAGCATATTAAAGATAGCGTAAACAAATATATGAAGTCATATAAATGAGCTTCTATTTAGCTGCATTAATAGCTTATTAATCACGTAAAAGTGGTATTTTTACCATAGACTTTAAAAAATCAGCATTCACTGTATGATAGAATGGTCGTTAGATACATATATGTGTTATGCTTCTTATTTGTATTCCATAAATTTGTACTGTTTTGATTATTTATCTGAAAAGGTTTGTAACAAAATGCTGAGCGAAACATTGGGATCATTATTATTTTCATTCTGTGAATGGGTTTTACAAATCGAATTTCTTTTTAACGCCTTAAATTGTCATTGCCTAATGTAAATACACAATGAAGCATATATCACTTTATATTTTCAGAATAGTGCAATTATTATACTTATCACTAATAAACCCAGTTGAGTGTTAAATATTAATGTCGTTAGGGTCATATAACAGGCATAAAAGTTAAATGTGACAACAATACAGCTTTAGTACAAATATATCAGTAATTATTATCACTGATACTGGTGTAGACGATTGAAAATGCTACTTATAATTAACTTTGATTCATTTGATAATGAAGTGTTGTTGACTGGGAATCTTTTTACACTGTGAATAATACAACTGATTTCTTTCAACATTTATACATGGTCTACTTCTTCTTTCAGGCTAATTCAAAATTTATTAGCATAAACTTTTTTC